>CAKNYM010049814.1:145341-161675 GCA_932195095.1 Andricus curvator
AACCAATGTGATGAATTTTGTACTAAAATGATATATCTTCAACCAGATCAGTTAAATATTGAGTATAAAAAATTATCGTTCAAGGTAAAAAAAAAAATTTAACCAAAAGAAATAAATATTCACCAAAGAATTTCGAATTTCAACCAACTAGATAAATTTTGAACCAAACAGATGAATTTTCAACCAAAGTGATGAATTTTCAACTAGAATTATACATCTTCAACCAAAATAGTTAAATTTTAAGTTTAGAAAATTATTTTGTAGGGGAAAAAAATTTCAAACAAAATAAACAAATATTTACCAAAGAATTTCAAGTTTCAACCAAGTAGATAATTTTTGAACCAAATAGATGAATTTTCAACCCAAGTGATGAATTTTCAACTAAAATAGTTAAATTTTAAGTTTAAAAAATTGTTTTTGGAGGGAAAAAATTTAAAAAAAAATAAATAAATATTTACCAAAGAATTTCAAGTTTCAACCAAGTAGTTAAATTTTGAACCAAACAGATGAATTTTCAACAAAAGTGATGAATATTCCACTCAGATGATAAATCTTCAACCAAAATAGTTAAATTTTGAGTTTAGAAAATGATTTTTCCAGGAAAACAAAATTTTAACCAAAAGAAATAAATATTTATCAATGAATTTCCAATTTCAACGAAGTAGATGAATTTTGAATCGAACGTAAGAATTTTCAACCAAAGTGATGAATTTTTCACTCAGATGATAAATCTTCAACCAATATAGTTAAATTTTGAGTTCAAAAAATCATTTTTCAAGGAAAACAAAATTTTAACCGAACGCAATAAATATTTACCGAAGAATTCCAAGTTTCAACAAATTAGATCAATTTGGAACCAAGTAGATGAATTTTGAACCAAAGTGATGAATTTTAAAATAAAGTTATAAATCTTCAACTAAAATAGTTAAATTTTGAGTTTAAAAAATTGTTTTCAGAGGAAAAAAAATTTAAACAAAATAAATAAATATTTACCAAAGAATTTGAAGTTTCAACCAAGTAGATAAATTTTGAACCAAATAGATGAATTTTCAAACAAAGTGATGAAGTTTCTACAAAAATGATGAATCTTCAAACAAAATAGTTGAATTTTGAATTTAAACAATTATTTTTCAGGAAAAATAATTTTAACCAAAAGAAATAAATATTCACCAAAGAATTTTGAATTTTAACCAAGAAGATAAATTTTGAACCAAACAGATGAATTTTCAACTAAAATGATAAATATTCAACCAAAATAGTTAAAATTCGAGGTGAGAAAATTATCTTTCAAGGAAAACAAAATTTTAACCAATATAAATAAATATTTACCAAAGAATTTCCAATTTCAACGAAGTAGATGAATTTTGAATCGAACGTAAGAATTTTCAACCAAAGTGATGAATTTTTCACTCAGATGATAAATCTTCAACCAAAATAGTTGAATTTTGAGTTTAAAAAATTATTTTTCAAAGAAAAATAATTTTAACCAAAAGAAATAAATATTCACCAAAGAATTTCGAATTTTAACCAAGTAGATAAATTTTGAACCTAACAGATGAATTTTCCACCAGTGATGAATTTTCATTTAAAATGATAAATCTTCAACCAAAAAAGTTAAATTTTGAGGTTGGAAAATTATTTTTCAAGGAAAACAAAATTTTAACCAATATAAATAAATATTTACCAAAGAATTTCCAATTTCAACAAAGTAGATGAATTTTGAATCGAACATATGAATTTTCAACCAAAGTGATGAATTTTCTACAAAAATAATAAATCTTCAAAATAAATATTTACCAAAGAATTTTAAGTTTCAACAAAGCACTTGAATTTTGAACCACACAGATGAATTTTCGACCATGATAATTCATTTTCTACCAAAAATGACTAATTTTTAACAAAATGCATGAAGTTTCAACCAATTATTAAAATTTTCAATAAAAAGGATAAATTTTAATAATGATAAATAATTACATTTTCAATCAAGGTGAACTCTCAACCAAAAATATGATAAACATTTCAAACAAAGAGATAAAGTTTTCAGAAGGTGTTGAATTAAAAAAAAAAAAGAATTTTTAACAAAACAGTTGAGATTTCAACCCAAAAATATGAATTTGCCATAAAATAGTTCATTTTTAAGCCACAAAGTCCAATTCTTCTGAAAGATTTACAACTTTCTTAGACCAAGAAGGAATTTTATAGAAAATGTTTAATTCAAGGGTGGGAGGAAAATTCAAAATTTCGAAAATTGGCTCTCGAAATTATTATTTTTACCCTCAAATTTTTTTTTTTTAGATTTTCGTTGATCAATTATTCGTCAAAATTCAGTGATTTTTTGTTTAAAAAAATTGAAAAAAATTTGTTCAAAAGCTCAGTTTAGAAAGTTCAGAGTGCATATAGACAGTCATGACTTGGTCGTGATGCAACAGCCAACACTCGGCAGTTTCAACTCCTGAAAATTAATGACAGGCTATTGACCTTGAAAATCGGATCATTCTAATGCGTAATTTACTGATCAAATGAAAAATCCGAAATACCTATAAAAGCATTGCATATCATTGTGATCCAATTTTGGGATCAAATTGATCAGCTAGCATTTACTGTAAAATAACTTCCAAATTTCGTAAAATCCCATATACGATCTGGAAGATGAAGGTCTGTCGTAATTCATATTCTGCGTCGGAAATTTCATGATCTTGGATTGAGTTACGCGACTCGTTTGACGGCCACCTGGGTCAGCGAAATCGGACAAAGACGAAAAACCTTGGCGCTTACACTAATCGTAAACGCAGGTTGTGTACTTACGATTGTTGTGAAAATGTATCGCCGAGCCCAGTCGAACCTGATTGGTCGTACATTCTTTTTGACGTTCAATGTTAGGTCTGTCAGAATCTCTGGGCCTGTCTAGGCTGACGAGGGGGGACAGCGATATAAAAGAGAGACACTTTTCGGTCCAAAGCACACTCGGTCAGCAAGTCAAGTCGATAATCGAAAAAAGCAAAACCACCAATCAACCTCAAGATGTTCAAGTTGTGCATTCTCTTGTCCTGCGTTCTGGCTGTCGCTTTCGCCAAACCAGGTGCCATCATCCAGCCAATTGTGGCGACAGCGCCAGTAGTGCACTCAGTTCCGGTCGCCACGAGTTACGCCAATACCTACAAAATTTCCAAAAGTGCTGCACTTGTGGCTGCTGCCCCTGTTGCACATGTGGCCTACTCTGCACCTTTGAGCTACTCCGCACCTTTGGCCTACGCTGCACCTATAGCCCACGCACCTCTAGCCCACGCACCTCTGGCCTACGCTGCTGCCTACCCCTCGCATTTGACCTACGGAGCTCACTATGTCCACTGATTTCATCACATTTGTACAAATTTCCAATAAAAGTGTAATTTTCTATTGAACTATCCTGGTGTTGTGAGTTTTTATTTATTGAAGTGAACAAAATGAGACAGTCGTAAATTTCTCGAAGAATGAAAGATACTAGTGTAGAAATATTATTTTCCTAAGGTAATAATTATACATTTTTATTTGAGTGACCTGTCTCAGTTTTAGCCACTTCGATTATAGTCCTTAACCTTAGAGTGAATAGAAATAGCTACACAAAAGATTTTTTTTTTGCGAATTAGCGAATTTAGCAAATTTTAAGTTGTAAATTTAAATTTATAAATTGGTGAATTACTATTATTATCAGTAATAATCTACAAGTGTATGCAGCTAATACATCCCATTCGCAGTGTGAATTAGGTTTGTATGGATGATTTTGTTTTTTAATTATTTTATTTTGAGGTCGATTTTCTATTTATTAATTTTGTCTACATTTTTAAGATGAGCAGTCACTTGGACGGTAGTTTAAAGCAGCTTTATCAAGAAATTAATTTTTTATAGTAAGTTTTAATATTCGATAATTTGATCACTTATTATGTTTATAAAAATCAAGTAGGTTAAAAATTAATGACTCGTTCCAAGAAACGTTGTCTATTCTCTTCTGCCACATTTTGCCGAATTTTAATTTTCTCTTCTGGCATAGTTTTCTCTTCCGTAGAGAGGAGTACCAAACCTTTATTTTTCTATCACTCCAGCATATTTTGCCGGACATAATTTTTTTTTTTTAATTAACCTTGAATTCTTTGGAATTTATCATAAATTATTTAGAATTATTTGGAATTCAATTGCGTTGACGATAAAATATGCCAGAAAAAAATCATCCAGCAAAGTATGCCGGAAGAGAAAATTAAAGTCCGGCTTGTAAATTATATATTTTTAAAGACATTTTGAGCTCAAAATTAATCAATTGTACAACTCAAACTAGACAATTTTCAAATTTAGAACGAGTAAAATAAAAAAATTTTGAATTGTAATCGCTGAAGAACTTTACAATCTCAATTCTATTGTCAGTAAAATTGAAAATTTACATCTTTCAAAATATAAAAATTAAAGATTGAAAATAACTTCAAAAAAATTCAAAAATTCATAAATTCAAAAAAAATTCTAAAGCTAAAATACTTTGTTCGAAATTGATTTTTTTTGTTGAAGATTCATTCAACTTCTCTGTTAAAAATTCATTTTTTTGTTGTTAAAAATTAATTTTTTAAAAAAATAATTCAAATATTTCATTTTTTTTCGTAAACTCAACTTTTTCAGATTAAAATTCAACTATTTCATTGAAAATTCATGTATGTATTTTTGTGAAAATTCATCTTTTTTTCAAAAAATTATTCTTAGTTGAGAAGTAAGCTTTTTTTAGTTGAGAATTAGTTTTTTTTTGTTGAAAATTAATTTTTTTTTTTAACAGAAAATTCAACTATTTCGTTTTTGGTGGCAAAATGATCTTTTTCAGTTGAAAATTCAACTATTTCGTTAAATATTAATGTATATACATATTTTGTTGAAAATTTGCCTTTTTGTAGAAAATTATACTTCTTTGCTGAAATTAAGCTTTTCTTAGTTGAAAATTTAAGTATTTGGCAGAAATATAAACTATCTATTAAAAATAATTTTTTTTTTCAGGTAAAGATTAATCATTTTATGTGAAAATTAATTTCTTTGGTTGAAAATATAACTATTTTCTTACAAAATATTTTTTTTTCCTGGTTTCAAAACTAATTTTTTAAATTGAAACTTTACCTATTCCATTTTTGGTAGAAATTTTATCTTAATTAGTGGAAAATTCAAGTATTTTGTTGAAAATTTCATCTCTTCTGTTAAAAATCCGTTTTGTTGTGAATAATAAATTTTTTTAACAAAAAATTCAACTATTTCATTTTTGGTTGAAAATTTATCTTTTGAGTTGAAAATTCATGTATGTATTCTTGAAAATTCGTCTTTTTGGCAAAAAATAAATCTTCTTGGCTGAAATTAAGCTTTTTTTAGTTGAAAATTCAACTACTTGGTAGAATGATAAACTATTTATTAAAAATTAATTTTTTTTTTAGTTAAAGATTAGTAATTTTATGTGAAAGTTCCTTTCTTTGGTTGAAAATATAACTATTTTGTTGAAAAAAAAAATTTTCTGGTTGAAAATTTAACTTTTTTAACTGAAACTTTAGCTATTCTATTTTTGGTTGAAATTTTATCTTGAATAGTGAAAAATTCACCTTTTCTGTTTAAAATCCGTGTTTTTGTTAATAATTAATTTTTTGTTATTAAAAAATTAATTGAAAAGCTACTTCAAAAATATTCAGTTATTAAAGCTTTCTGGAACTTGTTCAATTAATTTCCAACTTGTGATTTTTACGATCTGGAAGATGAGAATTTTTAATGGAATTAAAATTATTTTTTTTAAGGAATTAACTTTACAATTTAAACTTGGAATCACAGTAATCTTGTTTTACTGTAAACCCGATTGTTTTAATAATTATAAATGACTATAACTTCCTTTTTTTTAAATGAAATTAATCATATTGTATTACTGTGAAAAAATAATTTTTAAAATACTATCATCCTACTTTTGAATACAAAATGAAAATTTCAAATAAATATTTATTTTCCAAAAGTTTTCGAACAATTGACTTCGACCATAAATTAGATTTTAAACATTTTCTACACCATGAAAATGAGCTCAAACATTCTTCTGATATGAGGATTGAGGAATTACTGTTTCATCTGAGAACTAGATTAAAGATGATTTTTTTATTAAAAAAATTTTTATCAAATTTAAAAAAAAATTCAGTCAGTTTAAAAGATATTTAGGACATTTAGAAGTTTGGAAGAAAGTTAAAAATATTTTACAAATTTTTCGAAATCTCTTTTTTTTAACCTTTTGACACCTTCGAAAATTCCTAAATGTCATCTAAGCTGACTCAAGTTTAAAAAAAATTTTGAACAATCTATCAACATTAAAAAAATTGCCTTACAATTGTTCAGATTCTTTTTCGACATTTCCATCAATCTTTTGAAATTTTGAATTACCCGTGTGGAAATGCAAATGGGGGGCTGGTCGGGTACCCGACCAGTTGGCCCCACTTTAAGTCGGGGGCTAGTCGGGACAACTGGTCGGGTACCCGACCAGTTCGTCACGGTGAATTAGTCGGGGGCTGGTCGGATGACCCGACTTATCCCAGTCGGGGTCTAGTCGGGTACTACCCACGTGAGAACACACCACTGGCGCAGTACCACTATTGCTATCCTCTAAAGATATAACAAAAAAGGTATTTAAAAAATAAATAATAATTGACTGCGAGTATTCTGTCTATGAATGTTAATTGCCCTGCTTAGAATGAATACAAATATTACATTTTTAAACATTATATTACAAATAAAATTTCTAACGATACGGGGTTTCGAACCTACATCTACACCTGAATCTGTCGCCTAGCAGTCGGTAGTCTTAACCATTGCGCTAAACCTACGAGTTGAAACTCGATGAAAAAGCCATCTTCATAAGGTACAGCTCAAAAAAGTAATAACAACAATTTTTTAAATCTTTTTTCTAATTAATTTTTTTATTATTATACGACATCATAATATAGACGTAAAATAAATAATATGTTAACAGGAATATGAATAAAATAATTTTTAAATAAATAATTTAAATCGATTACAATTTTTCTTCGTGTAATATTTTGTTTTTTCGCGTTTTAGACTATTTTAAAACTTTTGATATAAAGACATAAAATGTCATTTTTAATGAGCATTTAAAATTTGTATCCACGGAACTTAGAAATTTTATCGCGTATTGCGACAATTTTTTTAATACACAAATTTTTTTAAACTTTCCTATAATGTTTTGCTTTTTAGGCGTTTTAGACTATTTTACGACGACTAAGAATTAAATCAAATGTAATTTTTTCTGAAGATTTACAATTTATCTTAAAGATGGAACTTAGATTTTTTTTTCTTAAAAAAAAAACAGAAAAAAAATTGTTTTCGCGATATTTGTATTTATAGTTTTTCGAAATTTTAGAACACAGGAACAGTCTTAAACTCTCGTTGAATTGATATTAAAAATGTTACATTAAAAGAAGAATAGCCCGATCAGAGCCCGACTAGAACCCGCCTAGGAATTTTGACATAAAAATAGCCTACACAGAGGATTAAGATCTTTTGAAATAGCTCGACTAGTCCCCGACCAGCCCCCGACTAGAAATGTACACCAAAAAGAACCCCACTAGCCCCCGACTAGTGCCCGACTTTTAATAGGGCCAAGTGGGGCTATTTCTACACGGGTATTGGTTAATCTTCTAAAATATTCTGAATCTTCTAAATATTCTTTAAAATGATTCCGATCTTTCATAAATTAAAAAAAAATCTGAAAAATTACAATAATTGCCTTGCTATTTTCCACATTTTTTTGAGAAGTTTGGAAATCTTTTGAAATGTCTTGAAATATGTTTGAATAATCTCTAAATATATATTTTTTTGATAAAAAATTATTTCAAGTTTTCTTGGAAAATTTTTTATTTTTTGTTTAAAATTGTTTCTAGCCTGAAAAGTTTTATTTTTTTTTGTACTGAAAGAATAGATTATTTTATTCCTAACATATTTATTGAGTTGGAAGGGAAGACATTTAAAAAAAAAATTTTTTTTCTGAATCTGAAGAGGGACATTTAAAAATTCGTAACATATTCAAAAATATTTTTATTGCTACTTGAAATACACTCGTATGAACCTCTGTTTTCGAAAAATAATTTTAATATCTACAGAAATGACGGAATAATTTTTTTAGTTCCTTGAGGCATTTCTTCTTGTAAAAATGCTTTATATAATTTTTTGTACAATTTTGGGAACCTATAAATGTAAATTAGGGTGGTCCAAATTTTTTTTTCGAATTTTCATGCATATCGCCCGGAAATTTATTCAAATCCACAAAAAATTAATCTATTTTTTGATATTTGGAGGTGGCGCAAGCCCCATGAAGTTTAACACGAATTTCCCATAAGAAAAAAAAGACGTTTCTGAAAATGTTATTCAGAATCGTCAATATTATGTGAATTGAGATAAAATTAAACATTTTTTTTCACAATAAGCCATAGAATACGAAACGAATCTAACATTTTGAATATCAGCCCCATAAGTCTGTTTTATCGGGTCCCAAAAAAACCCCATGAGTGAAAAAAAGGATTTTGCGAGTTTTTGACGCTAATTATAATTTTTTTGGGTCCTTTCAAATACAAATTGTTTTTAATACTTAAAATACTACTTTATACTGATAATTATATGTTTTAATTGATTGTTTAAATAACTAATTATTGTTTTTAGCAATTTTCTCTTAGAATAGAGTTATGAAGTCGCGGTTTTTTCAAAATTTTTTTAACTTTTCGTCCGCAGTTCGATTAGAGTGACGTAATACATATATGATGTTGACAGACATAATTGTTTAAACAATTTATTATTATTGTAAATAATATTCTCTTAGAATAATGCTAGAGAATTGCAGTTTTTCACAAATTTTCCACTTTTTGTCAAATTTTCAATTGAAGTGAGGTGAATAATTAATTAAAGTTAAGAAAATTAATAGTTTATACAATTTATTATAATTGTTCTTGATGTTGATTTTTGAATAATGCTACACAGTTGCGATTTTTTTCTGAAATGTTGAAAATTTTTCCACTTTATTAAGTCAATAATCCAATTAATAATAATTGATTGAATTTAGCAAAACTAATTATTTAAACAAATTATTATTGTTTATAACTATCTTCTACTTTAGTATCGCTAGATAGTTGCGGGTTCTTCTGAAATTTTTATCCTTTTACCAAATGTTTACTTAATGAAGATATTATTAATGCAAGTTAACAAACACAGTTTAAATAATTTATTATTGTTTATAACTATCTTCTCTTAGATTAGTGCTAAAAATTTGCGGTTTTTTCTGAACTCTCAAACTTTTTGTCCACTTTTCACTTAGTGGGGTAATAATTAATGCTAGTTAACAAAAATAATTGTTTAAACAATTTATTCTGGTTTATAACTATTTTCTCTTGAAGCAAAGCTAGAACGTTGCGGATTTTTCTGAAATTTTCAGCTTTTCTTTGATTTTCTAGTTAATTTTTAATTTTTCATTAATATGAATTTCAGAAAAAAAGCTCTTAGTAACTATTCACAGGAATATTTACATTTCATAACATCCATATAGAAAATTTGAAGAATATTTCACATATCTGTTTTATTTCAGAAAAAATATATTCACAAAAAAGAAAGAAATCGTTTAAAATATGATTTTTTATGATTTTTATTTATTATTTGTTCAGGAGTAAAAAGGCAAAGAAAATTAAACATTGAAGAAAAAAATGACAACTTTCTAGCACTCATCTACGAGAAGAAAATTATAAAAAATAATAAGTTGTTTAAACAACGATTTTTGCATTGTGCATTAATTATTACCTCACTAATTGAAAAGTAATCAAAAATTTAAAATTTTCAGAAATAAAACCGCAAATATCTGGTATTAATATAGATGAAGATAGTTATCAACAATATTAATCTGTTTAAACAATTATTTTTGCTGTATTGAATTAATTATTAAGTCACTCCAAGTGAACAATAGACAAATAGTTGAAAATTTCAGAAAAAAACCGCAATTTTCTACCATCAAGCAAAGAGAATATTATCAAAAATAATAATAAATTGTTTAAATAATTATTTTTGTTAATGACAGTAAGAAACTGAAAAGATAACCCGTTTTCTAGACAATTTGTTAATTATCAAATTATTTTGTAGTATCATTATTTCTAATAAAAAAAAATATATATATATATATAGGAAGTTCAAATAAATCTTCCGGGTCGGGTGAATGCCTCTTCGTCTCCTCCTAAACGGAAAATGAAAGTAGTTGACCTTGATCGTTCACAATGTACAAAAATGATTGATGAATGTCTGATGCTTTGAGGTCAAACTTAAAATTTATCAATACTAGAATTACAAGAAACAAATTACTCTCAATTTGGAGACGAAAAATAGCTTCATTCCCCAAAAAAGTGACAGGGTTAATTTTTTTTAATAGATTTTAAAATTGGAAGATTATTTTTCTCATTAACAAAATGTAATTATACTTTGAGGGTATTTCCGAATGAACTATTTATCAAAGTATAAATTCGATGAATTTTTTTTTTATTGTCAATTTTTTTTTAATTCACTTTAAAGGCTTTTAAATTAAACTTGAATTCTCATGGATTTTACCAGATTCTTATTCACTGATTCTATTCACTCCCATTTATCTGAATTCTATGGAACTTTTTTGGATTTTTAAATTTCGGTCCATTACTTTGAATTTTTGTTAATTTCTTTTAATTCCCTTGAATTCCTTTAAATTAAATTTAAAGACTTTTTAATTTATCTTGACTCCTTATGGATTTTTATCAGATTCTTATTCACTAATTCTATTCATTCTTATTTATCTGAATTCCATGAAATTTTGTTTGAATTTAAAAATGTTGGTCTATTCACTTGAATTATTTTTAATTCTCCTGAATTCCCTAAATTTATTTTAAATTAACCCTTTGCGGCATACATTTTTCTATCAAACTAATTTTACGGACATATGGACTTTAGAGGGGTTTTGGGGTCGCTGATTACGAATCCGCAGCCCGATTTGCAAAATTCAAAATGGCGGATCCAATATGGGGGACGAGTTTTCAAAAAATGAATGGATTTTCGTGAAATTTCGCATCTGGGTTTTTTTTTGGGCCTCTGATAATGAAAATGAAGTCAGATTAAAAAAAATTAGAATGCCGGATCCAACATGGCGGACGTGTTTTCGAGAAATTAATGGATTTCCATGAAACTTGGCATCTGGGGTTTTTTGGGGCCTCTGATAACGAATCCTTAGCCCTATTTGCAAAATTGAAAGTGGCGGATACAATATGACAGACGAGTTTTCAAAAAATGAATGTATTTTCATGAAACTTGGCATCTGCGGGTTTTTGGGGCCTCTGATAACGAATCTGATGTCTGACTTGAAAAATTCAAAATGGCGGATCCAATATGGCGGACGAGTTTTCAAAAAATGAATGGATTTTCATGAAACTTCGCATCTGGGGGTTTTTGGGACCTCTGATAACTAATCTAAGGTGAGATTTTAGAAATTCAAAATGACAGATCCAATATGGTGGACAAGTTTTCAAAAAATTAATAAATTTTCATGAAACTTGGCATATGGGGGGTTTTGAGGCCTCCGATAACGAAAATGAAGTCAGATTTAAAAATTTTAGAATGGCGGATCCAATATGGCAGACGAGTTTTCAAAAAATTAATGGATTTTCATGAAACTTGCCATATGGGGGGTTTTGAGGTCTCTGATAACGAACATGAAGTCAGATTTGAAAAATTTACAATGGCGGATCGAATATGGCGGACGAGTTTTCAAAAAATTCGTGGATTTGCATGAAACTTGGCGTCTGGAGTTTTTGGGTCTCTAATAACGAATTCGGAGTCAGATTTTAAAAATTCAAAATGGCGGATCGAATATGGCGGACGAGTTTTAAAAAAATTCATGGATTTTCATGAAACTTGGCATATGGGGGGCTTTGAGGCCTCTGATAGCGAACATGAAGTCAGATTTAAAAAATTTGGAATGGCGGATCGAATATGGCGGACGAGTTTTCTAAAATTTGATTGATTTTCATTAAACTTGGCATCTGGGGGTTTTTGTGGCTCTGATAACGAATCTGAAGTCAGATTTGCAAAATTCAAAATCGAGGATCCAATATGGCGGAAGAGTTTCCAAAAAATTATTGGACTTTCATTAAACTTGGCATATGGGGGGTTTTGAGGCCTCTGATAACGAAAGTGAAGTCAGATTTGAAAAATTTAGAATGGCGGATTCAATATGGCGGACGTGTTTTAAAAAAATTGATGGATTTTCATCAAACTTGACATATGAGGGTTTTCGAGGCCTCTGATAACGAACATGAAGTCAGATTAAAAAAATTAACAATGGCGGATCGAATATGGCGGACGAGTTTTCAAAAAATTAATGGATTTGCATGAAGCTTGGCATCTGGGGGTTCTTGGGTCTCTCATAACGAATATGAAGTCAGATTTGCAAAATTCAAAATGGCGGATCCAATATGGCGGAAGAGTTTTCAAAAAATTAATGGATTTCCATGAAACTTGGCATATGGGGGGTTTTGATGCCTCTGATAACGAACATCAATTCATATTAAAAAAACTTAGAATGGTGGATCAAATATGGCGGACGAGTTTTCAAAAAATTCGTGGATTTGAATGAAATTTGGCATCTGGGGGTTTTTGAGGTCTCTGATAACGAATCTGAATTCAGATTTCAAAATCCAAAATGGCGCATTCAACACAGTGGACAAATGTTGAAAATTTTTTTGGATTTTCATAAAACTTGTCACTCAGGGGTTTTTGTTGTCGCTGACTATGAATCCGGAGCCAGATTTTCAAAATTCAAAATGGCGGATCCAATATGGTGGACGAGATTTCAAAGATTGTTGAATTTTTATGAAACTTGGCATCTAGGAGTTTTCGGGGTTGTTAGTTCTAAAAGTAAGGTTAAAATGAAAAATTTCGATTTCAATTTGTCTGTGAAAACTGTAGTTTAGTATAAAAGTTGCATCTTTAATGATTCACCAGTTTCATTTGCCATATTGGATCCTCCTTTATGAATTTCCGAGAACCGACTTCAGATATGTAATCAGCGACTCCAAAAACACCCGAGTAACAAGTTTTATGGGAATCTAACAACTTTTTCAAAATAAGTGTGCCATATTAAATCCGCCATTTTGAATTTTTGGAATCTGACTTCAGATTTGTTATCAGTAACCCAAAAAATCCATAGATGTCATGTTTCATGAAAATCCATTAATTTTCTGTAAACACATTCGCGATATTGGATCAGCCATCTTGAATTTCAGAAGTCCGATAGCACATTTGTAATCAGCAACCCAAAAAACTCTATATACTAATTATATTACAATACTAAATCTACAGATACAATCAGAGTTAATTTCACAAATTTGATCCTCCATGTTGGATCCTCCATATTGAATTTTATAAATTTGATAAAAGATTTGAAAACACCGACCCTCAAAACCTGAATGTACCAAGTTTTATGTAAATACAACAAAAAATTTGGGAAATAATGAATTTTTTTTGCAAAAAGTGACTTTTTTGGTATTTGTTTATGAATATTAACAAATTCACCAGAAATTTCAGACAACGGAGTATAATTTTCAATTCTCTAACATGTTTTATGGTAAATTCACGAAAAGAATCAATAAGACTCCTATTCATCTGAATTCTACGGAATTTTTCGGTTTTTAAAAATTGCTGGGCCCTTGAAGTATTTTTAATTTTCTGAAACGCACTAGAATTATTTTAAATTCAATCTACAGACTTTTAAATTTATATTATTCGATATTATCGAATACTTATTCACCCCCATTCATTTTAATTCTGTGGATTTTTATTTTTTTTTTTAATTTTGAAATATTTGGTCCATTCGTTCAAAATTATTTTCAATTCTCTGGAATTCCCTTGAACTATTATTAATTTTTTTGAATTCCCTTGAATTGTTCCAAATTAACCATTAATTCTTATATATTTCATCAGATTCTTATTTACTAATTCTATTCACTCCTATTAATCTAAATTCTACGTATTCTTTTTTGTTTTAAAAAATGTTGGTCCATTCCCTTGAATTATTTTTAATTTTCTTATATACCCTTCAATTCTTTTAAATTCACTTTGAAGACTTCTAAATTTACCTTCAATATTTATGGATTTTATCAGATTGTTAATCACTTCCATTTATCCGAATTCTATAGATTTTTTGGGATTTTCAAAATGTTGATCCATTCGCTTGAATTATTTTTAATTCTCTTGAATTCCGTTAATTCATTTTAAATTTACTTCAAAGGCTTTTAAATTTATCCTGAATTCTTATGAATTTTATCATATTATTATTCAATAATTCTACACTTATTCACTCCTATTTATCTGAATTCAATGGCAGTTTTTTTGGATTTTAAGAACGTTAGTCCATTTACTTGAATTATTTTAAATTCTCTTTAATTCTTATTAATTTATCTTGAATTCCTAAAAATTCATTAAAATTCTCTTGAATTTATTTAAATTGTCCCTGAATTCTGTTCACTTTTATTTTATTAAATTCTATGAAAATTTTCTAATTTTCAACATTTTGTTCAGTTCATTCAAATTCTTATGGATTTCATGACTGAAATCAATTCATTTTTTTTTCAATTCATTCGAATTTTTATGAATTTATCCTGTATTTGTTGAAATTCACCTAGAATTCTTAATTTATATTCATTGAATTCCGTCATATTCTTTTTAATTCAAAAGAACATTAGTCATGCTTATAATGTACATCACTCATTTTTGTTCATGTTTTGGTTCAGAAATTAGTTACTTTTAATTTACCACGTTTTTCAAACTTTTTTGTCACATAAATTTATTAAATCATTTATGTAAAATCAATGTAAAATTTTATTTAGTCAAGTCAGACATATACAACAGAATTTCAATTTACATTTGACATGAGAGAAATAACTTTATTGTTAAATAACTGACAAAAATGGTGTTTTTACAATAATTGGAAAAAGAAATTTTTTATATTTTTTTATTGTCTGATTCAAATTGAAATAATTATTTTTGAAAAAAGAAACTTATCACAAATTTTTAATTTTGACATTTTCTTTTAAAAATTTCATGATAGTGTAAATAAATTATTTCAGCATTTTCAAGCTCCGAAGATGTCAAAGTAATGACCGTTTACCAATTTTTGGTTTTGTAAAGTCACTCGATTTACAGAAGTCGTTAATTAAGCAATTTTATCAGTAAATTTTCAATTAATAACATTTTCGATAAATAAAATTGAATTAACAAAAGACCGTGAATTCGAATCCAGTGATGTTGAATAATAAATGTCAACTTTAACTTAGTTTTACCAAATTTTTAAACTAGGTGATTTTGAAGTGGTAATTTTTAACTTATTGGAAAAATAAAATTTTTTATTGATATTTGAAAATAAAGTTACTTTTTTTCAATGTTCACTGATGATTGTTTAAATAAATTCCATTAACAAATGCACTGTCCGGCTATTTTGAGAACTGAAAAATTGTGGTTTTTTCAACGTTACGAAATGTAAATAACTAATTTCTAGACCCTTAGGAAGCTTACATGACAATCAACTATTCTACTACTACTATGTGGCAGGAAATTGATTTTTTTAGTTAGAAACTTAAGTATTGTGGAAGATTCGTCCCATTTGGTAGAAAATTTATCTTCTTCTTGAAAAATTGAAATATTTTAGAGAAAGATGTACCTATTTTGTTGAAAATTCTTTTTTTTTCTTGAAAATGAATTTTTTAAACTGAAAACTTAACTATTCCATTTGTGATTGTAAATCTATATTTTCTAGTTGAAAATTCAACTATTTAATACCAAATTTGTGTATTTCCATAAAAATTCTTTTTTCCAGAAAATGAATTTATAACTAAAATGGTTTATTTTTTAACAAAAGTGTTAAATTTTCAACAAAATAGTGAATTTTTTAACCAGAAACATTAACTTTCTATCGAAAAAGACGAATGTTTAAAAAAATACATAAATTTTCAACTGAAAAAGATACATTTTCAAGGTGGGTAAACCTGGAAGTACCACCATGCCCAATCAATGTATGTCCTACGCCAGAATTAAGGGCTCATTTAAGGCTAATTTAATACCCAAAAGCCAAATTTTGGGCTCTGCATTTTTTAAAAAAAATGCATGGTACTGCAAGCTTTACGTCAAGCTAGCAGTACCATGGTAGAAATATTTGTTAAATGAACTTTTTTCTTCCACAGGAATTGAGGGCTCATTTATGGCTCTCCAACGTCCTCAAAATCAATTTTCCAAAACCATCCCTTAAC
>CAKNYM010049815.1:0-34321 GCA_932195095.1 Andricus curvator
CCCCAGAAAAAAAATCAATTTAAAAAAAACCAAAAACTTTAATTTTTAAAGATGTCTCGAGTCTCAGTCTTTTTCAAGTAGCACCCGAAATAACAGAAAATTCCGAGGATTGTCCGGAAAAAAGTTGTATCTGGTAGAAGAAAAAAAAGTCTGCCAAATTTGCCTTTGAAATTTGATTGAGAAAAGATTGCAATACGCGCCTCTTGAAAAAAGCAAATCGGAAACTCTTCGCGGCAACTTCGTTCTCTTCGCCTACAATATGCGTGTATGTACATATTTTGTGTACTTCGATATATACAGGGTGTTTCATAATTCGTGGCCGATAATGAAAAAACGAGAATACTAAATTGTCAGAAAAAAACGAGAGAGAAAGAAACAAAGTTAAAATGCAAGCTCGTAAAAATTAATTACACAACTAAATTATTTACAATTTCCCATCAGTAGATAAGCTAGAGGCCTGCAACATCAACAGTAGATAAACCAGATCTAATTCGATTCAATTCCTACTTTACCGACATTAAGTTAGTAAGATCGCAGTTTTATCATCCGTCGGCAAAGTAGTTCTCACGTGTGCTGACTGATGGTAAATGTTGCAAAACTGGCTCAGTCACCTTTTTTTAATACGGGAGGAGCTCGTTATTACAATTAACGTCGCCGAGATAATTCAAAAGAAAATGAGAATGTAAAATAGATTTCAAATTAGAAAAAACAAGAACGAGGCCTGAAATTACAGATTTGCCAAACCTCTGCAAACTCTTTTTTGCAAAAAGAGAAAGAAGTAACGAAAAAACGAAAATATTTTCATTAACAAAGCGCTCGTTGCCTTTTTTTCAGAAACCACAAATTACCATCCTGTACAGGAAATACAGATTTTGCGACGATCTCGAATCCCCCGAAAATCAGAATCGAATTATTCAAAGAATAAATAGTGTCGAAAACAACGTTCATTAATTCCTTACGATTCTCGATTATTTTTAAAGGATCCCGAGTACAAAATTCGGACTATACCTTCCGTATAAATAAGAATCATTGCACCGCAGTGATTATATTGCAACTTCGCATATTCAGTTTCAAAAATTCGCCTTTTTAAATTCGTCGAGGACGTTTTCGACAATACGAAAGTGTCGGTTGCTTGTTTTGTCGTGTTTCTCTCTTTTTTTATATTATTTACAACGATTGGAAAAAATCCGGAGGTGAAGAAAAAATGCTTCGGAGGTGGGAAAACATCCTCGCGAAACAAAAAGGAAAAAAAAAGTGATCTTGTCTCGAAGTCCAGTGTAATCCGTTATCGTGAAACGATAATATGTTTGTTTGTATGTTATATATGCATTATATGTATAATATTAATTACTAATTATACTTTATTATAAATTAATTAAAGAGCTCTTAACCGTACGTGTATAGGTGTGTATAATAATTATAATAATTATATTTTTATATGTACGATAGCTTTTTGCAGTAGCTTACTCTCGTTCGGCCGTTTCTAACCGGAAAAAAACGCGTCTTCTTTTCCAATTTCACGTTGCGCGAAGACTCGAAAAATTTCTTCTCGTGACTTTCGATTGGAAACTCGAAAATCCGGTGACTAGCGACACTCCCAAACTTTTATCGACTGGTCCACGCTCCCGGTCACAACATACGGATGACTTCTGTGGAAATCTGGGGAAAAAGAATGCATTTCAATCAAAGTAGTTCTTTCAGAAAACTGGGAATTTTGGGGCCCCACAGTGGGATAAAAAAGGGTTTTTAGGACAAATTATTCTAGAGCTTACAGTTTTTATCCAATTTGAGCGATTTAAAAAAAAATCAAAGTTAACTAAATTTCAAAGAGATTTTTGAGAGTCAATTTTTTGCTTATTTTCATTTTTTTTTAATCTTCATAAAATCAGTAAATACACTCATTACAATATCCAACAGGTTACAACGTTAAAAAATTTGTTTATTTATTAATAGATTAGTGGAGATTTAATTTTTTAATCGGAATGTAAATTAAAAAAATTCTTAGTTACCTTATTTTTTAAATCAGAAGTAATTGTTGATGTTAGAAACAAATACATATTTTAGTAATTTAACAATAATAACAATTGCTAATGTTTTAAATTAATTCTATAAACAAATATAAATTTTTACTTGGCAAAATACTTTGCTTATGATACTTCATTAACGAACAATAATTTTTTATTTTATAAACAAATTTATAAACAAATTTACAACTTGACTACTTTCAAACAAATGGACGTCGTAATTTTCACGGAATCGACGAATCAACTGAATACTTGTTATTTTATGAAAGACCATAGTGGTTTTTTTATAATCAATTTTATAAAAAAACTCCGCAGTTTCAGCATTTTTGAAGAGTTTGCCACCATCTCTTAAAACAATTTAAATTTTACTTTAATTTGTCATTAACAAAAAAATTGTAGCTCAATGATAAAATAACAAAAAGAGGTGTTATTTACAAGTTATTTACAGTTAATTCTGGTTTAAAAGACAAAACCTGCCGCTTGAAAATTGACGAAAATCTGTATTTATCAAAATTACTTAAACAATTAATAAATATTGTCGCCGGAAAGTACATATTTTAAAGTACTTTCTGAGTTATTAACAGTAGATTTTGCACAAAAAAAAGTTTATAGAACTTCCGAAATTTATAAAACTTCCAAAGTTTATAGAACTCCCGGAGTTCATAAAATTCCCGGAGTTTATGGAACTAAAGAAGTTCATGAAATTCCCAGAATTTAAAAACTCCCGGAGTTTATGGAACATTTAAAGTTTATAGAACTCCCAGAGTTGAAAGAACAACCGGAGTTCATAAAACTCCCGGAGTTTATTGAATTCTCGGAGTTTCTTAAACTCCCGGTGTTTATTAAACTCGTGGAGTTCATAAAACTCCTGGAGTTTATTAAACTCGTGGAGTTCATAAAACTCTCGAAGTTTATAAGATTCCCGGAGTTCATAGAATCGTGGACTTCATAAAATTCTTGGAGTTTATAAAACTCCTGGAGTTTAAAGAACTTCCGGAGTTGTCTAATTTGTAACACATTATAATGCACCGATAAATGGCTTATCAATACGTTTTATTGAATTCAAAACGCGCACGTTTAAATCGTTTAAATGTAAAAAAATCACTTCGTATCAATTTTCAAATATAGAATTCGCTATAAAACACTAAATTATTAAGACTTTAAAAAAGAGAAGAACGAAAAAGTTTCAGTCATTTTTTCAAAATTCGATGACTTTTCCAAGTTTTTCAGTCATTTTTTTTTTTAATTCCATGACTTTTCAAGGTTTATCAAACACTTTTTAAAAATTCCATGACTTTCCCAGTTCTTCGAGGTCTTGTAGCACCCTGACAGAACTGCCGGAATTCATAAAATTCCCAGAGTTAAAAAAACTCCCAGAGTTTATAGAACACCTGGAGTTCATAAAACTCTCGGAATTCCTCAAACTACTAGAGTTTATAAAACTCGCGGAGTTTGTAGAACTTCCGAAGTTCATAAGATTCCTGAAGTTTATAGAATTCCTGGAGTTCATAGAATTCTTAAGAGTTCATAAAACTCACAGAATTGAAAAAACTTCCGGAATTTATCAAACTCCCAGAGTTTAAAGAACACCGGGAGTTCATAAAACTCTCAGAGTACATGAAACTACCAGAGTTTATAATACTTGCGGAGTTTTTAGAACTTCCGAAGTTCATAAAATTCCCGAAGTTTATCAAACTCCCGAAGGTCATAAAATTCTCGGAGTTTATGGAACTCCTGGAGTTCATAAAATTTTTAGAGTTCATAAAACTCACGGAATTGAACAAACTTCCGGAATTTATAAAACTCCCATAGTTTATAGAACACTCGGAGTTCATAGAACTCACGGGGTTCATAGAATTCACAGAGTTCATAAAATTCGCGAAGTTCATAAAATACTGGATTTTAATCAACTTCGAGAGTTTATAGAACTCCCAGAGTTTATAAAACACCGTATATAAAACTCCCTGAGTTTATCAAATTTCCAGAGCTTTTTTCTTTAAACCTTTATAAATTTTGATATATTTGACATTTTTATCGTTTTCTGTTTTATTCTGATAGCGTTTATTGCCTTCTTTCGAAATCCATAGGAAAATAAAAATTGCAAGCTCTAGAATAAGATAAAGGTACCTATCATGAGACAAATTTTGAGGAGGGCTTGAGATTTTCATTAATTTTGGAAATATAGTAGAATATATTTTCAAAATGTTTATATCAATGAATGGACTGATCTTTTCTGAATGCGAAACGCCTATTAAAAGTTTAATGTAGTCTCAGCAAAGTTATTATATTTATGAAAAAGCGGAACAACCTTTATTTACCTATTATGAAACAACTTTTAGACTCTTGTACCGGTGTTCCATAATGCATGTCCCTATTATGGAACAGCAAAGAAATGTTTTCTTATATTGATATGACTTATTTAATATTATTTTCTATATTCAATCGAACTAAATAGTACAATGAACTTTTATTTCAATCGCTCATAGAGATAAATAAATTGAATAAAAGTTTTCGTCATAATGGACAAACCTCACCTATAAAGGGTATTTTTCGTGAACGAAGTAGATTATATTTTATTTTTGCTCAAAAATATTTCTTATAGGTAATGAATTTTTATTTAGGTGGATGAAAAAGAAGAAAAAACCACGAAGGATAAAGTCAAATCTTAAGAAACTTGGTCAAAGTGAAGTGTAAATGAAATATTAGGCTAAGTACCCTTTTCCTTTGTTTTTTTTTCTTTTATGGTACTTAATAATAACTTCCTGTGTTTTCTTGAATATTCGTCCTTTTTGGTAGAAAATTAATCTTCTTGGTTGAAAATTCATATTTTTCCTTGAAAATTCAACAGTTTGTTTTAAATTTGTTTTCTCTGTTGACTGAAAAGTAGTTTTTTTTTAATTGAAAACTCAACTATTCTTGTAAATTTGTCTTTTTTGGTTGAATTTAACTGTTTTTTATTCAAAATTATAATCTTTTTCGGTTTAAATTTCAATTATATTACATGGTTCGTTGAGAATTCATCTTTTTTCGTTGAAAATTCAACTCCTTTCGTTAAAAGTGTAACTCTTTTGTAAAAAATTAATTTTTTTCGTTGCAGATTCATAATTTTAATTGAAAATTCATCTCTGATTGCAAATTTAACTACCTTGTTGAAAATCAATTTTTCTAACTGAAATTTAAGCATTCCAGTTGAAAATTTAACTATTTTGTTGAAAATTCGTTTTTTGTTTGTTTGTTATAAATTAGTTTTTTTTTAAACAGAAAATTTATCTATTCTATTTTTGGTTAAAAATGTACCTTTTTTTGGACGTAAATTGAAATATTTGGTTGATAATTGATCTTTTTTATTTGAAAATTGAACTATTTGGTGGACATTTTTTGTACCTTTTTGTAAAATTCAACTATGAAAATTCGTATCTTTTGTAGAAAATTATTCTTCATGGTTGAATGGTTGAACCTTTTTGGTTGAAAATTCAACCATTCCAGTTAAAAATTCATCATTTTAGTTGAAAATGTATCTGCTTGGTTTAAAATTCAATTATTCCAGTTGAAGATTCATCATTTTATTTGAAAATTTATCACTTTCATTGAAAATTAAACTATTTTGTTGAAAATCCGTTTTTTTTAAATTAATTTGTTTGACCTAAAGTTTAAGTATTATATGTATAATAATAAAATAACATAAGCTATATTAATATAATAAAAAACAGATTTTATTGCAAACATTCCTCTGTTCCATAAATAGGAGCAAGCTAATAACAATAACCTAATAACAATTGCTAATTTTTTTTTAATAAATTCGATGAACAAATATAAATTTTTACTTGGCAAAATACTTTGCTTATGACACTTCATTACCGAACAATAATTTCTTATTTTATAAAAAAATTTATAAACAAATTCACAACTTTACTACTTTCAAACAAATGGACGTCGTATTTTTTTACGAAATCTTAGGTTATTTTATGAAAGAACATAGTGGTTTTTTTTATAATCAATTTTATCAAAAACTCCGCTTTTTCAGCATTTTTGAAGAGTTTGCCACCACTTCTTCAACCAATAAAAATTTTACCGTATATGGTGGCTTTGGCAGCAGTTAGGATTTTTAAATAAAAATTGTCCAAAACAAAAAAATTGCAGCTCAATGATAAAATGACAAAAAGAGAAGTTGACAAGTTATTTACAGTTAATTCTGGTTTAAAAGACAAAAACTGCCGCTTGAAATTTGACGAAACTCTGTATTTATCAAAATTATTTAAACAATTAATAAATATTGTCGCCGAAAAGTGTCCTAATAAATAAAGTCCTTTCTGAGTTATTGACAGTCGATTTTGCACACAAAAAAAAGTTGATAGAACTTCCGAAATTTATCAAACTTCCAAAGTTTATAGAACTCCCAGAGCTAATAAAACTACAAAAGTTCATGAAATTCCCGGAGTTTACAGCACACCTGTATTTCATAAAATGCTTGAAGTTTATAAAACTTCAGGAGTTTAAAGAACTTCCGGACTTTATAGAACTCCCAGAGTTTAAAGAACACCCGGAGTTCATAAAACTCCCTGAGTTTATTAAACTCGTGGAGTTTGTAGAACTCCCGGAGTTCATCCAATCCTGGACTTCATAAAATTCTTGGGAGTTTGAAGAACTCCTGGAGTTCGTAAAATTCTTGGAGTTTATAAAACTCCTGGAGGTTAAAGATCTTCCAGAGTTTATAGGGGATTTCCGGAAATTCCGGGGATTTTTTTAACTCCGGATGTTCTATAAATTCCAAAAGTTCTATAAACTCTCGTATTTTATAAAATTCGCGGAGTTAAAAAACTCCCGAAGTTTAAAGAACTTCCGGAATTTACAGAACTTCCGAAGTTGTATAATTTGTAACACGTTATAATGCAATGTCAAATGGCTTATCAATACGTTTTATTGAATTCAAAACGCGCTCGATTACATCGTTTAAATGTAAAAAAATCACTTCGTATCAATTTCCAAATATAGATATCGCTATAAAATACTAAATTATTAAGTCTTTCAAAAAGAGACGAATACAAA
The DNA here is from genome assembly GCA_932195095.1 of Andricus curvator. Lineage (NCBI taxonomy): Eukaryota > Metazoa > Arthropoda > Insecta > Hymenoptera > Cynipidae > Andricus > Andricus curvator. The sequence continues at coordinate 7,071 of CAKNYM010049815.1, forward strand.
AGTTCCAGTCATTTTTCCAAAATTCCAACACTTTTCCAGGTTTTCCAGTGATCTTTTTTAAATTCCACGACTTTTCCAGGTTTATCAAACACTTTTTAAAAATTCCATGACTTTTCCAGTTCTTCCAGGTCATATAGCGACCCTGATAGAACTGCTGGGGTTCATAAAAAACCCAGAGTTAAAAAAACTCCCAAAGTTTAAAGAGCTTCCGGAGTTTATAGAACTTCTGGAGTTCATTAAAATCCCCGGAGTTTATATAACTCCCAGAGTTCATAAAATCCCCGGAGATTATAGAACTTCCGGAGTTCATAAAATTCCCAGAGTTAAAAAAACACCCGGAGTTTATATAACTCCCAGAGTTTATAGAACTCTCAGAGTTTATAGAACACCTGGAGTTCATAAAACTCTCGGAATTCCTCAAACAACTAGAGTTTGTAGAACTCCCGAAGTCAGGGCTCGGAACTGCTCAAGCTTAAAAAAATAGTAAAATAGTAACCATAATTCTCTCAAAAAATTAACAATAATGTGGCAAAAAAGTAACCAAAAAGAAAGATTGTTTACCAAAGAGACGAATTTTCCACAAAAATTATGAATCTTCGACAAAACAATTCATGTTTAAGAAAATAGTTCAACTTTTAACAAAATGGTTGAATTTTTCTGACTACAAAAAAATTTTATATAAAAAACAGTTACAAAAACTGAACTGCAAATTTGGACACTCAATTTAAATTTTTTTAAATTTTAAACTTGCAAAATTGAAGCTTAACATTTTTTAATTCAAACGCTTAATAATTTACGCGTATAAAATGGAAGCTTTTAACACCTTTCAAATGAATTTTTTAAAATTAAAAGTCGTTAAAATGCAGAATTTTAAATTTTAACTTTTATACATTGTACAGTTAAAAGATTTAAAAAAAAAAAACAGAAATCCACGCTATCATTTTCAATGCTGTGAATTGAAGAATTAATCAAAACATTTTCAAAATTATATCATTTTAAGCAACTCGAATTTTTCCTAAAATTTTGTGAAAATCCTGCAAAAGTAAAAAAATTACCTTAAATTAATCCTAATTCTTTTTTGAACATTTTATTAAATATTCTTCTTAAATTAAATAAAAAATATACTGTTAGTTTTTCTAGGAATTTTTATACGAACTTTTTATACATTTAAAACCTTTCAAAATGCTTAAAAAGTTCATAAATTTTGTGTTCGGAATTTTCGAACATCTGCATTCTGTTTTCAATGTTTTTAAATTTTTTTCACGTTTTAAATTATTCTGGAATCTTTTCAAAACTTCTAAATATATTTTAAACTTACTCCATTATTTTCCAAATTAATAAATGTTCAATTGTCATTTATTAATCGAAAAAAAAAATTTCAATCTTTTTTAATTTTTCTCTTAATATTAATTTTGCAAAACAAAAAATCATTTTAAAACTTCTCAGCAAACTTAAGAATTATTTTGTTTTCTTAAAACCTTTAAAGGTCCTCAAAAAGCTTCAAAATTTTATTTCGAAATTTTCAACAATCTAAATTTATTTTTTTATTTCTCGAAATCGGATATATCTCTGAAACTAACTCAAATTTTTTCTAAATTGATAATTGTTCAATTGTTATTTATGCATCGAAATTCTATAATTTCACATACATATTAAAAATTTGTTAAATAGGACAATTAAAATTGTAACGTTCCAAGCTTAAATTTAACACTCTGAAATATTAACGATTCAAGGCTTTCTAATTCAAATATTTCAGTTTTAAATATTTGATTTATAATTGCCCGTTTTAAATGGAAAGTAAAATATTGCTAAATATTCCAAAAAAGTCTTCATTGATTAAAAAAATTCAAATTAAATGGTTAAAAATGGAATATTTTAGATTGAAACAATATTTGAATAGGATTTGAAATTGAATAAGAGCGTTTAATTATAAATTTATTATTCCGAAATTATTTTAGAATTAAGAATAGTTTATAAAGTTTCACTCGAAAGTTTACATTTGTTTAACTACTGACGCTTTCAAATTAAAAAATTTATATTTTTAACGTTCAAATCTGTAACTAAATTGTAAATTGTTCAATTTCCTACAAAAATTGACAGTAAAGTACAAGTCGAAACGTTGATGTGGATTCTAAAAGTGGATTGTTTGTAAAAATTTATATTTTTTTGTTTCAATTTGTAACTTTCTTACAATAAACTACTAGTATATACAACACAATTTTTAAGTACAGTTTTCACATATTTCAATTTTGGTGAAATCTTGTATTTTTGTTGTTGTAAAGATTTGTAATTTTCTACAATAATTTTACGTAAAATTAAAAGTATTTTTATGACGTCAAACACCCAAATTAAAAAATGTAAAATCCTGTAGGTTTCTGTAAACATTACTTCCACCAGGGAATTTCTACAAAAAAAAAAAATTTTCTACAAAAAAACAAAAATTGTTCAACTTTTCACCGAATTCCAACAAAAAAGATTTAAATTTTTAATCAAAAACTAGCAATTTTAGCTAAATTGGAATTTTTAACAGGCTTCATAATAATTCAATTGGTAGCCCTTTCTATACATTTTACATACAAACTAATTATTATGTTATTGTTATTCCCTAATTTTCTCGGCTCTAAAGTGCCAAATTTACTGACAAAAATTTGAACTTTTACATTTTTCACAAGTTTTTAAATAATACGATTAATGAATTAATTCATTTCGTTATTTCGAGCAAAAAATGCAATCAAAAGTAACCTTTTCATAAAATAAGTAATTTTTTAGTAACCGTGAATCAAAAAAGTAACCCGTTCCGAGCTCTGTGAAGTTCATAAAATTTCCGGAGTTTATCGAACTCCCGAAGTTCATAAATTCTCGGAGTTTATAGAACTCCTGAGTTCATAAAATTTTTAGAGTTCATAAAACTCACGGAATTGAAAAAACTTCCGAAATTTATAAAACTCCCAGAGTTTATAGAAAACCCGGAGTTCATAGAACACACGGACTGGAGTTTAATCAACTTCGGGAGTTTATAGAACTCCCAGAGTTTATGAAACACCTTACATAAAACTCCCGGAGTTTATCAAATTTCCAGAGCTTTTTTCTTTAAACCTCTATAAATTTTCAGGGTGTCCAGCGATTCTTAGAAAGAAAATTCAAGGCCTTTTCCAGGTTTTCCAGGTCAAGAAATCAAATTTTTCCAGGTCTCCTTTTTTTCATCAAATAATGAAATAACCGTTTTTTATACATGCAAAAAATGAGCCATTTCATTTTTTATCGGCCAACAGTTTTTAAAGAAAGCTTTTGAAATCATTATGAAATCTATGAAATATTTGTGGAATTATTCTTTGTTTGTGAAATCTTTTGTGTTCGTTTGAAATCACTGAAATCTTTTCAAATCTTCTCAAATATGTGGAAACCTTTTGAAATCGTTTATAATGTTTGCAATGTTATGAAATTTAGTGTAGTTTGTTGAAATTCTTTCTATCTTTTGAAATCCTCATGAATTCTTTAGAATATTTGTGAAATCTTTCTTATTCGTTTGAAATCATTGAAAAATTTTTTAATCTTTGTGAAATATTATGAAATCTTCTAAAAAGTTTGGAAATAGTTTAAAATCTTTTTAATGTTTTGAAATCTTTGAAATTCTTGAAATCTTTTGAAATCCTTATAAATTCTTTGAAATATTTGTAAAATCTTTCTGAAATCTTTTGTATTCATTTAAACTCAATGAAATGTTTAAAATCTTTGTGAAATCTTTAGAAAAATGTCGAAATCGTTTAAAATCTTGAAATCTTTTGAAATCCTTATTAATTCTTTGAAATATTTGTGAAATCTTCTAAAAAATGTTGAAATCGTTTAAAATCTTCGAAATGTTTTGAAATCCTTATTAATTCTTTGAAATATTTGTGAAATATTTTTAAATCTTCTAACAAAATTTGAAATCGTTTAAAATCTTTGAAATCTGGTATACTGTACCCTTTTTGAAATCTTTGAAATTCTTATTTTCTTTAAAATCTTTATTAAATTTTTGAAATATTTGTGAACTTTTTCTGAAATCTTTTGTATTCATTTGAAATCATTAAAATATTTGAAATCTTTGTGAAATCTTCTAAAAAATTTTGAACTCGTTTGAAATCTTAGAAATCTGGTTTACCCCTTTTTAAAATCGTTACAATCTTTGTAAAATGTTTGGAAATATTTGTGAAATCTTTCTTAAATTTTTGTTTGTGAAACCTTTCGTATTCGTTGAAATCATTGAATTATTTCAAATCATATGGCCATGGCTCATTATAATTCTGAAACGGAATTAACATCGAAATTTTCAACTAATAATTTTTATAATTTGTAAATTGAATATCACAAAAAAATGTATACATTAACATTCTGTATTAGCGCAGAAGAAATAAAAATCTTATAGAATTATTCACAATATTGAAGTCTGTTAATTGTAATCTATAAAATCTATTTATTCTTTAATGAACAAAAGATAAATTATATCTTGATAAATAAAAAACTTTTCAGTATCAATATTTCTTCTAAACAATATTTTTCTTTCAAAATAGACTAAAAGATTTTAATTACTCTTCACATTTCAGTAAAATAACTGTTTTGAAAGCAAAAAAAATTCAAATTCAAGGTTCTCGTGAAAAATTCAAGGAGATTCCAGGTTTTCAAGGTTTTAAAAAAATCAAGGAGAATTCCAGGTTTTCAAGGTCGCTGGACACCCTGATTTTGATATATTTGAGATATTTATCGTTTTCTTTCTTATTCTGATAGCATTTATTGTCTTGTTTCGAAATCCATCGGAAAGTCAAAATTGTAAGCTCTAGAATAATTTCCCCAGAAAAACTGTTTTTGCCCCACTATGAGTCGCTCCGGACTCTGGAAAACCTCTCCTTCCACTCTCGATTATTTCAATTGATGTGCCTTCCCGATAAAATTGGTAAAAAGTCCATTTTTCGCTTAATTTTATTGATTTTTTTGCGGAAATTGTAAGTTATAAATTCAAACAAAGAGAAAGATTCTAACAAAAAAAGTGCAGGGTGTCTAGCGATTCTTAGGAACAAAATTCCAGGTCTTTTCCAGGTTTTCCAGGTCAAGAAATTAAATTTTTCCAGGTCCCCTTTTTTTTACATCAAATAATGAAATAAACGTTTTTCATACATGTAAAAAAAGAGCCATTTCATTTTTTATTGGCCCACTATTTCTAAAGAAAGCCGAATCATAAATAAACAAATTTTTTGCGAACATGAGTCGTCTTTGTGAAATCTTTGGGAATATTTTTAAATCTTTGTAATGTTTTTGAAATCATTGAAATCTTTGTGAAATCTTTTGAAATCTTTGTAAATTCGTTGGAATTTTTTGAAGTATTACAAACCTTAGTGAAAGCTTGAAATTTCGGTGGAATCTTTGAGAAATCTTTTGGAATTTTTTAAAGCTTTTGTAAAATCTTAAAAATCTTTGTGTAACTTTTTGAAATCTTTTAAAATCTTAATGAAATATTAAAAATATTTCCGAACTCTTTCTTTAATCTTTGTTAGCGAAATCTTTTGTGTTCGTTTGAAATGTTTGAATTTTTTTTTATATTTTCTCAAATGTGTCGAAACCTTTTGAAATTGCTTAGAATCTTTGAAATGTTTTGAAATCTTTGAAATCTGGTGTACTGTACCCCTTTTGAAATATTTAAAATTCATGAAATCTTTTGAAATCCTTATGAATTCTTTGAAATATTTGTGAAATCTTTTGTAATCGTTTCAAATCACTCGAATATTTGAAATCTTCTCAAAATTTTTTAAATCGTTTAAAATCTTTGAGATGTTTTGAAATCCTTGAAATCTGGTGTACTGCACCCTTGTTGAAATCTTTGACAATCTCGGATTTTTTTGAAATCTTTATGAAATCTTTGAAACTTTTGTGAAATCTTTTGATATCTCCTAAAAAATTTTGCAATTGTTTAAAATCTTTGAAATATTTTAAAATCTTAGAAATATAGTTAAATATACCCTTTTTAAAATCTTTTGAAAGTTTTAAAATCTTTGTGAAATGTTCGAAATCTTTGTGACATGTTTGAAGCCTTTGAAATCTTTGTGAAATCTTATGAAATCTTCGTGAATTCATTGGAATGTTTTAAAGTATTACAAACGATATTTAAAATCTTGAAATCTTTGTGAAACCTATTGAAATGTTTATGAAATCTTTCTTAAATCTTTGTTTGGAAAATCTTTTGTATTCCTTGAAACCGTTGAATTAATTGAAATCTTTTGAAATGTTCTAAAATGTTTTAAAATCTCTTGAAATTGTTTCAAATTTTTGAAATCTTTGAAATCTGATTTACTGTACCCTTTTTCAAACCTTTGAAATCCTTTAAATCTTTAAAATATTTGTGAAATTGCTGTGAAATCTTTATGGAAATCTGGTGTGCGCGCCTTTTTTAAATCGTTCACATCCGTGAAATCTTTATGAAATGTTAAAAATATTTAAAATATATTGAAATGTTTTGAAATCTTTAGAAATATTTTGTAACCTTTTGAAATCTGGTGTACACTCAAAAACCGAGTGGTCAACCCCTCAAAAATTCTGTTGTATAACCATGGCTTATTCTAATTCTGAAACTGAATTAACATCGGAATTTTAAACTAATAGTTTTTATAATTTCTAAGTTGAATACGACAATAAAATTTATACTTCAATGTTCTATATTAGCGGAGAAGAAATTTAAAACTTATAGAATTATTCACACTATTAAAGTCTGTTCTTTCCAATCTATAAAATAATTGGTACAGTCTAGAAAAAGTGCTTTGAAATCTCTTTATTTATTCTGTAATAAACAAAAGATAAATTATATCTTGATGAATTAGGCATTTTCACTTCATAGTTCGCTAACTTCAATTCGTTAACTGCTGAGTGGAAAACAATGGATCAAATGCATGGGATTCGCTTCATTTTTGCCTTATTTTGTTAATATTTTCGTAAAAACTAATTTTTTCGATATAAATGTATTTGAAAAATAGTTTCTAGTTTTCAACTACTATTCAATGAAATAATAAAATGACAATAATTATTATTTATTACGAAGATATAAAATAAATAAAGTTTTGTCCCATACATTTGGTCCATTGTTTTCCCCTCAGCACTCAACGAAGTGAAGTTGGCTGGCGGTTGAAATGAAAATACCTAATAAAACACTTTTCACTAGCAAGATTTTTTTCTAAGCGAGATGTTTCTTTCATAATAAGTTAAGAAATTCAAATTACTCTTTGCATTTCATTAAAATTACTATTTAAAAAGCGAACAACAACTAATTTAAGTTCAAGGTTCTCGTAAAAAATTCAAAGAGATTTCCAGGTTTTCAAGGTTTAAAAAAAATTCAAGGAGAATTCCAGGTTTTCAAGGTCGCTAGATACTCTGAAAGTGATGTAATCAGGATAATTAGATTGTTTTCTTACCAACAGAAGTGCAAAAGTGGACATGAGCCTCGAGGGTCTTCATGGCCCGTTTGTTGCGGATATCCCATACCCGTAACGTTTTATCGTCGGAGGCGCTGACGATGAATTTGCCGCCGGGATGAAAAACGATACTGCGAACCCAGTTATCGTGTCCAATGAGAGTGAAAAGACAGACTCCTGCGCCCACGTCCCAAACGCGGATGGATTTGTCTCGAGATCCAGAGGCGAGGAAAGGACCTTCGTGTGCACCTTTGTTATCAGCGCCAGCGGCCGCATTTATTGGCGCCCTCGCACAATCCGGTGCCCAGGCGATACACTCGACCACGTGATCGTGATCCCTAAGCTCCACCTGGAAAGGAATTTCAAAATCGTTACCAAAAATCCCCAATTAACAAATTGAGGGTGGCGATTCGGCGGACGATTTCAAATTCCCGGTCATTTCCCGGTTTTCCCCGGTCAAGTTTTTCAGTTTTCCCGATATTTATATTTGCCGCAAAACGCAAACATTTATTTTAATTCATGACGTTCGTTCTAAACTTCTTTTAACACAACAGAGCAAAACGTTGCAAAATAAACGAATTTTGAAAAAAATACTTAAATTTTCCACTAAAAAATATCAATTTTTTACAAAAAAATGGAATAGTTAAACTTTCAGTTGAAAAAATTAATTTTCAACCAAAAAAAAACGGATTTTCAATAAAATAGTTCAATTTTCAACCAAAGTGATGAATTTTCAAATCAAATTATGAATCTTTATCTGGAATAGTTAAATTTTAAACCAAAAAGATTTTCAACTAAACTGATAAATATTTAACTGGAACACTCGAATTTTCAACCAAAAAGACGAATTTTTAAAGAAGATTACATTTTAAATAAAAAGATTAATTTTCTACCCAAAAATACAATTTTTCAACCAAATACATTAACTTTTAAAGAAAGGTTTGAAGTTTTAATAAAAGAAGACAAATTTTCAACCAAATAATTAAATTTTGAACTGAAAAAATAATAATTTTCAATCGAAAATGGAATAGTAACATTTTTAGTTTAAAAAATTATTTGTAAACCAAACATAAGAGTTTTCAACTAGAACAATGAATCTTTAACTGAAATAGTTCAATTTTCAAACCAAAAAATTAATTTTTACTAAAAAAAGATAAATTGTCAACCAAAACTTTAATAATTAAATTTCAAGTTAAAAAAATTAATGTTTAACCAAACAGATGAATTTTCAACAACAGCTATGGAATTTTCAATTGGAATAAGTTAAATTTTCAGTTAAAAAAATTAGTTTCAACAAAAAAAAAACTAACTTTTAACAAAAACAAAAACTAACTTTCAAAATAATAGTTACATTTGCAAACAAAGTGATGAATTTTCAAATAAAATTGTAAATATTTAACTGCAATAGTTGAATTTCAAACCAGAAAGATGAATTTTTAACTGAAATGATGAATCATTATCTAGAATAATTGAATTTTTGACCAAAAAGATTAATTTTCAACCAAGAAGATTAATTTCTACCAAAAAAGACGAATTTTCAACTAACAAAGATAATTTTTCAACCAAAAATTGAATAATCAAATTTTTAGTCAAAAATGAATGTTCAACCAGAGACATGAATTTTGAACTAAAATTATGAAATATTCAACTGGATTAATAGTTACATTTTCAGTTGAAAAAAAAAAAATAATTTTCAACCAAAAAACATCCAAAGAAAAAACAAATTTTCAATCAAACAGCTCATTTTTCAACCAAAGAAATGAATTTTTAATTAAAACGATGGATTTTCAACTAAAAAAAAAATTAATTTTTAACAAAAGAGCCCAACTTTCAACCAAATAATTTTATTTCAAACCTAAAAGATGAATTTTCAACTCAAATAATAAATATTTGACTGGAATACTTGAATTTTTAACCGAAAAGAAGAATTTTTAAACAAGAAGATTAACTTTCAAAGAAAAATAAGATAATTTTTTACCAACAAAAAAATCGATTTTTTAACAAAATACATGAATTTTCATCGGAATAGTTAAATTTTCAATTAAAAAGACAAATTTTTATCCAAATTGTGGAATTCCGAACTTGAAAATTTTAATTTTCAACTCAGAATGGAACAGTTAAATTTTCGTTTAAAGAAATTAATTTTCAACCAAACTGGTGAATTTTCAAATAAAATGATGAATCTTCAACTTAAATGATGAATCTTTAACAGGAATAGTTTAATTTTATGCCAAAAAGATAAATTGTCAACCATAAAGTTTAATTGTCTACAAAAATAGATGAATTTTCCACAAAGTACATACATTTTCAAACAAATAGTTTAATTATTAAATGAAAAATATCAATTTTCGACCAAATAGTTGAATTTTCATCAAAAAAAGATAAATTACTTTTTAACAAAAGTTTAACTTTTAACCCAGTAGTTGAATTTCTAACTAAAAAACGATGACTTCGCAACGAACAATGTAAAAAAAATTTTCTATTATAATTCAGAAATATTTCTTCTTTGAAATTCTACTTCTACTCTGAAAACTGCTTGAAGTACTTTTATTACCTAAAATTTAGAAGAGGGAACTTTCAAATTGTGACGAATTCTGACTTGAAAGAGGGATTTTTAAAAATTCCTTTTTTCTCAGTCCGAATTCTAATTCCTTTAAAAAATTCCTATTCTATGTAAAACATTCCCTGTTCCAAGTGAAATTATATTTCTTGAATTTTGCTATGATCAGAAGTAAATTCCCCGTTTCCCGGTCAAGTAACCACCCTGAAATTCAGCAGGGTGACCACTCAAACTTCAAAAACAAATTCAGGCTATTTCCCGGTTTTCCTGGTCAAAAATTACATTTTTCCCGGTTGAATTTCAAGCGTTTATAACAATAATTACACAATACTATACATAGTATTTTGAATGGGAAACATTAAAAATGATAGAAAGTCTGCTCCAGAACGTTGAAACTTAAACGAATGCGAACTTCATTTAAAACTGAAAAAAAATTTAATCACGAAAAATTGTGATAATTAATCTTTTTCATACTCAAACCCTTTAAAATTTCGAAAATCGTTTAAAAAATAATTTTTAGATTGCTAATTATACTTTCCAAAATTCAACCAATTCAATTTTAATTGCAAAATTAAAACCTATGAACGGGCAAAATTAAAAATTTAGCGTTCAACATGAAAATTCAGAACTCTAAAATTGTAACCATTTAAAATTACCGAAATTATTCATTTATTGATGTATCAATTTCACATAGTTCAATGTTTGCCTTTTTTGATTTTAAACTCAAGTTTTAATTTTTTTATTTCAAATCTTCCTTTAGAATTTATCCTTAATTTATATTTAATTTATTCCTTTATCATTCTTGAAATTTCCCAATAAAATATTTTTCAATTTGAAATTATTTATTTGTTTAAATCTTCAACTAAACTTCGGACAATTTTAAGATATTACATTGAAAATTAAAAATTAAAATAAAGAATACAAAACAAGATTGCTGTAATATGATTCCAATTTTTCGAAATTGTACAATTTTAAGCTTTTAAATTCGAAGTTGCTTTACATTTAAATAAAAAATTATTCGAAACCTCCAAAAATTATTCTAAAAATTAATTTAAGAAAAAACTGTAGTTTCAAGGCCTCAACGATTCAATTGTTATATAATTGCGCAATAAAAATTACAATTTTAGGGGACGACTGAAAAATACCGAAAAATAAAATTTCGGACACTATAAAACTCAAGAATGGGGAAATTCCCGAACAGTTTATAACATGACCAAATTGTAAAATTCCCGAATAATAAAATTCCAGAATAATAAAATTTCTGAATAATAAAATTCCCGAATAATAAAATTTCGAATTGAAAAATTTCAGAATAATAAAATTCCCAAACACTTTATAATATTACCGAATTGGAAAATTCCCGAATAATAAAATTAACGAATTATCAAATTCCCGAATAATAAAATTTCCGAATAGGAAAATTCCCAAATAATAAAATTCCCGAATTGGAAAATTCCAGAATAATAAAATTCCCAAAAACTTTATAATATTACCGAATTGGAAAATTCCCGAATAATAAAATTAACGAATTATAAAATTCCCGGATAACATTTCTGAAGAATAAAATTCCCGAATGGGGAAATTCCCAAATAATAAAATTCCCGAATTGTAAAATTCCAGAATAATAAAATTCCCAAACACTTTATAATATTACCGAATTGGAAAAATACCGAATAATAAAATTAACGAATTACAAAATTCCCGAATAATAACATTTTTGAAGAATACAATTTCCTAATAATAAAATTTCGAATTGAAAAATTCCAGAATAATAAAATTCCCAAACACTTTATAATATTACCAAATTGGAAAATTCCCGAATAATAAAATTTCTGAAGAATAAAATTCCCCAACGGGGAAATTCTCGAATAACCAAATTCCCGAATTGGAAAATTCCAGAATAATAAAATTTCCAAAAACTTTCTAATATTACCGAATTGGAAAATTCCCGAATAATAAAATTAACGAATTATAAAATTCCCGGATGGTAACATTTCTGAAGAATAAAATTCCCGAATGGGGAAATTCCCAAATAATAAAATTCCCGAATTGTAAAATTCCAGAATAATAAAATTCCCAAACACTTTATAATATTGCCGAATTGGAAAAATCCCGAATAATAAAATTAACGAATTACGAAATTCCCGAATAATAACATTTTTTAAGAATAACATTTTCGAATAATAAAATTTCCGAATTGAAAAATTCCAGAATAATAAAATTCCCAAACACTTTATAATATTACCGAATTGGAAAATTCCCGAATAATAAAATTTACGAATAATAAAATTCCCGAAAAATAAAATTTCTGAAGAATAAAATTCCCCAATGGGGAAATTCCCGAATAACAAAATTCCCGAATTGGAAAATTCCAGAATAATACAATTTCGAAACAGTTTATAATATTTCCGAATTGGAAAATTCCCGACAGAAAATTGCCGAATTATAAAATATCCGAACTAGAAAATTCCCGAATTTAAACAATACACATTTTTCAAAATAAATATTAATTATTTATTAAAAATACAATGATCAAATGTTTTGATAAAAAAAATTATTTTTAAGGTTTAAGCTTTCTAGAATTATTGTTTGAATTTAAAATAATAATAATTCAAAAAATGTTCGCCCAGAAATGTATTTTTTCAATTATTGTTATTTTAAATTCTAACAATAATTTTAAAAACTTAAATTTAAAAATAATTTTTGTTGATAAAAAATATTTGATTATTGTATTTTTGATAAATAAATAATAGTTATAAAAAATGTAATTGTTTATATTCGGGAATTTTATAACTCGGAAATTTTCTAGTTCAGATATTTTATAATTCGGCAATTTTCTGGGGAATTTTATTATTCGTGAATTTTCAAATTCAATAATATTATAAACTGTTTAGGAATTTTATTATTCGGTAATTTTCCAATTCGAGAATATTATTATTGGGGAATTTTATTTTTCAGGATTTTTCAGTCATCCCAATTTTAAATTAAAATTATAGAAATTGTAAAGATTATCGATATATTATTAATAAGTACCACGTCATGTAGTATCAAGTGACATTCAAAACGACTGGATAGATTTTTTCACTAAAAAATGTGATTTCTGCAAAAAAAATCACTGTCATTTTCACCGTTCAAAATTGCAGATTTTTAAATACAGTCAACTCTTGCGAATTTCAAGACGCACCTATTTCAAGGCTTACGTATTTCAAGTCCCCCATGCTGGCCCGAGTTCAATGACTGACCAATTAAAAAGAGGCCCGAAGAGCGGGAAGCCCTCGTTGGTTTAAATTGAGTGTTTTAGCATGACGTCATGGGAATGCATACGAGTTTTTTGAGAAATTATAATATATATTATACACTAATAATAAAATATGATTGTTTTTTAATAAATTTATCAATATTAATATTATTTATTATAAGAATTATTTTTGGAAGAATGATTTATTGATTAATATATGTCAAGTGGAGAATGTATTTTCTCAGGCATGTTCACTTCTTTTGTCGATTGACGACCTTTCACTTTCACGAAATAAAATATCCAAAATTTGAGGTTAGTATATCAGATCGATTAGATCACGAAGTAGTATAAGGAGACCCCACTCCCATGCGGTCTTCGGAAAATTTGGACGCACAGATTCGGATTTAGTTAGTTTGCATCGTTCGCAGCGCCTCTTGCAGAAAAGCGTTGAAATACAAGATTTACAAATGGCGGGGCCAATAGTGTAAGCGGGGTGTAAACAAACGCACACATGCTTGTCATGAAACACAGATTGTACGAATGTGTTTGCCTCTATGTATGTAGATCTGTATGCATGTGTGCATGTTCCCGCAAGAGGCGCTACGAGCGATGCAAACTAACTAAATCCGAATCCACGCGTTCAAATTTTCCGGGAGTGGGGTCTCCTTATACTACTTCGTGGATTAGATCAGAATCGGGTACTCTAACCTCAAATTTGGGATAGTTGATTGTATATTTCATGAGACTGAAAGGTCTTCAACCGATAAAAGGATGAAACAGAATTGCGCAAATGCATTCAACACTTGAAAAATGCAGACCTTTATAACTTACTTTTACGTTTGGAATATTTTCTCCAAAAAGGCGTATGGAGCCCCACGTCAAGATGTACCAACTATGCTAACCTTTCTTACATTTCCACCTATCCTATCATGACCGTGACGTCATGCTACAAAACTCAATATTCCGCGAAATATTTTAGTCGTTTTTTGATTCTATTATATTGACTTTTAGTTGGCAAATTGTACGATTTCAAGGAAATGTTATATTTGTTACGTCGTACGTTAACAAAAACACTGACACGCATGATGCGCAAATGCGTACACATGCTTACAGCGCGCGCATCGATACTAGGCCGGGGCAGCAGCCAATGACCGTCGCTTGACAAAAATCACCGGACGACTCGCGGTAGATGTGGGGGCCACTCCAGCTTTGAAATCAGCAAATGTTTACGTTTCGCGGCCCTTGAAATACGCAAGAGTTCAATGAAAATTCGAAAGGAAAAAAATGTGGACCACCCTAGTGGCCACTCTGATTGTTTCTTCAAATAGGTTGGAAACTGAAAACCCGTCGAATTTTCAAACAAAAACAAAATGTATCGAACCTTTGTGTCCTTTGTGGCGACAGACCAGATCCTGACAGTCTGATCGTTGGAGCAACTGGCGATTAATTCTCCGCAGGGGCTGATTCTCGCCATCCTGACCCATTCCCTGTGTCCAATGAGAGTTTTCACGCAGTAGCCGGTCGCGACTTCCCAAATCTTGATAGTCTTGTCCCGCGAGGCACTGACGATGAAGTCACCCTGGGGCATAAACGTCACCGAGGCCACATTATGATCGTGACCGTGCATTGTCTTAATGCAGGAGAACGATTGGCTGAAATCCCAGAGCTTTATCGACATGTCTGAACTACAGGAGACTAGCAGCTTTCCCGTTGCGTCGAATGCGATATCCTGTACGCTGTCCGTGTGTCCTTTCAGTGTCCGCTCGAACTCTCCACTCTCGAAATCCCACACCTGAAAAAAAAACAATAAATAACAAAATTATCAATGGGAGGGGGTGACCGCAAAAATTCATTCTCAAATTTCCTCTTTTTCCCTGAGCAATTTTTCATTTTCCCTAAAAATTAATATTTAAAGACATCTAACGTTTAAAAATTTCAAATTGATTTATTTCCACCAAAAAAGATTACTTTTCAAACATAAAAGATGAATTTTCGATCCAAATGGACGAACTTTCAATAAAACAGTTAAATTTTCGACCAAAAATATGAATTCTTCACAAGAAATGTAATAGTTGATATTTCATCAAAAACAGATCAATTGTAAAACCAAGAAGGCCAATTTTTAACCAATGAGATTAATATTCTACCGAAAAAGATGAATTTTAAACTAAATACGTGAATTTTCAACTAAAAAAGAAATTTTTTTACCAAAAAATAGAAAAGTTGCATTTAAAAAAAATTAACTTTCATAAAAAAACGCGTTTTTAACAAAATATTGAAATTTTTAAACGAAGAGATATATTTTCAACCTTAATTTACAACCTACAAATATGAATTTTCAACAAAAAAAGTGATAGTTGATATTTCAAGCAAAAAAGACGAGTTTTCAACAAAATACATGAAAAGTTACATTTTCAGTTTAACCAAAGAGACGAATCTTTAAACAAGGAGATTAATTTTATACCAAGAAAGACGAATTCTCAACAAATTACATGAATTTTCAACTAAAAAAGATCAATTTTCCATCAAAAATAGAAAAGTTAAATTTTCAGCAAAAAAAAAAAAAAATAAATTTCACCAAAAAAACACGCTTTCAACAAAATAGAAAATTTTTCAACCAAAGAGATAAACTTTTAACCGAAATGATTAATTTTCTAACCAAAAGGACAAATTTTCAACAAATAAAGATTGTTCAGAAAAGAACAAACAAAAAGTTCATCCAAATTGTTGAATTTTTAAGAAAAAAGACGAATTTTCTGTAAAACAGTTAAATTTTCAACCCGAAAATATTAATTTTCAACAAAAAATATAATAGTTGATATTTCAAGCAATATAGATAAAATTTCTACCAAAAAGAGATGAATTTTAAAGCCAAAATGACGCATTTTCAATCAAGAAGATTAATTTTCTACCAAAAAAGATAAATTTTCAACAGAATGATTAAACTTTTAACGAAATAATCAAATTTTCAATAAAATACATGAATTTTCAACTTAAAAAGATATATTTTCAACTCAAAATAGAAAAGTTAAATTTTCGGCAAAAAATTAATTTTCAACAAAGAAAAACGTATTTTCAACAAAAATAGTCAAATTTTCAACCAATGAGATAGATTTTCAAATCAAATGATGAATTTTCCAAACAAAAGGACGAATTTTCAACAAAAAAAGTAAATATTCAATCGAAAAGTTGCAGCTTTGACAAAAAACAGGAAATTTGAAACCAAGAAGATTAGTTTTGTACAAAAAAAGCGAATCTTCGGCTAAAAAAGAGCCACTTACACTCAAGAATGGAAAAGTTACATTTTTAGTTAAAACAGCGAATTTTAAACAAACAAAAAAAAAAAAAGAATTTTCGATAAAAAAAATATGACTTTTCAACAAAATAATTAAACTTTCAGCAAAATAACTAAATTTTTAACCAAAATAGATTAAATTGCTACCAAAAAGAGATGTTTTAAAACCAAAAAGACGAATTTGGAACAAAGAAGATTAATTTGCTACAAAAAAATACGAATTATCAACAAAATACATGAGTTTAAAACTAAAAAAAAAATTTTCAACAAAAAATGAAAAATTTAGATTTTCTGTAAGAAAAAATAATTTTCAATAAAAAAGAAAACACGTTTTCGACAAAATAGTCCAATTTTCAACCCGAGAGATAAATTTTTTACTGAAATGGTGAATTTTCCTGCCAAAAGGACGAATTTTGAACAAATAAAGATTTTTCAGTAAAGAAAGGACAAAAAGTTCATCTAAATTGTTGAACTTTCAAGACAAAAGACACATTTTCTGTAAAAATGTTGAATCTTCAAGGCAAACATACGAATTTTTAATAAAAAAGTAAGTTTCCAAACAAAAATGTACATTTTCAACCAAAAAGTTGCAGTTTTAACCAAAATGAGGAAATTTCATACCAAGAAGATTAGTTTTATACAGAAAAAGGCGAATCTTCAACTAAAAATATCCGTTTTTTAACAAAAAATTGAAAAGTTACATTTTCAGTTAAAAAATTAATTTTAAACCAAAAAAATCTCATTTTCAACAAAATAGTTCAACTTTCAACCAATGAGATAAATTTTCAACTAAAATGACGAATTTTCGACTGGAATAGTTAAATTTTTAATGTAAAAAATTAATTATCAACCAAAGAGATGAATTTTCAACTAAAATGATGAATCTTTAACAAATAATTATTTTTCAAACAAAGTTATTCAAACTTCAACCAGTTCAATTTTCAACCGAAAAAGATTATTTTTTAACGAATAATGTAATAGTAGATATTTTTATTAAAAAGACGAATTTTTAACAAAACAGTTGAATCTTCAGACAAAGATGATTAATTTTCAACCAAACAGTTGCACTTTTATAAAAAAAAAGAAGGAATTTCTATTAAAACAAATTATTTTAAAAATCAAAAGAACGAATTAAAAAAAAAGGTTCTATTTTCAACAAACAACGATTTCAGTTGAATTTTCAACACTAAAATATGAATTTTCAACTAAAAACGATGACTTTGTAACAAAATTGTTGAATTTTCAAGCAAATAGTAAAAATTTAAATTAAAAATATAATCGTCAGACAAGAATATTATATCACTGTGGTCGCAAAACTTCATTGTCAAAATTCCCTAATTTTTCCTTAACCAATTTTTAATTTTCCCTGACCATTAATATTCAAAGACCAGAATCTTTTATGAACCGAATAAAAAACTATTTCAATTTATTATCTTTGACAGTTATTTAAAGTGCCTTTTTATAGAAATTCCCTGACTTTTGCAAGATTTTTTCTAAAATCCTTGAATTTTCCCTGATTTCCAGGTTTACCCTGACTTACGGCCATCAAAATTGAATAAATAAATTTTAAACCTTATAAAAAGTGTCTTTCAAACCTTGATTGTGGCATCTTCACTCGCGGAGACGACGAGGCTGAAAACAGGATGAAAAATGACTCTGTTAATGGTGGCTCTATGGCCAGTGAGAGAGAATTTTTCGGGCGGCCTTGGAATCCACTCGGAAGAAGATCTCTTTCCTCGGGTTGGAGCTCCTTCGATGAATTCCTTCTCGGCCTCGGAGAGTTTAGATTCTAGTTCCATTACCTGGTAAAAAAATATTTATATTACTATCATTAGTATTAAATTTATATAAGAATAGTATTATAAGTTAGAAATTACAAGTAATTGTATCATCTAATTATTTAATAATATCCCAAGTTTAACCTTTTTCTGTAGTCGAATTACGGAGGTCCATTTCTTTTCGAGGAGACCACCATATTTGCGCTCAACTTCACCTGGCATATCAGCCTCCTTCTTAAACGCTTCCAACGCATCCTGATAGCCATTTGCACTCAGGTAGTCTGCGATCGCCTTATTTCTGAAATTAAAGAGAAAAGGGTCATTATCGGTTAATATAATTTACAATATTTCTTAAAGCAACTTTAGTAACCATTTTTCTTTTCAGAAAGCTTTTTCATATATTAATCCATGATTTTCAGTGGAATAGAACATTACTACACGGCTGTGGGTGTTATAGAAATCTAATGCGCAGCCATATATGCTATAGAACTTTATTGCGCAGCCATAAGTGCCGCAGAAGTCTACTGCGCAGTTATAAGTGTCATAGGCGTCTACTGCGCAACCATAATTCCATAGAAGTTTACTGCGCAACCATATATGCGATAGAACTTTATTGTTATAAGTACCAAAATTTATCTTTTTTAGGTGGAAATTCAACTACTTGGTTGAAAGTTTAACTAGTTTGTTAGAAATTATTTTTTTTTGTGAAGACTAATCTTTTTAGTTGAAAATTGATCTCTCTAGTTAAAAATTAATCTTTTCGGTTGAACATTTAACTATTCCATTTTTGGTTGAAAATTGATCTGTTTTAGTTGAAAATTCAACTACTTGGTTAAAAGTTAAGCTACTTTGTTAAAAATTAATTTTTTTGGTTGAAGATTCATCTTCTTAAGTGAAAATTAAACTAATTTCTAAAAAATTTGTTTTTTTGTTTTTAAAAATGAACTTTTTCAACTGAAAGTTTAACTATTCAGTTTTTGTAGAAAATTTATCTTTTTTAATTGAAAATTCGTCTTTAGTTTGTAATTTCATTTCTTTTAATAGAAATTTCATTTTTTGGATAAAAATGCAACTGTTCGATTAAAATAAATCTGTTTTGGTTGAAAATTTACTCTGGTTTCTATTGAGAATTAATTTTTTTAACTGAGAATTTAACTATTCGATTTTTGGTTACAAAATAAACTTTCTGGTTGAAAATTCAACTACTTGGTTGAAAATTCATGTATTTTGTTGAAAATTTGACTTTCTGAAGGAAAATCTTCTTGGTTAAAAATTAACTAATTCGCATTAATTTTATTTAAAAGAATTTATTACCCTATTTGCCTCCTATTTCTATGAATTTTCAATCCAAAAGATCGAATTTTCTATCAAAAAACAAAAAAAAATGTTCAAGAAAACAGTCGAATTTTCAACCAAAAAAGATGACTTTATAACAAAATAGTTGAATTTTCAACAAAATAATTATATTTGCAATCACATCGAATTTTTAACCATAAGAAATTAATTCTGAACCAAAAATATAACAATAGACTTTGAAAATAAAAGGAATTATCTTTCAACCAAAAAAGATGACTTTAACAAAAAGGTTCAATTTTCAAAAAAATAATTAAATTTCCAATCAAATAATAAAATTTTTAACCAAAAGAGATGAATTCTGAAACAAAAATGTAATAGTAGACTTTTCAACCAAAAAAGATGAATTTTAAATCCAAAGGAACGAATTTTCTATCCAAAAAAACGAATGTTCCAGAAAACAGTTGAATTTTCGACCAAAAAAAGATGAATTTTCAATCTAAAAGAACGAATTTTCTATCCAAAAAGACGGATTTTCAAGAAAACCGTTGATTTTTTGACCACAAAAGAATACTTTTTAAGAAAATAGTTGAATTTTCAACAAAATAACTAAATTTTCAACCAAATAGTAAAATTTTTTACCAAAAGAGATGAAATCTGAACCAAAAAATGCAACCTCTTGGTTGAAAGTTGAACTACTTTCTTAAAAGTTCATTTTTTTAGTTGAGGATTCATACATTTAATTGTAAATTCTTTTTTTTTCAAAATAAAAATTTTAAAAGTGTAAATGGAACTACATATTTTTTTTTAAATTCAAGTGATTGGTTGCAAATTAACTTTTTTGTTTGAAAATTCATATTCTCGGGTTGAAAATTCAAATGTTTAACAAAAAATTCGTCTAAATGGCTTGAAAATTCAACAATTTGGCATAAAATTTAACAATCACAACCACTGTTTAAATTGTTTATTGCATAATTTATTTAATTTGTTGAAAATTCGCCTTTTCTGGTAGAACATTAAACTTCTTGGTTAAAAAATTGAACTATTTGGTTAAAAATTTATGAATTTTGTTGAGGATTCATCTTTGTTGGTAGAAAATTTAAGTATTTCATTGAAAATTATTCGGTTTTAGTTGAGGATTCAAGTATTTTTGTAAAAATTCTTATTTATTGGTTAAATCCTAACTTTTTTATTTTAAATTAAAATATTTGTTGTTGAAATATCAAATATTACATTTTTTGTTGAAAATTCACCTTTCTAGGTTGAAAATTCAACTCAAATTCTTTAACTAGAATAGTTGAATTTTTGACCAAAGAGATGAATTTTCAACCAAGAAGATTAATTTCTACCAAAAAAAATGAATTTTCAACTAAAAAAGATCATTTTTCAACCAGAAATTAAATAATTCAATTTTTAGTCAAAAAATTAATATTCAACCAAAGAGATAAATTTTTAACTAATATTATAGAATATTCAAGTGGAATAATAACTACATTTTCAGTTCGAATAAATAATAATTTTCAACCACAAAAGAAACCAACTTTCAACAAAATAGTTAAATTTTCGGCAAAAAATTCCTTTCCATCCAAAGAAAAAAGAAGTTTAAATAAAAATAGCTCATATTTCAAACAAAGAAACTAATTTTTAATTAAAATGATGAATCTTCAACCAAAAAAATTAATTTGTAACAAGAGTTTAACTTTCAACCAAGTAATTTTATTTCCAACCTAAAATATGAATTTTCAACTAGAATGATAAATATTTAACTGGAATACTTGAATTTTAAACCGAAAAAAAAGAATTTTTAAACAAGAAGATCTTGCAAAGAAAAAGATAAATTTTCAACTAAATAGTTGAAATTTCAATTAAAAAAGACAAATTTTCATCCAAATTGTTGAATTCTGAACAAGAAAAGATCAATTTTCAACCAAAAATGGACATTCAAATTTTCAGTTGAAGGAATTCATTTTCAACCAAACTGATGAATTTTTAACTAAAATTATGAATCTGCAACTGGATTAGTTGAATTTTATACCAAAAAGATGAATTTTCAAACATAAAGATTAATTTTCTACAAAAAAAACGCGATTTTTTCACGAAGAACATAAATTTTCAAATGACTAGTTTAATTTCTAAATAAAAAATATCAATGAATGGTTACATTTTCTGTAAAAAATCTCATTCTTAAAAAAAAAAATAAATAACACACGGATTTGCAGCAAAATAGTTCAATTTTCCATTGGAATAGTTAAATTTTTAGTTAAAAAAATTGATTTTCAACAAAGTAGTTACATTTTCAACTAGAGGCGAATTTTCAATTAAAGTGACTTCAACCAAAAAAATAATTCTTAACAAAAGGGTTAAACTTTTAACCAAGCAGTTGAATTTTTAACTAAAGAAAGATGAATTCGCAACGAACAATGCAACCAATATTTCTATTATAATTCAGCAATATTTCTTCTTTGAAATACTACTTCAACTACTTCGAGTACTTTCTTTATCTACAATTTCAAAGAGGGAACTTTAAAATTCTGACGAATTCTGACATGAAGTAGAAATTTTTTTAAATTCTGTTCTTCTAAATGCGAATGACAACTCTTTAAAAAAATTCCCTGTTCCAAGTGAAATTATATTTCTTTACAGAAACTCCTTGTCCTAAAATAAAAAAGATAACTATTTTCTCAAATTTTCTGTTCCAAGTCAGGATAAATTAGAAGTAAGCGAATAGAACGTCATAAATCCATTTTTTGAAAAAATTGAGAAAATGATTGTTTCTGTATGTTTGAAATATCATCAATTCGATTATCAATCTTAAGTAAGCGAAAAAATCTCACAGAGGAAAAAATTGCAAAAGATTTTTCCTATAATGGAAAATAACAAAAATTCAATAACAAATTATGATTTAATTAGAGTAAACTGAGATAATCTGAAAAATCTGCGACTGTAGATGAAGTAGAAAATCCGGTCATTTCCCGGTCAAGTCGCCACCCTAAACCGGTAAAACTGCCTTAAACAAATAACAAAATAGAAATCTTGATCATCCTAAAGGAACTATTCTGCGAGGAACAATTAACTGCTTTTTTTGCCGTCATTACTCGAATTCTAGGGCAAATCTGAGGTGACTCTGACTTTCGACAAGCAGGTAGTACGGCAGAGCATTGTTTTCGCGGGAGCAAACTGCAAAGTGTATATAATAAATTTTAAAGTACAAGTGTTGGTGTAGCACGATTCCGAGGATAGTTAATGGAGTTAACCGTGAGGGAATAATAATACGTGGGAAAGAGATCGAAAGTCGAGTGAAGCTGGCTCAGGGTGAAAGGCCTCGACGAGTTCCCTTTTGCCAATAGTCTTCATTATTACCGTACACATTCCTCACCTTACATTCTTACATCCTTAAAAAAAATCATTAAAAAAACGTACAACCACAGAAATTGTACTCTAATTTTTTGATTTGGAACCGAAATTACGAAGGGATCTTCAAACGTACTATGAGACCTCTAGACGTGAGTCAATAATACGTTTCACTGAAAAATTGAAATTTTCATGAAACAATGAAACGCTTCATTAAACCAAAGTTTCAAAACATTCGAAAGTTTCACAATAGATCAAATTCAATTTGAATCGCTTTACATTCCTAACATTTCAAGTAAAAATCTTGCATTTTCTACAAACAAAAATGCATTTTCAGCCCGAAAGATCAATTTTCAAGCAAGAAGATTAATTTTCTATCAAAATGACGAATTTTCAACAAAACTAGAGCCAATACGCACGCGACCAATTTATTCACATGTAATTATTTTATTTGGAAATGAAGTTCAATAAAATACCATGAAATTATTTTTACTTCAATAATTTTGATTTGTACACGGCTTCGCATGGATACCCTCTCAGGATGCAGAATAAATAATTGTGCAAATCTAAACATTTTCATGCAACTTTGGAAAAAAAACCTATAAAATGTCGACGCGTACAAATTTTCACAGAAATACACAGTAAATGATGAGGAGGTTTGACAGGAGGGTTTCTTCGACAAATAGCCAAACTCTTAATTTGCTCACGAACATATTTTAAATAATTAATAAATCTTGGAAATTTGAAGAGCGTAATAGAAAGAAGTCATCGGAAAGATATTTTCAGTTAATTCTGTAAAAAAATCACCCTATTCGTCGAAAAATAGCCAAATTCTGATTTTTTTTATGAAAGTTGTTTAAATAATTCATAATTCTTGTAAATTTACAAAACAACATAGAAACGAGCATCGGAAAGATAAGCTTAGTTGACTCCGTAAAGAAATTGTGTCTATTCCTTGAAAAATACCAAAATTCTGAATATGTCTATGAAAAATATTTAAATAATTAATAATACTTGAGAATTTACGAAGTATCACAGAAAAAAGTCATCGGAAAGATATTCTTAGTTAATACTGTAAAAAAATGTAGCCTATTCGTTGACAAATAGCTAAACTCTGAATTTGTTTATGAATATTATTTAAATAATAATTAATTATTGTATATTTGCAAAGTATCGTAGAAATCTTGATGTACTAAACTAATTGATCTTAGTCGTTGAAAAAGGGCCAAGTTCTTGATTTCTTTATGAAAATTGTTTAAATAATTAATAATTCTTGGAAATTTGCAAAGCATCATATAAAAAAAGTCATCTGAATAATATTCTTAGTTAATTCTGTAAAAAAATGTAGCCTATTTGTTAAAACATAGCCAAATTCTAAATTTTTCAATGAAAATGGTTTAAATCAT
This sequence comes from Andricus curvator, assembly GCA_932195095.1. Taxonomy (NCBI): domain Eukaryota; kingdom Metazoa; phylum Arthropoda; class Insecta; order Hymenoptera; family Cynipidae; genus Andricus; species Andricus curvator. Next base: position 31,425 of record CAKNYM010049815.1, read on the forward strand.
TATTAATTCTTGCAAATTTGCAAAGCAACATCGAAAAGAGTCATTAGAAAGACTTTTTATAGCATCTTAGAAAAAAGTAATCGGAAAGATATTCCTGGTTAATTGTATAAAAAAATTCAGCCAATTCGTTGAAAATAGCCAAATTATAAATTTGTGAAGCAACCTAGAAAAAGAGTCTTCGGAAAGACATACTTAGTTGACTCCGTGAAATAAATTGTGCCTATTCCTTGAGAAATAGCCAAGCTGTCGATATGTTGATAAACATTGTCTGAATAATTAATAATTATTGTAAATTTTCAAAGCATCATACACGGGAAAGAGTTATTTGAAAAACATTTTTTATTGATTCCGTAAAAAAATTGAGCCTATTCGTTGAAAAATTGTGAAACTCTTAATTTGTTTATCAACATTGTTCAGATAATAATTAATTCTTTGAAATTTGCAAAGCACTATATAAAAAAAGTCATCGGAAAGATATTCTTACCCAATTCTGTAAACAATTGAGCCTATTCGTTGAAAAATAGCCAAACTCTTAATTTTTTAATCGGAATTGTTTAAATAATTAATAACTCTTGTAAATTTATAAAGCAAAATAGAACAGAGTAATCAGAAAGATATTCTTAGTTATTGGAAATACATTCTTTGTTGATTCTGGAAACAAATTGGGCCTATTCTTTCAGAAATAGCCAAACTCTTAATTTTTTACTTGGTCAAATTGTTCAAATAATAATAAATCTTGTAAATTTGCAGAACAATATAGAAAAAAAGTCATTCGTTAAAAATAATGATATTACAAATAATAATTCTTGTAAATTGACAAAGCAGCATATAAAATAGTCATCGATAAGACATTCCTAGTTGACTCCGTAAACAAATTCTGCCTATTCCTTGAAAAATAGACAAACTCTGAATATTTTTAGGAACATTGTTAAAATAATTAACAATTACTGTATATTTGCAAAGTAGCGTAGAAAAGATTTATTGGAAATACATTCTTTCTTGATTCCCTAATCGTTGAAAAATGGCCGGGATAATTTGCAAATCACCATACAAAAAAGTCACTGCAAAGATATTCTTAGCTAATTAAATTCTGTAAAAAAATTTAGCATATTTGTTAAAAAATAGCCAAACTCTACCTATCTGTTAAAAAATAGTCAAACTTTAAGTTTCTGTATGAAAATTGTTTAAATTATTATTAATTCTTGTAAATTTACAAAGCAACATAGAAAAGAGTCATCGGAAAGACATTCTTCGTTGATTCCGTAAACAAATTGAGCTTATTCGTTTATGGAAATTGTTCAAATAATTAATCATTCCTGTGAATTTACATAAGCAACATAGAAAATATAGTCATCAGGAAGACTTTTCTTAGCATCATAGAGAAAAGTCATCTGAAAGATATTCTTACTTAATTCTGTAAAAAATTGAGCCTATTCGTTGAGAAATAGCCAAACTCTTAATTTTTTATCAAAATTGTTTAAATAATTATTAATTCTTGTAAATTTATAAAGCAGCATAGAAAAGAGTTATCGGAAAGATATTCTTAGTTGACTCCGTAAACAAATTGTGCCTATTCCTTACAAAATACCCAAAATCGGAATATGTTTATGAAGACTGTTTAAATAATCCAAACACAAATTTTACTAAATGCCAAAAACTTTAATTAAAAAATAAACGGTACCCAAAATTTGGAAATTTTTTAACATTTTGAAATGTAAATGAACTATGACTAAAACGTTAAATCGATAATGAATTTTGCCAAATACGAATAAAATATTAATTAAAAGCCTTCTTTTAAAAAAATGCGTGAAAGGAATATTATATATACCAAAGTATAAATGCATATTCTTCCACTAAGCTTCTTATGAAAACAAACATCTCGAGTTCAAATAAACACAGATCGCCCATCGTCGATGAGAACGCCCATCGTCGATGAGATCGCCCATCGTCGATGAGATCGCCCATCGTCGATGAGATCGCCCATCGTCTATGAGATCGCTCATCGTCTATGAGATCGCCCATCGTCTATGAGATCGCCCATCGTCTATGAGATCGCCCATCGTCTATGAGATCGCCCATCATCGATGAGATCGCCTTATGGTTAACTAAGTAACGGTAACGGTAACTAAACGACGAATACCAACTTTCAAAGATAGGATAGTTCAATGTTTAATAAAACAGTTACATTTTCAACCCAAGAGATGAATTTTCAACCAAAATTATGAATCTTTAAACAGAAAACTGAATTTTTAACAATAACTCAATTGTTTAGCTAAATAGTTGAATTATCAATAAAAAATAATTCTAAACAAAAAATGTAATAATTGATATTTAAAAAAAAATTATTTTAAATCAAAGACAGTTGAATTCTACCAAACAAAACCAATTTTCAACAAAATAGTTGTATCCTAAACCAAAACCTATTCATTTTCAAATCTGTAAAGGACCCCGCACCAAATGTACAGAAAAAAGCCTTATGATAAAAAATTCTAAAAAAAATTTTTTCTTGTATTTTCGAACCTGCAAACTAAAAATTCGAAAGAAAAATGTCAGAAAGATGGACAGTTTTTAGACAAACACTTGTCCAAAGTTTCGATTTTTACATGTATTTTAATGGAAAAATGCTTATTTTAGCAAAATGTTTTTTTTTCTCAAAAACGCTATGATAGATTTGACTAAAACTTTTATATTTTGACGATCAGGCGTACCGAATCAAAAGATTCATACCCACGAACTAGAAATATTAACGATTCTTCGGATATACAGCATGTTTTTGGGAGTGTTTTTGTACCCTAAACATCCAAATAACATATGTAAATCATCATTTCTTAGTAACTAAAATAAATAGACATTTTTATTCATCTTCTACGGCATGAAACGACTTTTCAATAAGTGGA
>CAKNYM010049815.1:34721-54886 GCA_932195095.1 Andricus curvator
TCCACTTATTGAAAAGTCGTTTCATGCCGTAGAAGATGAATAAAAATCTCCATTTATTTTAGTTACTAAGAAATGATGATTTACATATGTTATTTGGATGTTTAGGGTACAAAAACACCCCCAAAAACATGCTGTATATCCAAAGAATCGTTAATATTTCTAGTTCGTGGGTATGGATCTTTTGATTCGGTACGCCTGATCGTCAAAATATAAAAGTTTTAGTCAAATCTATCATAGCGTTTTTGAGAAAAAAAAACATTTTGCTAAAATAAGCATTTTTCCATTAAAATACATGTAAAAATCGAAACTTTGGACAAGTGTTTGTCTAAAAACTGTCCATCTTTCTGACATTTTTCTTTCGAATTTTTAGTTTGCAGGTTCGAAAATACAAGAAAAAATTTTTTTTAGAATTTTTTATCATAAGGCTTTTTTCTGTACATTTGGTGCGGGGTCCTTTGTGTCGGTTAATTAAAATCTTTACCAATTTCGATCAGTGACTGAATTCTACCTATGAATCAATTATTTTTCCTGCTAAATTTTCAACTTTTACTGATTTATCAATTAAAAATACCCTGATTTAAGCTAGAATTCAGTCACTAATTGATATTAGTGAGAAATTTAGTTTCAAATTTGAAAAACTAAAAAAGAATTGCCAGTAAAAAAAGTTGATTTACAGCTAGAATTTATTCACTAATTGATATCAGTAACTTATTCAAAATTAGAGAGAACCAAACACTATTGAACAAAATAGTCGAATTTTCAACCGAAAACTATTTTTCAGAAATAACCAAAATTTCATTTAAATTGTTATTGGATTTTCAAGCCAAAAAGACGAATTTTCGACCCGAAAATATAAAATTTTTGCAAAAATGTTCATCTTCAACCAAATTATTGAATTGTTAACGAAATAGATCAATTTTTTTACCACGAAGATTAATTTTTTATTAAAAAAAAAAGAAAATTTCAATACATAATTTACATTTTCCACCAAAGAGATTAATTTTTAATTATATGATCAATCTTTAACGAGAATAGTTAAATTTTCAGTCAAAAAATTCATTTACAACAACAAAAAACGAATCTTCAAGAAAATAGTTGCATTTTCAACTAAAAAGATAAACTTTCAACTGATATGCTCAATCTTAAACTGGAATAATTAAACCCTCAATAAAAAAAAGTAATTTTTAAACAAAACAAAAAAAAACATTTTTGAACAAAACATGTACATTTTCAACCAAAAAGATGAATTTTTAACAAAGTAGTTCAACTTTTAACCAGGCATAGTTGAATTTTCAAGCAAAAAATATGAATTCTCAAGAAAAAATATATAATAGTTTATATATTTCAACCAAAAAATATTATTTGAAATCAGAAATAGTTGAATTTTCAACAACAACAAAAATGATTTTTCAACAAAAATTATAATATAACATTTCAACCAAAAAGAATGAACTTTTAAGGAAAAATTCTATTAATTCAGTTCGTATTTAAGTAGAAAACGAGAAAAAGATGAAAAAAAAATCCAACTATTTTTGGTTAAAACTTGTTTCTTCTCGGTCGAAAAATCCAATATTAAATTTTTCATTAGGAATTCATCTTTTTTATTTAAAAATTTTATTATTTGGTTCAAAATTTAATTATTTTATTGAAAATTCATCTTTTTGGTTTGAAAATGTATCTTTTTCTGTAGAAATTTTATCTTTTTTGGTTAAAAATGCAACTGTCTGGTTGAAAATCAATCTGTTTTGGTTGGAAATTAACTTTTTTTGTGGAACATTCAACTGTTTTGTAAAACATTCCTATTTTCGGCTCGAGAATTAAACAATTTGGTGGAAAATTTAACTATTTGGTTGAAAATTGATGTAATTCGTTGGAAATTCGTCTTTTTTGGTTAAAAATGTAAATGTTTGGTTGACAATTAATCTGTTTTAGTTAAAAATTCAAGTATTTTGTTAAAAATTCGTCTTTGTTGGTTAAAATCGAACTTTTTCATTTAAATTACAATATTTTTTGTTGAAATATCAACTACTACATTTTTTGCTGAAAATTCATCTTTTTAGATTGAAATTTCAACTCCTTGGTTGAAAGTTGAACTAGTTTGATAGAAAATTCGTCTTTTTGAATTGAAAATTCCACAATTTGGTATAAAATTCAATTATTTGGTACAAAATTAAACTGTTTTGTAGAAAATCAGTTGTTTTTTTTAATTGAAAATTAATTCTTCTCAATGAAAATTTAACTACACCATATTTAGTTACAAACTTTTAGAAACGAAAAGAAATAAACTAAAAATTAATCAAATAAAATTTAAACTTGCATCCCATCCATTGTTCAAACCATGTAATTGAAAATTTATTTAATTTGTTAAAAATTCGTCTTTTTGGTAGAAAATTCAACATTTTGGTTAAAAATATATCTTTCTTGTTGAAATTTCGTCTTTCTGGTGGAAAATTCAACTATTTTTAGTTAAAAAGTTTACGCCACTTTTCGTTAAAAAATGATCTGTTTTAATTGAAAAATTCAACTATTCAGTTAAAAATTTTTAGAAACGAAAACAAAATATAAAATAAAAATTAATTAAATAAAAGACTAACAATATATACATTGTTCAAATTATTTAGTTCAAAATTTGTGTAATTTGTTGAAAATGCGTCATTTTTGGTAGCGAATAAATTTTCTTGGTTAAAAAGCAACTGTTTGGTTGAAAATTAATCAGTTTTAGTTGAGGATTTAACTTATGTCGGAAATTCGTCTTTTTGGCTTATAATTCCATAATTTGATAGAAATTTTCTTTCATGAAAATTAATTTTTTTGTTTGAAAATGTATCTCTTTCGCAGAAATGTTATCTTTTTAGTTAAAAATGCAACTACCTGGTTAAAAATTAATCTGTTTCGTGGTTAAAAATTCAACTATTTTGTCGAAAATGAACTTTTTTGTTGAAAATACATATTTTCGGGTTGAAAATTCAACTGTCTTACAGAAAATTCGTATTTTCGGTTGGAAACTTGAACAATTTGGTAGAAAATTGAACTATTTGGTTGAAAATTGATGTATTTTGTTAAAAATTCGTCCTTTTTGGTATAAAATAAATTTTCTTCTTAAAAATCCAACTTTTTGGTTAAAAATTAATCTGTTCAAGTTGAGAATTTGAGTATTCTGTTGAAAATTTCATCTTTGTTCGTTAAATCCAACTACTTTTTATTTTCCATTAAAATCTTTTTATTGCAAATTCATCATTGTAGATTGAAAATTTAAGTCCTTGGTTGAACGTTGAACTACTTTCTTAAAAGTTCCTTTTTTGGTTGAAGATACATAATTTTAGTTAAAAATTAATTTTTTTTAACTGAAAATTTAACTATTTTGTTGAAAATTCAACTGATCGATTGTAAATTAACTGTTTTGTTAAAAATGCAACTGTTTTCTTGAAAATTCATCTGTTTTAGTTGAGGATTCACGTATTCTGTTGAAAATTTAATCTTTGTTGGTTACATCCAACTTTTTTTTTTATTTTCAATTAGAACATTTTTGCTGAACTACTTTCTTGAAAGCTCATTTCTCTTTTTAACTGAAAATTTAACTATTTTGTTAAAAATTCAACTGTTTTATAAAAAATTCGCCTTATTGGCTTAAAAATTACACAATTTGGTATAAAATTCAACTATTTGGTACAAAATTAAACTGTACTGTAGAAAAATGTTTTTTTTTATTGAATATTAATTCTGCTCAATAAAAATTTAACTACACCATTTTTAGTTAAAAATTGATCTCTTTAGCTTTTACAACTGGCAACTATTTAGTTAAAAAATTTTAGAAACGAAAAAAATAAAAAATAAAAATTAATCAAATAAAATTTAGACTAACATCACATCCATTGCTCAAAATATTTAGTTGAAAATGTAATTTTTTAATGAATGTAATTTGTTGAAAATTTATCTTTTGTGGTAGGAAATTCAACTATTTGGTAAAAAATGTATGTATTTTGTTGAAAATTCGTCTTTTTTGTTATATTCAACTGTTTGGTATTTATAATAAAAATCTTTTTGCTTTTAATATCAACTATTACACTTTTTGTTGAAAATTAGTATTTCCAGGAGAAAAATTAAATTATTTTGTAGAGAATTCATCTATTTGGCTTGAAAATCCAACTATTAATAGTTGAATTTTCAACCAAATTTTGTTGAAAATTCCTGTATTTTCTTTAAAAAAAAGTATTTTTTTATATAAAATTAATACCCTTGATTTAAAATTTAAGTATCTGGTAGAAAATATATGTATTTGATTGATACTTCGTCTTTTTGGTATAAAATCAACTTTTTGGTTTGAAATGCAACTGCATGATTTAAAATTAATCTGTTTTAGTTAGGGATCAAAGTATTTGTTGTAAAGTAGTCTTTTTTTATTAAATTGAACTGTTTTTTTTATTTAAAATAAAAATATTTTTCGTTTAAATATCAACTATATATATATTTTTTTAAACTAGGTTGAAAATGCAACTTTTTTGTAGAGAATTCGTCTGTTGGCTTGAAAATTCAACTGTTTTGTGGAAAATTTATGTAATTTGTTGAGAATTCATCTTTTTGGTTGAAAATTGAACTATTTTTGTTCAAAATTTAGCTGTTTTGTTAAAAGCTCATCTTTTTGGCTTGAAAGTTCAATATTAATTAATACAAAATTTTTCGATTTCATAGTATCTATTATCTTAAATAAAAGAAAAGAAAAGCAAAGACGATATTTTTGATAATCGATGGAACTTGATATCTTATCTTCAGAAACCTATTTTAAAAAATTGGTGTCACGATATGTCTCTAAAATCTCGCAATCATTGCTGTTCAAAACTTGATTGGCTTTTCATTACTTGAAATTGTTTTATATCTTAAATTAGAAAATTAGCTCGAAATTAGTATTTTTATAAAAAAGAATTTTATTATAAAATCATAAAGCTTCGAAGATTTTAAATTTCTAAAAATTTTAGATCGTGTTAATTCTTTTGCCCGAAAATTAGCATTTTAAAACAAAAATCTTCATCAAGACCCCCAATCTTCAACAATTTTAGGTTATTTTAACCTTGTAGACCGGAAATGGGTATTTTCAATTTAAAAATTATTGTAGTTTAAAAATTAAATATTTTTCATAAATTATATACGTTTTGTTAGCGTAAAGGAAGATTTACAATCTTAAACAGTTTTTTTTTGTTTAGTTATTTCAATTTTTTCCTCGGAAATTGTTATTTTTTAACACAAAAAAATCCATTTTTGTTGAGGATTAGCCTATTTTGCAAGGAATTCGTTTTTTTAGTTAAATTTAACAGTTTTATATCTAAAATGAAAATATTTTTTGGTTGAAATATCAACTTTTTTGTTGAAAATTTATATTTTTGAATTGAAAATTACATTGTTTTGTAAAAAACTTGTCTTTTAGGCTTGAAAAATCAACAATTTGGTTGAAATCTGTTTTCTTTATTGACTGAACATTTTTTCTTGGTTGTAAATTCTACTCTTTTGTTAAAAATTTGTCTTCTTCGGTAAACATATCAACTATATTTTTCGTTGAAGATTCATCTTTTTTGGTTGAAAATTCAAGCACTTGGTTGAAAGTGGATCTACTTTGTAAAAAATTAATTTTTTCATTAAAGATTCATATTTTTAGTTGAAAATTCATCTTTTTGATTTAAAATTCTGTTTTCTTGAAATATCGTATTTTTGAGTTAAAAACAAATAGAAAATTCAAATATTTCTTGAAAATTAATTATTTCTGGGACGGAAATTAATTTTTTAAACTGAAAATGTAACTATTCTGTTATTGGTTGAAAATTGATATTTTTTAATTAAAAAATGCAACTATATTCTTCAAAAAATTTTTTTTTATTAAAGATTCATCCTTTTAGTAGAAAACTAATTTCTTTTGTTGAAAATGTAACTATTTTGTTGAAAAATTGTTTTCTTTTTTATTTGAAAAGAATTTTTTTTGCTGAAAATTAACCGTACAATTTTTGGTTGAACATTCATGTAATTTTGTTAAAAATTCGTCTTTTCGGGTCCATAAGTAAAAACTTTTCCAAAACATTAAATCTATTTTTGGCCAAGGATTCAGCTATTTTGTGAAAAATTTCCCTTTTTAGTAGAATTTACCTGTTTTGGATTTAAAATTGAAATTTTTTTTTGTAGAAATATAAACTATTACATTTTTCGTTGACAATTAATTTTTTTTTTAATTTAAATGTTCTATTTTTTGTCCCAAATTTTTCGTTTTTAGTTGAAAATTCAAGTACTTGATGAAAAGTTAGACTACTTTGTTAAAAATAATTTTTTTGGTTAAAGATTTTGATTCTCTTTGGCTGAAACTATTTTCTTGAAAAATACGTTTTTTTTTGTTGAAAATTAACTTTTTTAACTGAAAGTTTAACTATTCCAGTTTTGGTAGAAAAATTATCTTTTTTAGTTAAAAATTCGTATTTTTGATTTGTAAATTCACCTCTTTTGGTAGAAATTTCATCTTTTTTGGTTAAAAATGCAACTGTTTCATTAAAATTAATCTGTTTTGGTTGAGGATTTTACTATTTTATTGAAAATTTGTTCTTTTTTTCGTTGAAAAATAATGGTTTGAAGTGAAAATTTAACTACTCGATTTTTGATAGCGATATACTCTTTTTTGGATGAAAATTTAACTATTTGGTTGAAAACGAACTTTTTTGTTGAAAATTCAATAATTTAGTTGAGATTTTTTTCTTTCTTGACTGAAAAATTTTTCTTGGTTGAAAATTCAACTCTTCTGATGAAAATTAGTTTCTTTCGGGTCGAAATTTTATCTTTTTGGTTAAAAATGCAAGTGTTTGGTTGCAAATTTAATTGTTTTTATGAAAATACAACAATTTTATTAAAAAGTTACCGCTTTTGGTTGAAAATTCAATTTTTTAGTGGAAATTTCATCTTCTTTGGTTAAAAATGTTTTCTTGAAAATTAATCTGTTTTTGGTCGAGGATTCAACTATTTTGTGGAAAATTGGTCTTTTTTGGTTCAATTCAACTGTTTATGATTTAAACTTGAAATGTTTTTGGTAGAAATATCAACTATTATATTTTTCGTTGAAAATTAATTTTTTTGTTGCTGAAAATTTAACGATTCTATTTTTGGTGAAAATTTTCTCTTTTTTAGATGAAAATTTAGCTACTTGGTTAAAAGTTGAACTACTTTTTAAAAAAAAATTTTTTGGTTGAAGATTCATTTTTTTAAGTGAAAATTTAACTACTTTTTTACATTTTTTTTTTTAATGAACTTTTTTAACTGAAAATTTAACTATCCCAGTTTTTGTATAAAATTGATCTTTTTTGGTTGAAAATTCGTCTTTGTTTTGTAAGTTGATCTCTTTTGGTAGAAATTTCATTTTTTGGATAAAAATTCAACTGTTCTGATTAAAATTAATCTGTTTTATTTGAGGATTTTACTATTTTGTTGAAAATGTGTTATTTTTTCGTTGAAAATTAATTTTTTTAACTCGAAAAATTTACCTACTCGATTTTTGGTAGCAATATATTATTTTTTAGTTAAAAATTCAACTATTTGGTAGAAAACTAAACAATTTGGTTGAAATTTTTTTCTTTCTTGACTGATAAATCTTTCTCGGTTAAAAGCTCTACTGACTTAGTATAAATTTGATATTTTTGTTAAAAATACATCTATTTGCTTAAAAATTAATCTGTTTTGGTTAAAGATTTAACTCTTTTGTTAAAAATTAATCTCTTTTGGTAAAAAATGCATATTTTTTGGTTGAAAATTCAACTATTACAACATTAATTTTATTTAAAAGAATTTATTCCCCTATAATTCCCTTGTTTTCTTGAAAAACCAGCCTATTTTCCCTGTTTTGAGAGCATTTTGGACTGTAAAGTCTGAAATCAGTGAAAGATAAATGAAAAGTGCTTTGTTGATCAACAAGATTATAAGCAGGAATCGATAATTTAATGCAGAAATGATAATAATAGTGAAACAGGTGGGAGGCGACCTTTAAAATGATGACACACTTTGATCGACTTTAATAGCAGACAACTCTTTCTATTCCATTGACTTAGGATCGTGAGATGCGAATTGCGAACCAATTGTATTTTAGCGAGATTAACCGAGATTAACACACCCCTTATCCCATAATTAAAAAATATCAATAATCATTCCACTTTCGATTTTAGTAATTTTCAGGGTGGCGATTCGGCGGACGATTTCAAATTCCCGGTCATTTCCCGGTTTTCCCCGGTCAAAGTTTTTCAATTTTCCCGGTCAACTCAAAGTAACATATTTATATTTGCCGCAAAACGCAAAAATTTATTTTAATTCATAACGCTCGTTCTAAACATCTTTTAACACAACAGAGCAAAACGTTGCAAAATAAATGAATTTTGAAAAAAATACTTAAATTTTCCACTAAAAAATATCAATTTTTCACAAAAAATGGAATAGTTAAACTTTCAGTTGAAAAAATTAATTTTCAACAAAAAAACGGATTTTCAACAAAATAGTTCCATTTTCAACCAAAGTGATGCATTTTCAAATAAAATTATAAATCTTTATCTGGAATAGTTAAATTTGAAACCAAAAAGAAAAATTTTCAACTAAAATGATGAATATTTAACTGGAACACTTGAATTTTCAACCAAAAAGACGAATTTTTAAAGAAGATTAAATTTAAATAGAAAGATAATTTTCTACCCAAAAATACAATAAATAATATAAATTTAAAAAAAAAATAATTTTCAATCAAAAATGGAATACATAGTAACATTTTTAGTTTAAAAAATTATTTTTAAACCAAACATAAGAGTTTTCAACCAGAACAATGAATCTTTAACTGAAATAGTTAAATTTTCAAACCAACAAATTAATTAATTACCAAAACTTTAATAATTAAATTTCAAGTTAAAAAAAATTAATGTTTAACCAAACAGATGAATTTTCAACAACGACTATGGAATTTTCGATTGGAACAAGTTCCATTTTCAGTTAAAAAAATTACTTTCAACAAAAAAAACTAACTTTTAACAACAACAAAAACTAACTTTCAAAATAATAGTTACATTTTCAAACAAAGTGATGAATTTTCAAATAAAATTGTAAATATTTAACTGCAATAGTTGAATCTCAAACCAGAAAGATGAATTTCTAACTGAAATTAATCTTTAACTAGAATAATTGAATTTTTGACCAAAAAGATTAATTTTCAACCAAGAAGATTAATTGCTACCAAAAAAGACGAATTTTCAACTAACAAAGATAATTTTTCAACCAAAAATTGAATAATTACATTTTTAGTCAAAAATGAGTGTTCAGCCAAAGACATGAATTTTGAACTAAAATTATGAAATATTCAACTGGAATAATAGTTACATTTTCAGTTTAATAAAAATAATAATTTTCAACCAAAAAACATCCAAAGAAAAAACAAATTTTCAATCAAACAGCTCATTTTTCAACCACAGAAATGAACTTTTAATTAAAACTATGGATCTTTAACTAAAAAAAAAATTAATTTTTAACAAAAGAGTTCAACTTTCAACCAAATAATTTTATTTCCAGCCTAAAAGATGAATTTTCAACTAAAATGATAACTATTTGACTGGAATACTTGAATTTTTAACTGAACAGAAGAATTTTTAAACAAGAAGATTAACTTTCAAAGAAAAATAAGATAATTTACTACCAACAAATTTTCAATTAAAAAAGACAAATTTTTATCCAAATTGTGGAATTCCAAACTTGAAAATAATAATTTTCAACTCACAATGGAACAGTTAAATTTTCATTTAAAGAAATTAATTTTCAACCAAACTGATGAATTGTCAACTAAAATTATGAATCTTCAACTAAAATGATGAATCTTCAACTGGAATAGTTGAATTTTATGCCAAAAAGAATAATTGTCAACCATAAAGATTAATTGTCTACGAAAAAAGATGAATTTTCCACAAAGTACATAGATTTTCAAACAAATAGTTAAAGTTTTAAATGCAAAATATCAATTTTCAACCAAATAGGTGAATTTTCATCAAAAAAAAAAAATTAATTTTCAAGAAAGTAGTTACATTTTCAACCAGAGATGAATTTTAAATTAAAATGATGAATCTTCAACCAAACAAATTAATTTTTAACAAAAGTTTAACTTTTGACCCAGTAGATGAATTTTTAACTAAAAAACGATGAATTCGCAACGAACAATGTAAAAAAAATTTCTATTATAATTCAGAAATATTTCTTTTTTGAAATACTACTTCTACTCTGAAAACTACTTGAAGTACTTTTATTACCTAAAATTTAGAAGAGGGAACTTTCAAATTGTGACGAATTCTGACTTGGAAGAGGGATTTTTGAAAATTCCTTTCTTCTAAATCCGAATTATAATTCCTTTAAAAAATTCCCATTCCATGTAAAAAATTCCCTGTTCCAAGTGAAATTATATTTCTTGAAATTTTCTATAATCAGAAGTAAATTCCCGATTTTTAAATTAAATTCCCGTTTTTTCCCGGTCAATAAAATTCCAGGTCATTTCCCGGTTTCCCGGTCAAGTCGCCACCCTGATTTTATTCATTTAATTGGGGTCAAACTAAAATCTTTTTTCGACGAAAATACAAATATTTCTTGAAAAATTTGTCTTTCTAATTTAAAAATTCATCTATTTTAGTCGAAATTTTATCTTTCTTGAATAAAGATGCAACTGTTTGGTTGAAAATTCAACAATTTGGTTAAAGTCATCCTTTTTGTTTACAAATTCAACTGTTCTGTTGAAAATTCTCCTCGTTGGGTTAAAAATTTTATCATCTTTGTAGAAAATTTACTTCTAGTTTAAAATTCATATTTTGATGTTGAAAAGTCATAGTAAAATATTTTTTTGATGAAAATTCAAATATTGTTTTGAAAATTTGTCTTTTTGAAATGCATCTCTTTTAGTAAAAATGTCATCTTTCTTGGATAAAAATGCAACTGTTTGGTTAAAAATGAATCTTTTTTGCTTGAGGATTTAACTATTTTGTTAAAAAATTTTTGTTGAACCACGTTGTTAAGAAATCATTTTTTGTTGAAGATTCATATTTTTAGTCGAAAATACTTAAGTTGAACTACTTTGATATTTTTTTTTTTTAATAAAGGTTTATCTATTTGGTTGAAAATTTAACTATTTTGTTGAATATAATTTTTTTTGCTGAAAATTCATATTTTCTGGTTGAAAATTCAATTTTTGTACAGGAAATTTGTAACCAAAATTGATGAATTTTCATCTACGACAGATCAAAGTTAAATTTTCAATCAGAGATGAATTTTCAACTAAAATAATGAATATTTAAAAATAAAAACGAATTTTTAACAAATTATAGTTAAATTTTCAACCAAACAGATGAATCTTCAACCGAAAAAATGATTTTTTATCAAAATAGTTCAACTTTCATTTTGATCCAAAAAGACGACTTTAGCAAAATAGTTGAACTTGTAACCAAATAGTTAAATTTTCAACCAAATAGTATAATTTTTATTATTATTTTTTTATTGTCTGTGTTTTAAGAAAACAAGAAATAAATAGAATGATTTTTAATGAAAAATTTCACTTGGTTGAACTGCAATTAAAAATTTCGAATCTGATCAGTTCGAGGCAAGAAAGTAAATAAAAGAGCTGAGAAGACTAAACGAATTGGTCTTGGAAATAAAAAGTTTCAAGTCTTTACTACTTCTCTGGAAAGTGCGATCCGAAGATCTGAGCCCATTTATGAAAAGGAAACGAATTCTTCCCGGAAAAGTTTTCCAACAAATGTAATTTCTAGAAAATTATTTTGCAGAAATAGTTATCATTTACTTAAATTTAAATTTATTTAAATAAATTAGTTTAATAATGAGAAGTTAAAAATTTAACTTTTTTATTTTCGAATAAAAAAATCTTGAATAAGAAATGCGTCAGGAGCGAGTTTACATTCACATTCAAATTTCTCTTATGACCAAATCGAAATTGCCACGATCTTTAAGAATTCTATTTGAATTTTAAATTATAAAAAAAAATACTTTGTATTTTAAACGTTTTTTTTTAAATAATTAAACTCTAAATTTTCACAGTATTTAAAATTCTTAAATTTTAAACTAAACAAAAAAATATTAAAAATGTCAGGACAATTTCACTATTAAATCTTTGAAAATTGCAAAATTTCACATTGAAAGCCTTGATAGTCAGTTTTAAATGTAATAATTTTAGATTTAAATATTCTAAATTGCTTGGTTTCAACTTTAAACGTACAAAATTGTCTGTTTTTTTTTTTAATTCTTGGAAATCGTATATCAAATTGAAAAAATTGAGAGTTGCCCAAATTTCAGTTTAAAGGATTTAAAAGCTTTTAAAATGAGAAGTTTTTAGAAATTAGCATAGAAAACTGAATTCTTTTTTTATTTCAAAATGTTTAAAAATCTTGAACATTTCAAAGACAACTTGAAAAAAAAAACAATTTTGAATTGAAACACTTAAAATTGTTCAATTTCAAACATTGGAATGAAATATACAAACTTTGTTTTATATTCTCTTTCTTTGAATCATATAAACAATTTAAAAATCCATTATTAAACCAATTTTGAAATATTATGCTTTAAACATTTTTTAAACAATAATTAATAATTTCGAATTGAGAGCGTCTGAAATTAAAAATATATATATTGAACGATTTTGGACAATTTAATTAGAAAAAGGAGTTGAATGGTAAATTTCTAAGTCGAAGCGCTAAAAATTAAACAATTTTATTTTCAACTGAAGAATCAAGAAATTGAATAATCTCAGGTTAAAATTTCGAAAATAGGACAATGGAAAACGTTCAAAATTTTATTAAATATTTCAAGATTAGAATTTTGGAAATTGAATAATTTAAAATTCAAAGTAATTTAATTTGTATTATTTATATTATTTATAATTAAGATAGTTCAAACTTAAATAATTTAAAACTATTGAATTTGAATAATTTTAAATTCAAAGCGATTAAAATTTGACAATTTCAAATTGAAAACTAAATTGAATCTTTCAAAGTCAAAGCTTCTGAAATTCTAGAATTTTAAATTGTTATTTCATAACAAAATTATAACTTAACATTAAAGCTGATTAGATAAATTTTTCTAAAATCAAAAAATTAACTAATTATTCTAAAATAATTGTCAAAATAAACAGTAATTTTAAATGGGAAACATTAAAAATGAAAAAATTTCTAATCCGGAACGTTGAAACTTAAACAAATTCGAACTTCATTTAGAACTGAAAAAAATTTTAATCATCGAAAATTGTGATATTAAAACTTTTTTATACTCAAACTCTTTAAAATTTCAAGTATTTGAAGTAAATTTAAGTTGCTTAAAAAAAATTTTAATTGCTAATTATACTTTCCAAAATACAGACAAATTCAATTTCAATTGCAAAATTAAAACCCGTGAAAGGAAAAAATTAAAAATTCTTATTAAAAATTTCTCTAAAATTGTAACAATTTAAAATTACCGAAATTATTCATTTACTGATGTATCAATTTTAGATAGTTTAACTTTTACCTTTTTTATTTTAAACTAAATTAAAAAAAATTTAATTACAAATCTTCCTTAGAATTATTATTCATTCTTGAAATTTTCCCAATACAATATTTTTCAATTTCAAATGATTTATTTGTTTAAATCTTCAACTAAAATTCGAACAATTTTAAGATATTACATTGAAAATTAAAACTTAAAATAAAGAACACAAATCAAGATTGCTGTAATATGATTCCAATTTTTGAAATTGTACATTTTTAAGGTTTTCACTTCGAAATTGCTTTATATTTACAGCTAAAATTATTAAATTCAAAACTGACTATCAAGGCTTTTAATATGAAATTTTGAAATATTTAATAGCGGAATGGTCCTGACATTTTGAATACTTATTTGAATTTTAAAATACAATATTATGAAATTTAAAATTCAAAATTTCCAAAAATTAATTTAAGAAGAAAATTTAGTTTCAAAGCCTCAAAGATTAAGCGGTTAAACTTTTAGTTAAAAAAATTAATTTTCAACCAAAAAAAACGGATTTTCAAGAAAATAGTTCAATTTTCAATCTAACTGATGAATTGCCAACTAAAATGGTGAATCTTCAACTGAAATAGTTGAAGTTAAAAAAAAAAGAATTGATTTTTACTAAAAAAGATAAATTGTGAATCAAAACTTAAATAATTAAATTTTTAATTCAAAAAAATAATGTTCAACGAAACAGATGAATTTTCACTGAAACTATGGAATACTTAATTGGAATAAGTTAAATTTTCAGTTTAAACAATTACTTTCCACACAAAAACTAACTTTCAACAAAAATGTAAAAACTAACTTAAAAAAAAGTTACTTTTTCAAACAAAGTATGATGAATTTTCAACTAAAATTGTAAATCTTTAACTGGAATAGTTGAATTTTCAACCAAGAAGATGAATTTTCAACTAAAATGGTGAATCTTTAACTAGAATAATTGAATTTTTGACCAAAAAGATGAATTTTTAACCAAGAAGATTAATTTCTACCAAAAAGATGAATTTTCAACCAAAAAAGATCATTTTTCAACCAAAAATTAAATTTTTAGTTAAAAAATGAATGTTCAACCAAAGAGATGAATTTTGATCTAAAATTATGGAATATTCAACTGGAATAATAGTTACATTTTCAGTTTGAAAAACAAAATAATTTTCAACTAAAAAAAAATAATTCAACAAAATAGTTAAATTTTCCGCAAAAACCTTCCTTTTCATTCAAAGAAAAAACAAGTTTTTGATCAAACAGCTCATATTTCAACTAAAGAAATTAATTTTTAATTAAAATGATGAATCTTCAACAAAAAAATTAATTTTCAGCAAAAGAGTTTAACTTTCTACCAAGTAATTTTATTTCCAACCTAAAAGATGAATTTTGAACTAAAATTATAAATATTTAACTGGAATACTTAAATTTTTAACAGAAAAGAAGAATTTTGAAACAAGAAGATTAACTTGTAAAGAAAAATATAACTTCCTAACAAAAAAGATTTATTTTTTAAGAAAATACGTGGATTTTCAACGAAATAGTTGAATTTTCAATTAAAAGACAAATTTTTATCCAAATTTTTGAATTTTGAACTAGAAAAGATCAATTTTCCACCAAAAATGGACAGTTAAATTTTCAGTTGAAGAAATTAATTTTCAACCAAACTGATGAATTTTAAACTAAACTGATGAATCTTCAACTGGAATAGTTTAATTTTATACCCAAAAGATGAATTTTCAACCATAAATATTAATTTTCTACAAAAAGGCGAATTTTTCACATAGTACATACGCAATATCAATTTTCAACCAAATAATTGAGTTTTCATCCAAAAAAGATACATTTTCAACCAAAAATAGAATAGTTAAATTTTTCTGTTAAAAATCTAATTCTTCAACAGAAAAAAAGATTTTCTGAAAAATAGTTCAATTTTCTACTGGAATGGTTGAATTTTTAGTTTAAAAAATTGATTTTCAACAATGTAGTAACATTTTCAACCAGAGATGAATTTTAGTAAATTTTTAGACTGCGGATAAAGTAGAAACCACTTTTCTAAATTGACCAAAATTATTAAAATAATGAAAACTTGAATTTTTCTGCGATCAGCCGTAAATTCCCGGTTTTTCAATTAAATTCCCGGTCATTTCCCGGTTTTTCCCCGGTAAAGTCGCCACCCTAATTCAAAAATATAATTTTTAACTGAAAATTTCAACTTTTCCCTAATTTTTATTCCCTAATTTTCTCGGCATAAAGTGCCAAATTTACTGAAAAAATTTGAATTTTTACATTCTTCACAAGTTTTTAAATAATACGATTAATATATTAATTCATTTCATTATTTCGGACAAAAAATTTACCCAAAAGTAACCTTTTCATAAAAGAAGTAACTTTTTACTAACCGCGGATCAAAAAAGTAACACGTTCCGAGCCCTGCAAACATGATATAGTAGAAAAGTCAGTTAAAAATTCTTTTTCAATAAAAAAAAAAAACTAATTTTGAACCAAATAGTTACATTTTTAACCTAAGAAGATAAATGTCCAACCAAAAATTGAATAGTTAAATTTTCAGTTAAAAACTAATTAACAAAACATGTTAACAAAATAGTTTAATTTTGAATGAAAAAAATTTCAACTAAAATGATGAATCATCAACCAGAAAAATTAATTTTTATCAAAGTTGTTCTAAAAATTTGTAAAATTCCCAGGGCTCGGAACTGCTCAAGCTTCAAAAAATAGTAAAATAGTAACCATACTTCTCTCAAAAAAGTAACCGAAAAGTAACAATAATGTAGCAAAAGAGTAACAAAAAATAAAGATTTTCTACCAAAAAAGACGATGTTTTCACTAAAATTATGAATCTTCAACGAAAAAAATTAATTTTAACAAAATAGTTCCACTTTTAACCAAATGGTTGAACTTTTCTGACTAAAAAAGATGTATTCTTAACGAAAAATGGCCATGTTATACATTAGTCACGTGACCCAGCCAGTCGTGAGATCGATATTTTTTGTCCCATATTTAAAAATAAAAGTTAAAATAGAGAGGAAAAAATTTGGGAAAATATTAATAAATATAAAAGGACAGTGTGTGGTAAAGCATAGAGTTGGGGAAGAAAAAAAAGTTATTATTGGAATAACAAATATCGACCGGCAATCAAGCGATCTGCATTATCAACAGTGCTGACACCATGGATATATCAAATATCAATTTGTTTGTTTGCATCAAACCAGCAAATATTATCAAGTGTAATTTTTGCAACCGATGTTTGCATCATTTTCCTCAAGACATGTGAGCCACAACCTCAAAAATGTTTCATTGGGAACATTGAAAATTGGTTACAGAGTTCTACAGCACGGTCGGTAATTTTATGAATTTTCTTATTCATTACATTTTTTTCTTCAACATTTCGAGCCAAATGTTGTATAAAAACGCAGATTACAGTTTCCTGATGCTTTCCCCAAAGTTTCAACTCGATATCTCATTCGGTGTGGACGTGAGTTGTTGCAAAAAAATTATCGATAATTTAGGTCACGTGACTCATGTATAATATGGCCTTAATTCGTTTCGTTATTTCAGGCAAAAAATATAACCAAAAGTAACCTTTTCATAAAATAAGTAACTTTTTAGTAAACGCGGATCAAAAAAGTAACCCGTTCCGAGCACTGTTACCCCCCCCCCCCCGGGGGGTTACATATTTGTTGAAATTCGTTGAAATAAAAAAAAGATTCTTTTTCATTTTAATAAAATATTTAAAAATAAAATACTTAAAAAATGTGTGTTTCAAATGACATAAGGACCATTGACCTTCGCTTTTATTTTTCTTAGGTATTCAAGTGACTCTCACCTTAAATTTCACGATAGTTTTTGTCATAACTTTTGTTTGTAAAAGCCGATTCCTGAATAACTGGATGACGTCATTCTGTGAAACATGAGGTGTGCATCATACGTGTTTTATATATCTATAGACTTGGAAAGTAAAGATCAATGCCCACGTCCACTTCCCCCATCTTCTTGACATTAAGAAATTATAGTTTGTACTTCACAAAACCACAATAATTATTAGAAAATAATATAAAATTACCGAAATATATTAATTTATTCCAACAAATATCCACTATCTATTATGTTAAGGGTTCAAGAATCGTTTCCTCTTTAATTTATTATTAATTTACGAAATAAATTAAAAAGGTAGATTCCTCTTACCGACATTGGCAAAATCGGATGGTTCTCTTCCACGCTAAATAGGTTCGTCTCCGTGCTAGAAATTATCCGTGACTTGACGATCAAATGACATTTTTACTGACATTACCGACTGATGTCATATTAAACTCTGTCGGCAATGTCGGTAAGAGAAGTCTAGGCTTAAGGCCCTGTGACGAGTGGGTCACGTGACCGGATTCCTACCTTACCGGCACTTTTTTTATTTGTCAACTTATTTTCACACGAAGCGCCACATCGAGTTGAAAATTTGGGATACTAAATAAGAAGCACTAAGAAACGCGGCTCTGGTCCTCAATTTTTATAATTATGAAAAAAGCAAAAAAAAAATTTGTTATGAAAAAAAAATTGTTTATACTAATAAAAATTTAGGGCCAGAGCCGCGTTTCTTAGTGCTTTTTATTTATTATCCCAAAATTTCAACTAGATGTGGCTATTCGTGTGAAAGTAAGTTGACAAAAAAAAACGGTAAGGTAGGAATCTGGTCACGTGACCCACTCATCACATGGCTTTAAACTAAATAACTCAGACAGAATAAAATACTCATTATCAAAATTCCCTTACTTTTTCATTTTCCCTGACCAATAAATTCAGGTCTCGGACTCACTTTAGAGATAAAAAAAATAGTGTCAAAATAGTGTCATAAAATGTTGCAAGTATTAAAAATGTTTATTTACCGCATGCTTCAAATGCGAACTGAATTAATATAATCCAATAAGAAAATCCAACTATTTTTTATTAAAAGATCATTTTTTTCGTCTTAAAGTACATATCCTATTACATTTTTCGTTAAGAATTCATATTTTTTATTTCAAAATTTTATTATTTAGTACAAAACTGAATTACTTTGTTGAAAATTCGTCTTTTTGGCTTGAAAACTCAACAATTTGATAGAAATTTTTTTCTTTCTTAACTAACCAATTTTTTTAAATTGAAAATTCAAGTATTTTGTTGCAAATTTGGTTTGAAAATGTACCTCTTTCTGTAGAAATTTCATCTTTTTTGGTTGAAAATTTCACCGTCTGTTTACAAATTAATCTTTATCGGTTGAAAATAAACTTTTTTGTTGCAAATTCACATTTTTAGGTTGAAATTTCAAGATTTTTATAGAAAACTAATATTTGCGGCTTGAAAATTAAACCATTTGGTAGAAAATTTAAATATTTGGTTGAAAATTTATATATTTTGTGGAAAATCCGTCTTTGTTGATAGAAAATCAATTTTTTGGTTAAAAATGCAACTGTTTCGTTGAAAATTCGTTTTTTTGTGTGTTAAATTTACCTGTTTTTTATTTTAAATTGAAATCTTTTATTGTTTTTTATTCGTTTTTTTGTTAAAAAATAATTTTTTATGTTGAAAATTGAACAATTTTGTTGAAAATTCAACTGTTTTATAGAAAATTAATATTTGCGGCTCGAATGTATCTCTTTCTGTAGAAATTTCATTTTTTGTTTAAAAATGCTACTGTCTGGTTAAAAATTAATCTGTTTCGGTTGAAAATTAATTCTTTTTGTTGAAAATTCACATTTTCGGGTTGAAATACAACTGTTTTGTGGAAAATTCGTATTTGCGGCATGAAAATGAAACAATTTGGTAGAAAATTTATGTATCTTGTTGAAAATTTGTCTTTTTTGGTAGAAAATGAATTTTTTTGGTAAAAAATGCAACTTTTAGGTTGAAAATTAATCTTTTTTAATGGATAATTGAGGCATTTTGTTGAAAATTCTTCTTTTCTGGTAGAAAATTAATCGTTTTGGTTAAAATGTAATAATTTGGTTAAAAATTTATGTATTTTGTTCAAAATTCACCTTTTTTTTAGTAGAAAATATTTTTTTTTTGTTAAAAATGCAACTGTTTGGTTGAAAAAATCGATTTTAATGGAGAATTCACGCATTTCGTTGAAAATTCGTCTTTTCTGGTAAAAAAGTAATCTTTTTGGTTGAAAACTCAACTATTTGGTTAAAAATGTATGTATTTTGTTCAAAATTCGTCTTTTTCTTGGTAGAAAATCAATTTTTTTGGTTAAAAATACCCTAAAATCTTTTTAAAAAATTAAACCTCCTTGAAGCTGTTTAAAGATCAAGAAAATTCCCTGGAATTTTTAAAAATATCCTAAAATATTAAAAATCCTTTGAAATCCCTTGAAGCCTCTTAAAAATTCCTTGGAATTTAAAAAAAATACCCTAAATCATTAAAATCATTTGAAATACCTCCAAGTTATTAAACTTTTTTAAAATACCATAAAATATTTCAAATCCTTTGAAATCTTTTGAAAACTTTAACAGCTCTTGAAAATTCCTTGGAATTTTAAAAAATACCCTAGAATCTTTAAAAAATTTAAAAATTGCTTGACATTTTTCAACGCCTCTCAAAACTCCATGGAATTTTTAAAAATTCTCTAAAAATTAAAAAATTAT
>CAKNYM010049815.1:54896-77928 GCA_932195095.1 Andricus curvator
AAAACTCCATGGAATTTTTAAAAATTCTCTAAAAATTAAAAAATTATTTAAAATCCCTTCAAGCTTTTTAACACTCTTGAAAATTCCTTGGAATTTTTAAAAATACCCTAAAATCTTTTAAAAATTTAAAAATTGCTTGACATTTTTCAACGCCTTTGAAAACTCCATGGAATTTTTTAAAATTCTCTAAAAATTAAAAAATTATTTGAAATCCCTTCAAGCTTTTTAACGCTCTTGAAAATTCCTTGGACTTTTTAAAAATACCCTAAAACCTATCCAATTTTTTCAAATCCCTTCAAATTATTGAAATCTATTAAAAATTCCTTAGAATCTTTGGAATGTCTTCAAATTATTACAATCTAGTTAAAATTCTTCGGAATTTTTAAAATATTCGACAATTTTTCAAATCCGTTGAAATCCCTTGAAACTTTTTAAAGCGCCTGAAAATTTCTTGGAATTTTTAAAAATGCCCTAAAATCTTTTAAATTCTTTCGAATCCCTTCAAATTATTGAAACCTATTAAAAATTCCTTGGAATATTGAAAAATATCCTAAATTATTTCAAATCCTTTGAAATATACACCTGTATTCAATAGTGGTTAACACATGGTTTAATTTATTGAAAGAAAAGTGAATAAAGTGATCTGTTTATTTAATAAAGTGTCTATAATGACTTTATCTTAAAAAGTATCATTTTTTCAAAATCCCTGACTTTACCCTGACCTGTGGCCTTCCTGTTACAGGATTCATTTCCTTTTTAATTTAATTAACTAAATAAATTTGAAAAATATATTTCTCTTACCGACATTTACCGACATCGGCAAACTCGGATGGTTCTCTTCCACGCTAAATATTACATTTTTACCGACATTACCGACTGATGCTATCTTACCATCTGTCGGTAATGTCGGTAAGAGAAATCTAGACTTCAAATAAAATAATTCGGACAGAATAAAATAAGTACTAAAAGCACAAAATTGGAAAAAATGAAGAATCCAAAAAGAAAAAAAGGGATAAAGTTGAATTTTTCAATTTTATTCAGTTTTTGTTGAATTTAAGTGAATAAAAGGAAAATTTTCTAACTTTTCTTGCAAATTTTCTGCCTTTTGCGCATATACTGCGTCTCGACGTCGCTGCTATCGATCTGACAAGTAGCGACTGCTCGAAAAGACACCCCCGTGCTTCCCCACATTTCCACTACGCCCACTATTCATTCCACCCTGAGCGATCCGAGACTAATTCATAAGATCGATTTTGGCCTTTTCCACTTTGCGAATCATACGAGTCTCATTCAGATTGGATTCTCCATTTGCAGGAGGAAAACAAATCACAAAATTGACAAAACCTAATTAATCTTGATTAATCTTATAAATAAAGAATAATTCATAAAATATATAATTAGAATTATAATAATTAATAACAAATAATAAATAAACAACTTAATTAATCTTATAAATAAAGAATATAAACAATTATTATCTAGGTGACCCAGATTGGTTAAAGAGGGTTGAAAAATCGATCAACTGCAACCCTCGTGTTGATGTTAATTAAAGATAAGATTTGAAAGAACTATTAAAAATTGTTCAGTTTAAAAAATAAAATTAATATTGCCCTTGAATTTGAATATAAGAGTATTTTTTTGTTTTCTTTTCTAGGGTGTGTTAATTGTCCTTCTTGAAACTGGAGAGTGATCGGAAGTAAGAAATGAAGGGAGCTTCTTTTTTGCCTTGAAAGTGGATATCTCTTAGTAACAAACTTGTGTAACGAAACGATTAAATTCGGAAGCCGAGTATGGCGTTCCATTGATCCAAGCTAAGTCTGCACGCTATCCCATAATAGGGAAACCAAAAAAACCTCTTGTCTAAAGAGTCAATTTGTAATGTAATAATATTATAAGGAGATTCCTTATTTTAGGCAGGGGAGAAAAATTTGTTTTTAAAGTTGATACATATTGAAATTGAAGGAAAAGATTTTTGAGTGGAGTAAATATGTGCGAAAATTTATAAACTGAAGTTTATAGAAAATAAAAATTCAGAATAAAGTTCAAAAATTGAGTTTTTCAAAATACCCTGACTTTTCCGTAAACATTTTTTCATTTTCCCTGGACCATTAAGATCCAAAGATTCTTAACACAGAATCTTTATAAACAGAATAAAAAAAATTCAGAATAAAATGTAAATATTTCTCAAACCATCTTGACGATGGTAACTCAATATTCCGAAAGTTTAACTTCAAAATGCGACGTTATTGTAAACTAACTCCTTGATGGGCTATCTCAAAGATTCTTAAAGACATTTTAAATACATGGATTTTTCTCTATAACCTATAATTTTTCAATTCAATCATACAAAATTGGGTACTGAAAGGCGGTTTTGAAATATAGTCAGGAGTAGATAGTGAATCACATGATAGTCAAGGGGTCGGTTTGATTATGAATGAAAAAAGCAAGACAGCATCTCAAAGATCATGATTTTGTATCTCCCAGATTGTTGTGGGCTAGAATGAAGGTAGGAATCAGAAGATTATTTATCATAGCGTGCTACGCCCCAGTTGATAGTGATCCGAGAGAAGTCAAAGACGCATTCTAGGACACTTTAAATGATACAATAAGTACCTGCGATCAAGGTGAAAGAACAATTCTGCTAGGAGATATGAACGGATGGGTTGGCATCCAAAGTCAGGATACAGATACAGAAAGGGTGCTAGGTAAGTTTGGGGATCCAACAAGAAAAAATTATAACGGGGCATAAATCCAAAGTGGATTTATGCCAGGAAGATCATGTACAGATAGAATATTTAGCTTAAGACAGATCACAGAAAAAAGTTTGAGACTAGGAAAGAAAGTTTTCTGTGCATTTGTTGGCCTAGAAAAAGCATTTGATAAGGTAAATAGAAGTAAAAAGAAGTAAAACGGCGTGAAACAAGGATGCGTTATGTCCTCATGGCTGTTTATCATATTTATGGATAAGTGTCTAAGAATGGCCCTCTTCGACGAAGAAGGTGTAGATCTCGAAACAGTGAAGGTACGTGGGTTAGCTTTCGCAGATGACAAGATTGTTATGGCAGAATCAATCGAGGACTTGCAAAAAATGTTGAATAAACATAATACAAGCATGAAGAACATGGGCCTCAAAATTAACATAAATAAAACAAAAATCCTAAATGATGAGAGATTAGAACAAGTTGATAAGTACGTATATCTGGGTAGCCTATTCACTAGCTAGACAGATTGATCAGCAACCTCATATTACTCCTTTCCTCACCAAACAAGCCACGCCTACCCCGAAAGGGCAATGGCTTAATGGTACAATAATAATAATAAATATAAATTAAATCTGTTAAAGTAATAAAAGATCAAAAGATCATTAAAATCAGAACTAGAACTGCAAAATTAATTAACACAAACAATACAAATCGTTCAAAACATTAAAAGAAAAGATTTCCCCACTTGAATTTCCCGCCACGCATGCGTTTTGCAAATTATGCGTTTAAGGCTGCGCAGTAGAACTATATGGAACACATAAATGCGCAGTAGATCTATATGACACTTATGTATGCGCAGTAGATGGATATTGTATTTGTGGCTGCGCAGTAGGTAGATATGACACTCATGGCTGCGCAGTAGATACATATGACATGTATGACTGCGCAGTAGATTTCTATCATACTTATAACTCCGAAATTTCATGTAAACCCAATATTATTCTCAAAAATTAAATATATACTCAAAATGATGAATAGACTCACAACTCCTCCCTCTGACGTTGAGACAACACCATTTTCATGATCCACGAGTGTAACTCGGCAGATTCCTTGATGATGCAAACCAGTAGAGACTTGAGTCCTCCCTCGAGCCTTGAGTTTTAGTGCACTGCCATCGACATCCTCTAAAACAGTAATTTAAAAAATAGCATTGATTATTAATGATTAGCAAGTTAACTTGCTTCAAATAATCGCTAATTAGATTGTTTGGCTTAAAGAGGAAAATACTTTCGAAACTAATCGCAATTTTTGATAACCTTTCTGTGTTTTTTGTTTAAATAATTTTCTTGAATACTCCTCAGAACAGTTTGAAATATCGCGTCCGATAATTTATCAATGGATTCTACGTCTTTGAAATTATTTCAACCGAGTTTGTTTGTTTACGATGTCGTCTTTTTAATAATACAGGGTTTACAAAATCCCAATTTCGAAACTTTCTGACTTTTCCCTGACAAAATTTTTATTTTCCCTGACAAATATAAATTTTTCTTTTAGGTATTAAAACAACCTTACAACTGTGGGATCAATTCATTTTCAACACAAAAAAAAAAGGAATTTTCAACAAAATAGTTAAATTTTCAACCAAAGCCGAATAATTTCAAACCCAGAAAAGGAATTTTTAACAAAAAAGTTAAATTTTCAACAAAGAAAGTTTTATTAGTCAACAAGGAAAAAAATTCCAAAATATTGGATTTTCAAGTCTAAACTATGAATATTCTAGTAAAATAATTGAATTTTCAATCCAAAAAAGACCATTTTTCAACAAATTAAATGAACTTTGAAATAAAAAGATAAATATATACAAGCAAAAATGGAATAGCAACATTTTCATTTATAAAAATTAATTTTTAGCTAAAAAAACAACTAGTTTGCAAGCAAATAAAAGAATTTTTACCTAAACTGATAAAACTTCAGCCAAAAAATTGCGCTTTATACAAACTAGTTGAATTTTCAACCCAAAAGATAAATTTTCTACCAAAAAAGACAAATTTTCAACAAAATACACACATAAATTTTCATATAAAAAGTATAAATTTTCCACTAAAAATACAATAGTTAAATTTTCAATTAGAATAAAAAATTTCAAACAAAAAAAATCGATTTTTCAATAAATTAGTTTTCAACCAAAGAAATAAATTTTGAAACAAAAAGATGAACTTTTAATTAATGAGATTACTTTTCTACCAAAAAGCTGAATGGTCAACCTAACAGATTAAATATCTACCAAGAAAGATAATTTTTCGACAACATTTTTTTTTTATTTCCCGTTTAAAAAAATTAATTTTCAATAAAAAAACTAATTTGCATTTTATTGAAAATTCCCTGACTCTGTCAGGTTTTCTCTGACATTCACTGACTTTCTGGAATTCCCTGACCTGTTACTGTTGAAAATTCGTTTTTTATGGAAGAAAACTTATCTTCTTAGTTGAAAATTCATTTTTTTTTTGTCGGAGACTAATCAATTTAGTTGAAAATTCACTTCTTTAGTTGAAGATTTAACTATTCTTTGGTAAAAATTCATTTTTATCTGGTCAAAACTTAATTTCTTAACTAAAAATGTAACTATTCCATTTTTGGTTAAAAATGTATATTTTTTTGTTGAAAATTCCACTGTTTGGTTAAAAGTTGAACTACTTTGTACATTTTTTTTTAAATCGATCTCTTTGGTTGAAAATTTAACTATATTGTTGAAAATTCTTTTCATTTTCAACTGAAAATTCATTTTTTTAGTAGAAAATCTAACTGTTTGGTTGAACATTCTTCTCATTTTCAACAGACGATTCATTTTTTCAATTGAAAGTCTAACTATTTGGTTGAAAATTCGTCTTTTTTGGTACAAAGTTACCTTCTTAGTAGAAAAAAACATCTTTTTGATTTGAGATTCATCATTTTAGTTGAAAATTCGTTTCATTTTTGTTTGAAAATTCATCTTTTTCTGTTGAAAATTTAACTATTTGGTTGAAAATTCATGTATTTTGGTTAAAACTTTTTTTTAAACTGAAAACGTAACTATTCCATTTCTGGTTGAAAATCAATATCTCTTTGTTGAAAATTCGACTACTTGATTGAAAATTGAACTACATTGTAAAATTTTTTTTTTGGTTGAAGATTCATATCTTTGGTTAAAAATTTAACTTTGTTGAAACTCCATCTTTTTCAGTTAAAAATCTAACTATTTGGTTAAAAATTCATGTATTTTGGTGTAAATCTTTTTGAAAACTTTTGTATTGGTTTGAAATCACGCTAATTGCGTGAAATGTTTCAGCCTGACTTTATACTCATGTTCCTTTACACGTTGGCTCACCGCACTCCCGGTTTCTCGAATATAGACTTTGCCACAAGAACAAGGGATTTTATATACTCCCGGATCACTGAGAGGTGCCTTTTTATCTTTAGAGTTGTTTAGAAGTTGTCCTATTTTCCCAGGTGGTTTAAATATGGTTTGGATGTTGTGTTTGTTGAGAATTCTTCCTATTTGTTCTGTGACTTGATTGGCCAATCAAGTCTTTTTTTTTTAAACACGGGAGGACGGAAAGCCAAATCGGATTGGTACTATACTCATTGTCCCTATTGTTGCTATTAGGGTGTTTTAAGATTTCGATTCCTTCTCTATGTTTCCTTGGAAAAATATTGTCTGTTTTTGCGATGACGGTTGTTTTGTCAAATAAAATGCTATGTCCTGTTTTGATATGATGCTCAACTAGTGCTGATTGCGTAAAATGTTTTCGCCTGACTTTACTCTCATGTTCCTTTACACGTTGGCTCACCGCGCTCCCGGTTTCTCCAATATAGACTTTGCCACAAGAGCAAGGGATTTTATATACTCCCGGATCACTGAGAGGTGCCTTTTTATCTTGAGGGTTGTTTAGAAGTTGTCCTATTTTCGCAGGTGATTTAAATATGGTTTGGATGTTGTGTTTGTTGAGAATTCTTCCTATTTGTTCTGTGATACCTTGAATGTAGGTTAGGATGGTGTTAGTTTTTCTCTCTCTTTCTTTAGAAATCCTTGAAATCTTTGTGAATTCGTTAAAATGTTTTAAAGTATTTAAAATCTTTGTTTGTGAACTATTTTTTGTGTTCGTTTGAAATAATTGAAATCTTTTGAAATATTCTTAAAGTTGTTGAAACCTTCTGAAGTCGTATAAAATCTTTCTTTAAACTTTGTGAAATCTGATGTACTGTATCCTTTTTAAAATCTTTGAAAAACTTGAAATCTTTTGAAATCCTTATGAATTCTATGAAATATTTGTGACATCTTTTATATTCGTTTGGAAGCACTAGAATATCTGAAATCTTTTGGAATCTTTCCAAATTTTTGTAAAATCGGTGAATCATATGAAATCTTTGTGAAATATTTTTAATTCTTCTAAAATGTTTTGAAACCTTTTGAAATCGTCTCAAATCTTTGAAATGTTTTGAAATCTGTTGTACTACTCCCTTTTTGAAATCTTTGAAGTCCTTTAAATCTTTTTAAAGTTTTAAAATCATTTAAATCTGGTGTGGACACCTTTTTTAAATCCATGATCTTTTAAAGCCATGACTCATTCTAATTCTGAAACCGAATTAACATCGAAATTTACAACTAATAATTTTTATAATATGTAAGTTGAAAATCACAAGAAACGTATACTTTAACATTCTACATTAGCGAAGAAAAAATTTAAAATCTTATAGAATTATTCACAATATTAAAGTATGTTTAGTGTAATCTATAAAATTATTGATAGTCTACCAAAAGTGCCCTGAAATCTCTTTATTTATTTTGTAATAAACAAAAGATAAATTATATTATAAAATAACAATATTAAAAGCAAAAAAAAATTCGAATTGAAGGTTCTCGTCAAAATTCAAGGCGATTTCCAGGTTTTCAAGGTCGCTGGACAACCTGCTTAATGAACTTCAACTTCCCTGACTCATTCAGGTTTTCTCTGACATTCCCTGACTTTCTGGAATTCCCTGTCCTGTAGCAACCCTGATAATAATAATTCTAGAATATACAATGTATAAAATATGAAATAAAATTAGAAAAATTGAATTTGGCTCGGAATTTTGGTCTTAAAGTTTGATTTACCGGAAATTTGAAACAAAGAAGAGTTTTCCGGAAGTTCGCAAGAAGAGACCTTGACAGAGGGCATAATCTACCGAGGTTGGGGTAGCGTCGCGACGCTTTTGCGACTATGCGTATACGGGATTATTGCAATCAATAGTCTCGTCGCCGGCCGGCCCCTTGGACTCCTTTTATTTAAATATTCATGTAACGCCCTATTTCTGGACAATAATAATAATAATAATACGTTATCTAACTTTTGATTTACCATTTCGTTAATTGAAGATTAGATTCTAAAAACAGACAATTAAATTTGCTATGTTTTTGTTTTTAATTCACTATCAAAACGTTTAAAATCTTCAATCTACAAATTTACAGGACATACTTCATGTTGAAATGTGCAGACAAATATACAATAGATAATAATAATAAACAGTAATGATTAATCACTTTTCTAAAAGTGTATCCAATTAAACATTCGTTTTTAAAACTTTGCTAAATATGAATTTCTTCAGAGTATAGAATTTTTTTCCAAAAGCAATTATTTTTATGAATTAGAAAAATTGTCAATAAAAAATTTCCAATGCCAAAAAAGACGAGAAAACTCGTGCAAAAAAAGTATGTCAGGAAATAATAATTTAAGAGAAACAATTATTTGCAAGAAAACATCAATTTGCAATAAATAAAAAGAACATAAATTGATAAACCGTGCAAATTTAACAAGTTTTTAGGTAAAAATTTACAAATAAAGTATACCTAAAAATACTACGTGTATATATTAAATTTCTTCTTTAAAAAAGCCTTAAATCTGGCAGCAAAACTGTAACAAGACAGTAAAAATGTTTTTAAAAACTTCTACTTATACAAAAACTACACGGTTTTTCTAAATGACATTAAAAAATTTGTGAGTAATTTATAAATAAGTACCTATTTTCGAATCGGTATTTTTTCCAACAAATTGTTGTTCAAAAAAATCAAATTTCAACGAAATAGTTGAATTTTAAACCAAAACGATGAATTTTCAACGAAAAAGATGATTTTTTGAAAAAAATTAACTTTCAATTAAATAGTTGAATTTTCAAACAAAAAAGATAAATTTTCAACCAAATAGTTTAATTTTGAACTAAAAAAAAAAACAATTTTCAAACAAAACTGAAATAATTAAATTTTAAGTTAAATAATTGAATTTTCAACCAGCTGATGAATTTTTGGTGGTGAAGTATTCAACTGGAATGACTACAGTTTCAGTTAAAAAGAAAAAAAATAATTTTCAACAACAATAAAAATTAATTTTCAAAAAAACAGATACATTTTCAAACAAAGTAATGAATTTTCAACAACAAAAAAGACGAACCTTTAACTAGAATAATTGAATTTTCAAACAAAAAGATTAATTTTCAACCAAAAATGGAATAGTTTTAATTTTCAGTTTAAAAAATTAATTTTCCACTAAACTGATGAATTTTCGACCAAAAAGATGCACTTTAAACTGAAGAAGATAAATTGACAACCGAAAATTGAATAGTTCAATTTTTAGTTTAAAAATTAATCTTCAACCGAAAGACATGAATTTTTAACGAAATAGTTCCATTTTTTAACTAAAAAAAAAAATTTTTTAACCAAACAGTTAGATTTTGAACTAAAAAATCTAATTTCAACCAAAAATGAAATGGTGAAATTTTCACTTAAAAAAATTAATGTTCAACCAAAGATATTAACCTCCAACTAAAATGATGAATCTTCAACTAGAATTATTTTAAACCAATTTTAAACCAAAAAGATTAATTTTCAACTATAAAAATGATCATAAATCTTTAACTAGAATAATTGAATTTTCAATAAAAAATATTCATTTTCAACCAAAATGATTAATTTCTACCAAAAAATAATAATTTTTCAACCAAAAATTGAAGTTTAATTTTTAGTTAAAAAAATTAATATTCAACCAGAGATTAATTTTCAACTAAAAAAAGACAAAAAAACAAAATAGTTAAATATCCAACCAAAGAGATAAATTCTCAATCAAAAATATAATTGTCAACTTTTCAACAACAAAAAATGAACTTTTAACCAAATTTTCAACCACAAAAGATACATTTTCAACTAAAAATGGAATAGTTAAATATTCAATTTGAAAAATTAATTGTCAAACAAAAACATAAATTTTCAGTCCACAAGATTAATTTTCTATCCAAAAAAGACGAATTTTCAACCAAATAGTAGAATTTTAAAATTAAAAAGATGAATTTTTGACAAAACATTAAAAGAATTTCCAACAAAATAATTAAATTTTTAACCACAAATGAATCTTCAACTAATAAAATTAAGTTTTTACAAAGTAGTTCACTTTTCAACCAAGTAATTGAATTTTTGACCAAAAAATATCACTTTTTAACAAAATGGATGCATTTTCAACAAAAATAGAAGTTGGTTGAAGGTTAAACTAATTTATACAAAATTCTTTTATTTTGTTGTTGTTAAAGATTCATAATTTTAGATGAAAGTTCAATCGTTTGGTTGAAAATTAACTTTTTTTTATGAAAATTCAACTGTTTTATAGAAAAATCGTCTTTTTGTCTAAAAAATTCAACAATATGATAGAAAATTCAAATATTTCGTTAAAAATTTAATTTGTTGTTGTGGAAAATTCTAAATTTTCTAAATTGAAGATTGATTGTTTTTCAATGAAAATTGAACGATTCCATTTTTGGTTAAAAAGTAATAATTTTTAGGCTAAAAATTCAACTATTTGGTTGATAATTCGTCTTTTTATACAGAAAATTAACTTCTTTTAATAATGCAATTTTTTTTGAAAATTAATCTGTTTTATTTAAATATAAATTAAACTCCTCGATTGAAAGTTGAACTACTTTATTGAAAATTCTCTTCTTTTTTGGTTAAATTCAATTGTGTTTTATTTAAACTTAAAATATATATATTTCTTTAAATATCAACTATTATATTTCTTACTGCAAATTTATCTTTTTAGGTTGAAAATCCAACTCCTCGATTGAAAGTAGAACCACTTTATTAAAATTTTTTTTTTTTGTTGATTTATAATTTTAGTTGGAAGTTTAATCGTTTGGTTGAAAATTAACTTTTAAAAATGAAAATTCAACTGTTTTGCAGAAAAATCGTCTTTTTGTCTTAAAAATTCAACGACATGATAGAAAATTAAAATATTTCGTTAAAAATTTAATTTTTGTTGTTGAAAATTAATATTTTGGTGTTGTAAAATTCGAATGTCTTGTAAAAAATTTGCTTTTCTAAATTGAAGATTTATTGCTTTTCAATGAAAATTGAACGATTCCATTTTTGGTTAAAAAATGATAATTTTTATTCTAAAAATTCAACTATTTGGATGAAAATTCGTCTTTTTATATAAAAAAATTAACTTTTTTGATTAAAAATGCAACTTTTTTTGAAAATTAATCTGTTTTGGTTAAATTCAATTGTGTTTTATGTAAATATAAATTAAACTCCTCGATTGAAAGATGAACTACTTTATTAAAAATTCTTTTCTTTTTTGGTTAAATTCAATTGTGTTTCATTTAAACTTAAATATATATATATATATATTTTTTTTTTTTTTAAATTATCAATTATTCTATTTTTTATTGCAAATTTATCTTTTTAGTTTGGAAATTCAACTCCTCGATTGAAAGTTGAACAACTTTATTAACATTTTTTTTGTTGAAGATTCAAAATTTTAGTTGATAGTTTAATCGTTTGGTTGAAAATTAACTTTTTTATAGAAAAATCGTCTTTTTGTCTTAAAAATTCAACGACATGATAGAAAATTCAAATATTTCGTTAAAAATTTAATTTTTGTTGTTGAAAATTAATATTTTGATGTTGTAAAATTCGAATGTCTTGTAAAAAATTTGCTTTTCTAAATTGAAGATTTATTTTTTTTCAATGAAAATTGAACGATTCCATTTTTGGTTAAAAAGTGATCATTTGTAGGCTAAAAATTCAACTATTTGGTTGAAAATTCGTCTTTTTATATAGAAAAATAACTTTTTTTTTTGAAAATTAATCTGTTTTGGTAAAATTCAATTGTTTTATTTAAATATAAATTAGACTCGTCGATTGAAAGTTGAACTACTTTATTAAAAATTCTTTTCTTTTTTGGTTAAATTCAATTCTGTTTTATTTAAACTTAAAATATATTTTTTTTAAATATCAACTATTATATTTTTTATTGCAAATTTATCTTTTTAGATTGAAAATTCAACCCCTCGATTACAAGTTGAATTACTTTATTAAAAATTCTTTTTTTTTCAAGATTCAAAATTTTAGTTGAAAGTTTAATAGTTTGGTTGAAAATTAACTTTTTTTATGAAAAATCAACTGTTTTGTAGAAAACTCGTCTTTTTGTCTTAAAAATTCAACAACATGATAGAAAATTCAAATATTTCGTTAAAAATTAAATTTTTGTTGTTGAAAATTCATATTTTTGTGTTGTAAAATTCGAATGTCTTGTCAAACATTCGCTTTTCGAAATTGAAGATTTATTGCTTTTCAATGAAAATTGAACGATTCCATTTTTGGTTAAAAAGTGATCATTTTTAGGCTAAAAATTTGTCTTTTTATATAGAAAATTAACTTTTCTGATTAAAAATGCAATTTTGTTGTTTGAAAATTAATCTGTTTTGGTTAAATTCAATTCTGTTTTATTTAAATATAAATTAAACTCCTCGATTGAAATTTGAACTAATTTATTCAAAATTCTTTTCTTTTTTGGTTAAATTCAATTCTGTTTTATTTGAACTTAAAATATATATTTTTTAAATATCAACAATTATATTTTTTATTGCAAATTTATCATTTTAGGTTGAAAATTCAACCCCTCGATTAAAAGTTGAATTACTTTACTAAAAATTCTTTTTTGTTGTTGAAGATTCACAATTTTAGTTAAAACTTCAAATTGCTGAGCAATCATATTTTTGGGATGAAAATTCAACTGCTTTGTAGGTAACTCTCGATAATATTCCCGGAAAATTCCAGGTAGGGTAGACACAATTTAATAAAAAACTACATATTAACATAAAAGTTGATCAATTTTCAAAAAAAGAATGGATTGAAAAAACATATTTAGAAGAAAAAAAAACAAAAGGTCTTCGACCCGGTCTAATTTTCGTCCAAGGGTAAATTTGCCCCGAAAACCAAAAAAAAAAAAAAAGAAATCCTTTCCTCCCAGTTCTGAAATAACTTTCGGTAATTAACGAGCCTACCTCAAAAAATAAAATAAAACCCCCACAAGCGGAGAAATCGAGAAACACAACTGGCATTTACTCACAAAAACGACCTGTTTCTCCCCTCAAAGCAACAATCAAATTCTCCCCGAACAATAACCTCTAAATAATCAAAAACCGCTAATTATAAATTCCAATTCTTAATTCGTAATTGCAAATTAAAAATCCGATGACAGTCCCAACAGCTGATCAAATCCCTCACCTGTCAAAACTTGATTCTGGGCGGATCAGAAAAATCCGCCCGGAAAAACATTTCCCAACTAAAAAACCAGCAAAGAAGAGGTTAGAAACTCCCTAAAACAAAAGTCCTCCTTTTTTCACCCTTGGGAGCTTCTCTGCGAATCGAGAACGGCCCCTTGCGAAAAAATCGATTCGGAACGACGACACAAGCAAGACAGAGCCAGGGCATTTTCAATTTTCCGGATTTGACTTCCGGGGAAAATTGTTGACAAGATACGAGAATTGGGGAAACCGTCGGGGGGGATTTTTGACTGATTTTTGGTGGGGTTGTTTTTTGGGGATTTGTGACTGAATTGAAGCGAGGCCCTTTGGTTTGTTGTAAATCGGGTACGGCCATTTTGGTCGGATCCGTGCCGTCTGTTGAGTGCAAATGAGTGCAAAACGCGTCGAGGGAGTAACAATTTGTCAGGACAGTCATCGCGATGAAAATGAGATTGGAAAAGGAAAATCGGTACTCACGTTTCTTGTCACAGAGCTGAAAACACGAGATCCCCTACGAGTCGGGAAATTCACGGGAAAACCGGGGAAACAGTACCGCGAAAGCAGCTTCTCGGGATCACGACTGCGACCGAACTGCGGGATTACTCGCGAGGTGGCGCTGATGGTCGCGCATGCGCAGCGAGGTTAGGTTCTCGCGCAAGCGCGCCAGATACGAATCTTGACAAATAAAACGAATAAAATCAAGCGGATTGAAGACCGGTTTGTACTATTTTTTTCCTTCAAAATTCACTTTTTTGCTTGAACATTTATACTTTTGGTTGGGAATTCATATGTTTAGTAAAAAATTCAACTGCTTGGTAGAAAAGTTGAACTACTTTGTTAAAAATTAATTTTTTTGGTTGAACAATAAATTATTAAGCGAAAAATTCGTTTTATTTTTGGTTGAAATTTTTTTTAGTTCAGTATTAAACAATTTTTCTCAAATTGATGTATTATGTTGAAAATTTCGACTTTTCTGGTAGAAACTTAATCTTCTGGGTTAAGAATTCATGTTTTTGGTTGAAAATTATTTTTTTTGTTGGAAATTTATATTTTTTAGTTGAAAATTCCAATAGTTGGTTGAAACTTGAAATAATTTGTTAAAAATTTATTTTTTTGATTGAAAATTTATCTTTTATATCTTTCGAAAAAAAATTTTGGTTAAAAAGTCTACTATTATATTTATGTTTGGCAATTTAGCTATTTTGATGAAAATTCGTCTCATTTTTTTATTGAAAATTAATTTTTAAAATTGAAAATTTAACATTTTTATTTTTAATTGAAAATTTATCTTCTATATATACCATTAAACCATTTCCCTTTCAGGGTAGGCGTGACACTACCCGATTCGGGTAGCGTTTCTAGGTTTTTCTTGTAGTTATAAATAACTACAAGTGTGGGCTCACCACACCCACGATGTGCCAACAGCACTCATGTTAGTATTCTTGAATGGTCACCCATCCAAGTACTAACCGCGTCCAACGCTGCTTAACTTCAGTGATCTGACGAGAACTGGGTTTTTCAGCGTGGTATGGCCGTTGGTTCTATAATTCCATTATTTGATTGAAAATGTACGTATTATGTGAAAAATTTCTTTTTTTTTGTAAAAAATTATCTTCTGGATTGCAAATTTATGTTTTTGGTTGAAAATTAGTCTTATTAGTGGTTTTAAATTAACTCTTTTATCTGGGAATTCAACTATTCCATTTTTGGTTTAAATTTTATATTTTTTAGTTGAAAATTCAACTACTTGGTTAAAGTTAAACTGCTCATTTAATTTTTTTTTTTTAAAGAAGATTCATCCCTTTGATTGCAAATTTAGCTATTTTGCTTGGGAATTCATCTCTTTTGGTAAAAAATTCAACTGCATGGTTAAAAGTTGAAATATGTATTTTGTTAAAAGTTAATTTTTTTTATTGAAGATTTATTTCCCACTTGGTTGAAAAATTATAATTTTAAGTTGAAATTTTTTTTGTTGTTAAAAAGTCTACTATTATATTTTTGGCCCACAAGTAATCTATTTTAGTTAAAAATTCGACTATTTTTGCTTATGAAATTAATTAGTTAGTTGAAAATGCAATTATTTTTTTAAAAAGCCATATTTTTTGTGAAAAAATCAAATAGTTGGTTGAAAGTTGAAATCCTTGGTTAAAAATGTATTTTTTGGTTGAAAATTCATCTCTTTAGATGAAAATTTAACTATTTTGTTGAAAATTTGTTTCATTTTTGGCTGAAAATTAATTTTTTATATTCAAAATTCATGTTTTTCATTGAAAATTATTTTTTGTTTTGTTTTTTATTATTTTTTTTAATTACAAATTCAGCTATTCTATTTTTTATTGTAAAATAATTTTTAAAATTGAAAATTTCACACTTTCATTTTTAGTTTAAAATTTATGTTCTTTAGTTGAAAATTCAATTATTTCATTGAAAATGTACGTATTCTTTAAAAAAATGTCTTTTTTTAAAATTGAAAATTAGTTTTTTGTATTGTTTTATATTAATTTTTTTAACTGAAAATTTATTTATTCCATTTTTGGTTAAAAAATCAACTTTTTGAAGAAAAATAATATTCTGGATTGAAAATTCATCGTTTTGGTTGAAAATTAGTTCCCTTTGTTGTTTTATAATAATTTTTTTATCTGAAAATTTAACTATTCCATTTTTGGTTGAAAATTTATATTTTTTAGTTGAAAATTCAACTACTTCGTTGAAAACTGAACTGCTTTGTTAAAAAATTATTTTTTTTTTGGTTATCAATTCATCTCTTTAGAGGAAAATTTAACTATTTTGTTGAAAATTTGTTTCATTTTTGGTTGAAAATAATTTTTTAAGTTGAAAATTCAGGTTTTTGGTTGAAAATTAGTTTTTTTTTTTGCTTTTTATTGATTTTTTTATTAAAAATTTAGCTATTCTATTTTCGATTCAAAATTGACCTTTTTAGTTGAAAATTCGACTACTTAGTTGAAAATAAATTTTTTAAATTGAAAATTTAACATTTTTATTTTTAGTTGAACATTTGTCTTCTTTTATTGAAAATTCAATTACTTGATTGCAAAATGCACGTATAATTAAAAAAAAAATAATTTTTTGTAAAAAATTAATCTTCTGACTTGAAAATTCATGTTTTTGGTTGAAATTTAGTTTTTTTTGTAGTTTTATATTAACTTTTTCAACTAAAAATTTTGTTATTCCAATTTTGTTTAAAAAATCAACTATTTAACAAAAAATTAATATTCTGGATTGAAAATTCATGTTTTTGGTTGAAAATAAGGTTTTTTTGTTGTTTTATATTAATTTTTTATCTGAAAATTCATCTATTCCATTTTGGGTTGAAAATTTATATTTTTTAGTTGATAATTCAACTACTTGGTTGAAAGTTGAACTGCTTTATTAAAAAATTATTTTTTTGGTTAACAATTCATCTCAGTAGATGAAAATTCAACTATTTCGTTGAAAATTTGTTTCATTTTTGGTGGAAAATAATTTTTTAAATTGAAAATTCATGTTTTTGGTTGAAAATTAGTTGTTTTGTTTGGCTTTTTATTAATTTTTTTGATTAAAAATTTAGCTATTCTATTTTTGATTGAAATTTATCTTTTTCAGTTGAAAATTCGACTACTTAGTTAAAAATTAATTTTTTAAATTGAAAATTTAACATTTCAAAATTTTTATTTCTACTTGATTTAAAATGCACGTATTATGTACAAAAAAATTAATTTTTGCAACTGAAAATTTAGTTATTCCATTTTTGGTTAAAAAATCAACTATTTAACAAAAAATTAATATTCTGGATTGAAAATTCATGTTTTTGGTTGAAAATAAGTTTTTGTTGTTGTTTTACATTAATTTTTTTATCTGAAAATTCATCTATTCCATTTTGTGTTGAAAATTTTTATTCTTCAGTTGAAAAGTCAACTACTTGGTTAAAAGTTGAACTGCTTTGTTACAAATTAATTTTTTCGGTTGAATATTGATCTCTCTGGTTGAAAATTGAGTTATTTTCTTGAAAATTCGTTTCATTTTTTTTTAATTAATTTTTTATATTGAAAGTTTAACATTTTTATTTTTAGTTGAAAATTCATGTTTTTTGTTGAAAATTAGTCTTTTTTGTAGTTTTATATTAATTTTTTTTAACTGAAAATTTAGTTATTCCATTTTATGTTAAAAAATCAGCTATTTAAAAAAAACTTAATATTCTGATTTAAAGTTCATGTTTTTGGTTTAAAATTATGTTTTTGGTCAAAAATAAAGTTTTTTGTTGTTTTATATTCATTTATTTATCTGAAAATTCATCTATTTCATTTTGGGTTGAAAATTTATGTTTTTTAGTTGAAAATTCAACTACTTGGTTGAGAACTGCTTTGTTAAAAATTAATTTTTTTATTAATTAAATATTATAAAATTTAACATTTTTATTGTTAGTTGAAAATTTATCTTACTTAGTTCTTCAGTTTTTCGGTTGAAAATTCAACTATTTGGATGAAAATTCGGTTACAAGTTAATTTTTTTGGGGTGAAAATTCGAATATTATATTTTTGTTTGGGAATCATTCTCTTTTGGTAAAAAAATCAACTGCTTGATTAAAAGTTTAAATATTTTGTTAAAAATTATTTTTTTTGATTAAGATTCATCTCTTAGTTGGTTGAAAATTTAGCTATTTTGCACAAAATTCGTTTTATTTTTAGTTAAAAATCAATTTTTATAACTGAAAATTTATTTATTCCATTTTTGGTTAAAAATTTATCTTTTTTGGTTCAAAATTAAACTATTTTGTATTTTGAATTTAGTTATTCCCTTTTTGGCTGAAAAATTATTTATCTTTTTCAGTTGAAAAATCGACTACTTGGTTAAAAGTTGAAATATTTTTTAAAAAATTGATGTTTTTGATTGAAGATTCATCTCTTCGCTTGAAAATTTTGTTAATTTTGTGAAAAATTTGTTTTATTTTTGGTTGAAAATCAATTTTTTAAATTTTTTTTGGTTGAAAAGTCTACTATTATATTTTTGGTTGGGAATTTTGTTTAAAAATTCTACTATTTGTTTAGAAATTTGATCAGTTTGTTGAAAATGCAATTGCATAATTAAAAATTAATTTTTTTGGTTGAAGATTCATCTCTCTTTGGTTGAAAATTCCTTAAATTTTTTATTGAAAATTAATTTTTTCACTTGAAAATTTAACATTTTTATTCTTAGTTGAAAGTTCAATTATTTGATTGAAAATTAACGTATTATGTAGAAAAATTCTCTTTTTTGGTAAAAAATTAATCTTCTGAATTGAAAATTCATGTTTTTGGCTGAAAATTAGATTTTTGTTATTTATTATTATTTTGAATTAACAATTTATCTATTCTATTTTGGTTGAAAAATTATCTTTTTTTAGTTGAAAATTCGACTAATTGGCTGAAAGTTAAACTGCTGTGTTAAAAATGTATTTTTTTGGTCAAAGATTCATCTCTGTTTTTGAAAATTTAGCAATTTTTTTGAAAATTCGTTTTATTTTTGGTTAAAAATAATTGTTTCTCTTTTTTTAGTAATTTTCTGAATTAAAAACTTAGCTGTTCTATTTTTGGTTGAAAGTTGAACTGTTTTCTTAATTTTTTTCTTTTGTTAAAAATTCATCTCTTATTTGGTTGAAAATTTGGCTATTTTGTGAAAAATTCATTTGTATTTTGATTGAAAATTAATTTTTTGAACTGAAAACTTTTTTTACTGAAAATTTAAATATTCAATTTTTTTTCGACAAAGTATCTTTTTTGGTAAGAATGTAATCGTCTTGGTTAAAAATGTATCGGTTTCATTAAAAATTGAACTATTTCGTTGAAATATTATTTTGTTTGGTTTAAGATTAATTTTTTTACTGAAATATTAACTATTCTATGTTGAAAATTTATCTGTCTTAGGTGAAAATTCAACTATTTGGTTGAAAATTCGTTGAAACTTGATCTTTTTGGTTCAAAATTCATTCCTTTGAGTATTAATTTAACGAATTCATTAAAAAATTTATGTCTTTTGCCCGAAATTTTTTTTATTCTAACTGAAAATTTAACTGTTGTGTTTTTGGTTGAAAATTGACCATTTTTTGATAAAAATTCATGTATTTTGTTGAAAATTTGTCTTTTTTGGTAAAGAATTTATTTTTCGGGCTGAAAGTCAAAAATGCAATTCCTTGGTTAAAAATTTAACTGTTTGGTTGAAAAACCTGGAATAGTCAGGGAATTTTTATATACCTGTAAAAACCTGGAAATGTTTTTTTTTTAATTAATTGTTTTAACTAAAAATTTAACTATTTTATTTTTAGTTGAAAATTTATTCTTTTTTAGTTGAAAATTCAAGTAGCTGATTGGAAATTCTTGTATTTTGTTAAAAATGTAGACTTTTTGGTAGAAAATTAATCTTTTTAGTTGAAAATTCAACATTTTTTTTGCAATTTTTCTCTCTCTTGACAGAAAAGTCTTTTTTACTTGAAAATGCAACTCATGTTGAAAATTCGTCTTTTTTGTTTGAATTTAACTGCTTTTTATTACAAATTAAAATTTAATTACTTGGTTGAAAGTTAAATTCTTTTTTAAAAATTAAATTTTTTAGTTAAAGATTTATCGTTTTAATTAAAAATGTATCTCACTCTTAAAAAGTGATTTTTTTTTTACTGAAAATTCAACTATTCCAGTTGAAACTTTAGCTATTTTGTTAAAAAATGTGTCTTTTTTGTTGAAAATTAGCTGTTTTTTAAAAACTGAAAATGTAATTATTTCCAGTTGAATATCCCATAATTTTAGTTGAAAATTGATCTCTTTGGTTGAACATAAATCTTTCTAACTAAAAATTTAACTATTCAATTTTTTGTTGAAAAATTTTGTTTGTTTGTTGAAAATTCATCTTTTTAGTAGAAATTAATCTTCTTGGTTAAAAATTCAATTATTATAGTTAAAGATTCATCATTTTAATATAAAATTCATTACTTTATTTGAGAATGTAACTATTTTGTTGAAAATTATTATTTTTATTATTTTTTTTTAAATAATTTTTTTTAATAGAAAATGTATTTTGTTGAAAAATCGCTTTTTTGTTGAAAATTCAAGTATTTCAGTTAAATATTCATCATTTTAGTTAAAAATTCATCTTTTTGATTGAAAATAAAATTTTTTGGTTTAAAAATCATCTCTTTGGTTAAACATTAATTTTTTTAACTGAAAATGTAACTATTTAATTTTTAGCTGGCAATTTATCTTCTTCAGTTAAAAAGTTATGTATTTTCTTGA
Organism: Andricus curvator; assembly: GCA_932195095.1. NCBI lineage: Eukaryota > Metazoa > Arthropoda > Insecta > Hymenoptera > Cynipidae > Andricus > Andricus curvator. The sequence goes on from CAKNYM010049815.1 coordinate 75,445, forward strand.
AAATTTTTCTTTTTTGGTAAAAATTAATCTTCTTGGTTGAAAATAATTTCTTTTTGGTCAAAAATTTATTGAAAATTGATCTTTTTTAGTTCAAAATTAAACCATTTGGTGTCAAATTGATGTATTATGTTGAAAATTCAAATTTTTTGTAGGAAATTAATGTTCTGAGTTGAAAAGTTATGTTTTTGGTTGAAAATAAGTTTTTTTTTTTAATTAATTTTTTTCTGAAAAAAGATCTTCTCCTTTCGCTCCGCTGGGAATCGAACCACAGGACTACTGATTTTCGGTCAGGTGCTTTCCCATTAAGCTACTAGAGAGATCAAGAGAAGAATTTTTTTTCAGAAATACATGCATTATTTTGCTAGGTGGTACAAATCAAATTTTTTAAGGAATCTGTATTATCATTAGAGAATAACAAAAAATATTTAACGTCTTTTCAGACTAGATGGAGTAGTTTTTCAGTAGTTCTGTGGTTCGATTCCCAGCGGAGCGAAAGGAGAAGATCTTTTTCAGAAAAAATTATTTAATATAATTTTTATTTCATAGCTTCATCTAGTCTGAAAATACGTTAAATATTTTCTGTTATTCTCTAATAATAATACAGATTCCTTAAAAAATTTGATTTGTACCACCTAGCAAAATAATGCATGTATTTCTGAAAAAAGTTTCTTCTCTTGATCTCTCTAGTAGCTTAATGAGAAAGCACGTGAGCGGAAATCAGTAGTCCTGTGTTTCGATTCCCAGCGGAGCGAAAGGAGAAGATGTTTTTTCAGAAAAAAATTATTTTAAATAATTTTTCTTTCATAGCTCCATCTAGTCTGAAAAGACGTTAAATATTTTCTGTTATTCTCTAATGATAATACAGATTCCTTGCAAAATTATTTTTTTTGTTATTTTCTATTAATTTTTCAACTGAAAGCTCAGTTAATATATTTTTGGTTGAAAAATCGTCTTTTTGGCAGAAAATTAATATTCTGGATTTAAAAATTCATATTTTCGGTTGAAAATTAGTTTTTGATTGGCAATTCATCTCTTTTGTTTGAAAATGTAATTAGTTTGTTAAAAATGCAACTTATTTGTTAAAAAGACATCTTTTTGGCCAAAAATTCAACTAACTGGCTAAAAGTTACACTATTTTGTTAAAAATTTATTTATTTGTATTGTTTTGAAAATTTTACTTTTCTGGTAGAAAATTAATCGTCTGGGTTGAAAATTCAGGTTTTGGGTTAAAAATGAGTTTTTATTAATTTTTACTTTGTTTAAAATTATTTAATAATTTGATAAATTTAAAATAGTTATAAATAAATTTAAAATAATTTAATATAATTTAATTTTATTTAATCTATTAATTTAATAAATTAATTTACTTTCTTTAAAATTAATTTTTTTTGTTGAAGATTAATCTTTTTTTCCTTTGATTTTTTCCTTTGATTCGTCTTTTTGGCTTTAAAATTTAAAAATTTTGTTGAAAATTCATGAATTTTGTTGAAAATAGTTAAATTTTCAATCGAAACAGATTTTGACCAAAAGCTATAAATTTTAAACCAAAAAAGACGAATTGTCAATAGAAAAATTGAATTTTCGACAAAAAATGACTTTAACAAAACAGTTGAATTTTCAAGTAAATATTAACATTTAAAAGAAAATAGTTGAATTTTTAACCAAACAGTTGAATTTTCAAACACAAAAGAGATAAAAATCTATAACAAAAGTTGAATTTTCGGATAAAAAAATAAGTTTTAACAAAAAATGGAGTAGTTAAATTGTCAGTTAAAAAAATTGCTTTTCAACAACAACAAAAAATGAAGTTTCAACTAAAAAAGGCTTAAGAAATTAATTTCGAACAAAATAAAATGAATTTTCAATCAGTTCAACTGAAACAAAAACGACGAATTTTCAAAAAAATAGTTGAATCCTCAATCAAAATGATAAATTGTCTACCAAATATTTTTTTTATGTTGTCAGGGATGCATTTTTTACAGAAAGCGGAAGAGTTAAATTTTCAGATAAAAAATGATTTTTAACAAAAAACTAAATTTTGAACTAAATACATAAATTTTCATCTAAAGGAGATGAATTTTCAAATAAAGAAAACAAATTTTCAACCTGAAAATATAAATTGTTAACAAAAAAGTTCATTCTCAACCAAATATTTTAATTTTCTACCAAAAACACGAATTTTCAATAAAATACATGAATTTGCAACCAAATAAATGAACAGTTGAAATTTTAATTAGAAAAATTAATCTTTTAACCAAAAAAGAAATTGATATTTTGTAGTAAAAAATTCTACTTTTTATCTATCTATTATATTTTATTACATTCTCATCATAATGAGAAAGTATTGGTTTTATGTGAAAAATGACTTTCGCGGATTCCATCAAATGTCGACGTTTTGAGGCCCCCTGAGTCAGAAAAAATGGTTTTTACGTCGGTGTCTGTCTGTCTGTCGTTGTTGTTGTTGTCGTCGTCGTCGTCGTCGTC
>CAKNYM010049815.1:87928-113061 GCA_932195095.1 Andricus curvator
CCCCTCATTTCCCCTCATTTCCCCACATTTCCCTCACTTGCCCTACAACCCAATTCCCTTATTTTCCTCACTTCTCCCACTTCCCTTACGCTCATTTTCTCACACTTCCCCTACTTCCCCTCTCCTCATTTCCCCTCACTAACCCTCTCCTCATTTCCCTTCAGTGAAACGAATTTGTCAAAAAAAATGTGTCTCGGGACGCACGATAGAAGGAAAACTTTGAAGGAATGTTTAAGTGGAATTTATTGTTAGAATAAAAAATTCACGGAATTTATGGATTTCACGGAATTCATGGAATTCCACGATGAATTCCTTGAATTTCGTGAATTCAATGAATTCCTTGAATTGCTTATTCTAACAATAAATCCCACTTAAACATTCCTTCCATGAATTCCTTGCATCCCGTGAATTCCATGAATTCATTGAATTTCATGAATTCCTTTGTCTTGTATACCATTAAGCCATTTCCCTTTCAGGGTAGGCGTGACACTACCCGATTCGGGTAGTGTTTCTAGGTTGATAGTTCTCTTGTAGTTATAAATAACTACAAGTGTGGGCTCACCACACCCACGATGTGTGCTTTAATTTCACGAATTCCTTGAATTCCATGAATTCCTTGAATTCTGTGAATTCCTTGAATCCCATGAATTGCTTGAATTCCATGAATTCCTTGAAGTCCATGAGTTCCATGAATTCCTTGAATTCCATGAATTCCTTGAATCCCATGAATTCCTTGAATCCCATGAATTCCTTGAATCCCATAAATTCCATGAATCCCATAAATTCCATGAATTCCTTGAATTCCTTGAATTCCATGAATTCCATGAATTCCATGAATTCCATGAATTCCTTGAATTCCATGAATTCTTTGAATTCCATGTATGTATGTATGTATGTATACCATCAAGCCATTTCCCTTTTAGGGTAGGCGTGACACTACCCGATTCGGGTAGTGTTTCTAGGTGGATAGTTTCTTGTAGTAAATAACTACAAGTGTGGGCTCACCACACCCACGACGGATCAACAGGACGCAGTATTCTCGAATGGTCACCCATCCAAGTACTAACCGCGCCCAACGCTACTTAACTTCAGTGATCGGACGAGAACTGGTTTTTTCAGCGTGGTATGACCGTTGGCATATGAATTCCATGCATTTTTTGAATTCCATGAATTCCTTGAAGTCCATGTAAAAGAAAACATTGTTCTGAAAAAATATTGAATATTATGATCAGTGCGCATGCGTGAGAGAGGGAGAGTGAGTGAGGGAGGAAGTTTGGGCAGTGTGTGCTGCGCACGGAGCAAGAGTGCTGGCAGGATCTGAGAGATTGAGATCAAAAGATTTGGAAATTCCGTGAATTCCTTGAATACCATGAATTACGTTAATTCCATGAATTACGTTAATTCCATGAATTCTTTAAATTCCACGAATTCTATGAATTCCTTGAATTCCATGAATTCCTTGAATTCCATGAATTCCTTGAATTCCATGAATTCTTTGAATTCCATGAATTCCTTGAATTCCTTGGATTCCATGAATTCCTTGAATTCTGTGAATTCCTTGAATCCCATGAATTGCTTGAATTCCATGAATTCCTTTGTAGTCTAAGAGTTCCATGAATTCCTTGAATTCTGTGAATTCCTCAAATTCCACGAGTTCCTTGAATTCCGTGAATTTCTCAAATTCCACCAGTTCCTGGAATTCTGGGAATTCCTCAAATTCCATGAATTCCTTGAATTCCGTAAAATCGTTGAATTCAATGAATTCCTCGAATTCCTTGAATCCCATGAATTGCTTGAATTCCATAAATTCCTTGAATTCCTTGAATTCCATTAATTTCATGAATTCCTTGAATTCCATGAATTCCATAAATTCCGTAAATTCGTTGAATTCCATAAATTCCTTGAATTCCGTAAATTCCTAGAATTCCTTGTATCCCATGAATTGCTTGAATTCCATAAATTCCTTGAATTCCTTGAATTCCGTGTATTCCTTGAATTCCATGAATTCATTAAATTCCATGAATTCCGTGAATTCCTTGAATTCCATGAATTACGTTCATTCCATGAATTCCTTAAATTCCGCGAATTCCTTGAATTCTGTGAATTCCGCGAATTCCACGAATTGTTTGAATTCCATGAAAACACGTGCTCAGCCCAGTGAAGATTCTTATGGATTCATTCCTTAATCCTCGTGCGAAAATACCGTACCGCGCCCTAAGAAGTTTAACTTCAAAAAATATTTTGAAGTGAAACTTCTTTTGTGACGGGAGTGAATTGAAAAGAATGAGCGAACGCACCACCGAACGAACGGTCAATATCTCTCTGTCTTTGTCTTATAATTATACTTTCTATACCTTCTCTCTCTATTCGAGTCTCCCTTTTAGGCGGCAATTCGCAATTACTCTAAAGGCTCTAAAGACTCCTCTTCGATAGCCCCACTACTGCCACGCTATACTGTATATTCTCTCTCTCTCTCTCTCTCTCTCTCTCAGCTTTTCCTCCCTCCCTGTCTCTCTCACTCTCAGACTCTCTTCAATGCGATCTCCTCAAAACTCATGAAAAATTTCAAACTTAATCCATCAAAGTTTCACTTCTGCCGTATCGCCCCACTGCTACACACTGTTTAAATTTTCAAGGAAAGAGATGAATCTTCAACCAGAAAAACTTAGTCCTTAACCAAGTAGTTCAACTTTCAATCACGTAATGGAATTTTTTTCCAAAACATATGACTTTTGATACTCCGCAGAGTCGCTCGGTCGATGGAATTTAGAATCGTTCTCTTCTGGAAATAAGAATAGATAAACAGGAATAATATTATGGAATTTGGATTTTGTAATGTGTTAAAATTTAGAAACAAAGTTTTTGTTTTGTTTAAAAGAGACTTTTTAAAAAATAGTATTTTTTCCTGGCTTGGAAAGGAGGACGTATTAAAATAGTTATTTCTGATACAAGTGCGCAAAATAGGTGATTGTGTGCGAGTGTGAATTTTGCAGCATACGCCGAAGGTTCGAAGCATGAGTTGGTGGTTAGCGCACGAGTGAAACGAGTGCGAAAACGTGGATGCGAATGATGCAATCACACAAGTTACCAATCACCTATACGCACGTGTATCACGCTTTTTTTTGCAACGCCCGTCCGAAAAAATTGTTAGGAGGTAACGAAAAATACTAATTTGATATTGCATAGAGTGGAGTAAAGAAATTTTGTTGAAAAAAAAAAATTTTTTTTAAATGTTTGAATAAAAAATATATGAAAAAAAATTTTGAAAAAAAAGTTTAAAAAAAAATGTTTGAAAAAAAAGGTTCTGAAAAAAAATTGTGTGCGAACAAATTTTTGAAAATAGTTATTTGTGATACAAGTTCGCAAAATAGGTGATTGTGTGCGAGTGTGAATTTTGCAGCATAAGCCGCAGGCGAATGATGCAATCACACGAGGTACCAATCACCTATGCGCACGTGTATCACACGCTGTTTTTTGCAACGCCCGTCCGAAAAAGTTGTTAGGAGGAGGTAACCAAACATACTAATTTTATATTGCATAGAGTGGAGTAAAGAAATTTCTTTGGAAAACATTTTTTTTTTTTAAATGTTTGAAAAAAATGTTCTAAAAAAAAATTTTGTGGAAAAAAATTGTTGCAAAAAAAATTTTGAAACAAAAAAATTTGTTGGAAAAAAATTATTTAAAAGAAATGTTGGCATTTATGATCTTTTGCCCAGGCGGGGGGGGGGGGGGGCGCAAAAAAATCCAAAAAAAAAAACTTCAATCATTAAAAGATTTGTTCAAGTTAAATCTAAATTTATTTCAAGAAGATACCAACACCCGAGCCAACACCAGTGTTTAAAGTTGCCAGTGTCTAAAGTACCTCATCTCAAAAGTGCGCATGCGCAGCTTTTTCACCAGTGCCTAAAGTAAGCCATCTTCAAACTGCGCATTCGCGAAAATTGTTCGCACACAGTCATCTCTGCGCACAATCTGCTCAAATAAGATCCTTTAGGCACAATTTACAAGCATAAAAACGTCAGCTTTTGACGTTGGTGTTGCAAAAGCAAAGCTTTTTCGGTTAAAAGATAGTAATTTATGAAAAAGAAATTATTTTACAATATAATTTCTTGAAATTGTCCTCTTCTATAGCAAAAGTCTAAAATAATTTTGAAAATGATTTTCTCCTTTCAACCCCCCCATCCCCAAAAAAAAACTTCGATTTCTCGTTTTTCATCCAAAAATTCAGATGTTTAAAATTTCCCTGTTCCAATTTCGGAAAAGCCTTAATTTTGCATAAAAACATAAATTGTTCGAAATGTCAAATTTAAATCTTGAATACTTTCCCGCTATTAACTCTCGTCAATCTGATTGGTTTTCTGAACGTAAACAAAAATCGTCTGCTATCTACATTTTTCTCGTTTTGTTTACGATTTCCAAGATTTTGAAATAAATAATGAAATATAAACAAAATCGTTTTACCTGCAACTTTAGAAACATTACATTCCTTTTCTGAAATTCGAGTTCTAAATAATAAGTAAAAAGATTTTCTAAAATGGCAAAAAGACCTTATTATTTGGCGACTGGATTCAAAGAAGACTGTGCTAAATTATTGAATGTATTTGATCAAACAAATAGCATCAGATTCGAATCATTTTGCAATGTCTGGAAAAAAATGCAGTTTTCTCTCATTTTCGCGTAAGTATTTTAAATTATTTATTTGCACTACAAATATGGTAAAATTCCAAAAAGGCGAAACATAACCTCAAAGCTGTCAAACCAATTTTAAAGTTTTTTAGGATTTGAAACGTTCAAAACCTATTTATTTTAAGTCTTATTTCCGTTTATTTATTAAAATTTATTAAGAATTTCTCTCAATAAAAATTATTTCAAATATACTGCTCCTAATTTCTATAATTTTCTTGATATTTATAAAAAAATAACCTAAAAAAACTCGAATTTTCTAACATTTTTCATAATCTTTTAAAACTCTCCACATTTTTTAAGATTAATTTCGATATTTTCAAATAATTAAATTGTTCATTTAAAGTGCCTGAAAATTTCAAGTTTTTGAAAAAACTCGATTAAAACGCTTTAAAATTTACATATTTTTGGTTAAAAGTTCATTTTTTTCGTCTAGGTTGGTTAAAAATTCTACTATTTGGTTAGAAATTTAATTATTTTGTTGAAAATGCAACTGCTTTGTTAACAAATAATTTTTTTAGTTGAAGAATCATGTCTCTTTGTTGAAAATTTAAATATTTTGTTGAAAATTCGTTTCAATTTTGGTTGAAATTTAATTATTTGACTGAAAATTTATCTATATTTCATTTATAGTTAAAAATTGATCTCTAATTAAAAATTCAACTATGTAGTTGAATATCGATTTTTTAGTTTAAAATGCAACTGCTTGGTAGAATCTTGAACTAATTTGTTAAAAATTTATTTTTTTGGTTGAAGATTCATCTGTTTCGTTTAAAATTGAACTATTCCAATGAAAATTAGTTTCATTTTGTTTGAAAATTAATTTTTCTAATTGAAAATTTATCTTTTTTAGTTTAAAATTCAACTATTTGGTTGAAAATTCAGTTAAAAGTTAATTTTTTTCGGACGAAAAGTCAACTATTATATTTATATGGCTTGGAGTTCATCTCGTGTGGTTAAAAATTTTACTATTTGGTTGAAAATTTAATTAGTTTGTTGAAAATTCAAATGCTTTGCTGAAAATAAATTTTTTAGTTGAAGATTCATCTCTCTTGGTTGAAAATTTGTTTCAATTTTGGACGAAATTTATTTATTTTTTCTGAAAATGTAACTATTCCATTTTTTGTTGAAAATTTATATTTTTTTAATTCAAGATTCAACTGTTTGATAGAATATTGATATTTTTTAGTTGAACATTCGACTGCTTGGTTGAAAGGTGAACTAATTTGTTAAAAATTGATTTTTTTGATTGAAGATTCATCGCTCTTGGTTGAAAATTTAACTATTTTGTTAAAAAATCGTTTCGTTTTTGGTTGAAAATTAATTGTTTAAATTGAAAATTCAACCGTTTTATTTCTAGTTGGAAATTTGTTATTTTTAGTTAAAAATTCAACTCTTTGGTTGAAAATTCGGTTAAAAGTTATTTTTTTGTTATTGAAAAGTCTATTATATTTTAGTTTAAGATGTGTCTCTTTTGGTTAAAAGTTTAAATATTTTATTGAAAATTCCGTTCAGTTTTGATTGGAATTTAATTTCTGTACTGAAAATTTATCTGTTTCATTGTATACCATTAAGCCATTTCCCTTTCAGGGTAGGCGTGACACTACCCGATTCGAGTAGTGTTTAATTAATTAATTGTTGGAAATTGAGCTTTTTAATTAAAAATGTAACTATTTTTTTGAATATTGATTTTTTAGTTGAAAATTCGACTACTTGGTTGAAAATTGAACTAATCTGTTAAAAATTGATTTCTTTGGTTGAAGATTCATCTCTCTTTGTTGAAAATTTAACTATTTTGTTAAAAATTCATTTCGTTTTTAGTTGAAAATTAATTGTTCAAATTGAAAATTCAACCGTTTTATTTCTAGTTGGAAATTTGTTATTTTTCGATAAAAATTAAACTCTTTGGTTGAAAATTCGGTTAAAAGTTATTTTTTTGTTATTGAAAAGTCTATTATATTTTAGTTTAAGATGTGTCTCTTTTGGTTAAAAGTTTAAATATTTTATTGAAAATTCCGTTCAGTTTTGATTGGAATTTAATTTCTGTACTGAAAATTTATCTGTTTCATTAATTGTTGGAAATTGATCTTTTTAATTAAAAATGTAACTATTTTTTTGAATATTGATTTTTTAGTTGAAAATTCGTTTACTGAAAATTTAACTATTCTATTTTTTGTTGAAAATTGATATTTTCTAATTCAAAATTCAACTATTTGGTAGAATATTGATATTTTTTAGTTGAAAATTTGACTACTTGGTTGAAAATTGAACTAATTTGTTAAAAATTGATTTTTTGGTTGAAGATTCAACTATTTGGTTGAAAATGTAATTATTTTGATGGAAATGCAGCTGCTTTGTTGAAAATTTTTTTGTAGTTGAAGATTGATTTCTCTTGGTTGAAAATTTAACTATTGTATTGAAAATTTATTTCAATTTTGGTTGAAATTTATTTTATTTTTAACTGGAAATTTATTCCATTTTTGGTTACAAATTGATCTTTCTTATTAAAAATTCAACTATTTGGTTGAATATTGATCTGTATTGGTTGAAAATTCGACTATTTGGTTGAAAGTGAAACTAATTTGTTAAAAATTTATTTTTTTGGTTGAAGATTCATCTTTCTTAGCAGAAAATTTAACTATTTTGTTGAAAATTTTGATTTTTTAGTTTAAAATGCAACTGCTTGGTAGAATGTTGAACTAATTTGTTAAAAATTTATTTTTTTGGTTGATGATTCATCTGTTTTGCTTAAAATTGAACTATTTCAATGAAAATTAGTTTCATTTTTCGTTGAAAATTCATTTTTCTAATTGAAAATGTAACCTTTCCATTTCTAGTTGATAATTTATCTTTTTTAGTTGAAAATTCAACTATTTGCTTAAAAATGCAGTTAGAAATTCATTTTGTTTCGGTTGAAAAGTCAACTATTATATTTATATGGCTTGGAGTTCATCTCGTGTGGTTAAAAATTTTACTATTTGGTTGGAAATTTAATTAGTTTGTTGAAAATGCAAGTGCTTTGCTGAAAATCAATTTTTTTAGTTGAAGATTCATCTCTCTTGGTTGAAAATTCGTTTCAATTTTGGACGAAATTTATGTATTTTTTCTGAAAATGTAACTATTCCATTTTTTGTTGAAAATTACATTTTTTAATTCAAGATTCAACTATTTGATAGAATATTGATATTTTTTACTTGAAAATTTGACTACTTGGTTGAAAATTGATCTAATTTGTTAAAAATGGATTTTTTGGTCGAAGATTCAACTATTTGGTTGAAAATTTAATTATTTTGTTGAAAATGCAACTTCTTTGTTGAAAATTTTTTTTGTAGTTAAAGATTGATTTCTCTTGGTTGAAAATTTAACTATTCTATTAACAATTCCTTTCAGTTTTGATTGAAATTTAATTTCTTTACTGAAAATTTATCTATTTCATTCATTGTTGAAAATTGATCTTTTTAATTAAAAATTTAACTATTTTTTTTAATATTGATTTTTTAGTTGAAAGTTCGGTTACTGAAAATTTAACTATTCTATTTTTTGTTGAAAATTGATATTTTCTAATTCAAAATGCAACTATTTGGTAGAATATTGATCTTTTTTAGTTGAAAATTTAACTACTTGGTTGAAAATTGAACTAATTTGTTAAAAATGAATTTTTTAGTTGAAGATTCAACTATTTGGTTGAAAATTTAATTATTTCGTTGAAAATGCAACTGCTTTGTTGCAAAATTTGTTGTAGTTAAAGATTGATTTCTCTTGGTTGAAAATGTAACTATTTTATTGAAAATTTATTTCAATTTTGGTTGAAATTTATTTTATTTCTAACTGAAAATGTATCTATTCCATTTTTGGTTAAAAATTGATCTTTCTTATTAAAAATGCAACTATTTGGTTTAATATTGATCTTTCTTATTAAAAATGCAACTATTTGGTTTAATATTGATCTTTATTGGTTGAAAATTCGAGTACTTGGCTAAAATTTGAACTAATTTGTTAAAAATTTATTTTTTTGGTTGAAGATTCATCTCTCTTAGTTGAAAATTTAACTATTTTATTGAAAATTCGTTTCAGTTTCGGTTGAAAATTATTTTTTTAAATCAAAATTTAACCGTTTCATTTCTAGTTGGAAATTTATATTTTTTGGGTGAAAATGCAATTCTTTGGTTGAAAGTTAATTTTTGTTTTGTTTGAAAAGTCTATTATATTTTTGGTTAGGAATTCATGTCTTGTGGTTAAAGATTCTATTTGATCTAAAATTTAAATAGTTTGCTGAAAATGCAATTATTTTATTAAAATAATTGCAAATTTTGTTTCGCTTTTGGTTGAAAATTCATCTTTTTAAGTTGAAAATTCAAAAGTTTGGTTGAAAATTTGTCTATTTTGATGAAAATTCGTCTTATTTGGTAGAAATTAATCTTTTTGATTGAAAAATCATCTTTTTGGTTGAAAAATAAACTATTTTGTTAAAAATTCATGGTTTTTGTTGAAAAATCGTCTTTTATGGTAGAAAACTAATTTTCTTGGTTGAAAATTCATCTTTTTGTTTGGGAATTCATTATTTGAGTTGAAAATTCATTTCTTTGGTTAAAAATTTAACTGTACTTTGATAAAAATTCTATTTTATTCGGTTAAAACTTAATTTTTTATTTCTTGTTGCATATTCTTTTTTTAACTGGAAATTTAGCTAATCTATCTTTGGTTGAAAATTCAACTATTTCATTGAAAATTCGTCTTTTTCATAGAAAGTTATCTTCTTGGTTAAAAATTCATCTTTTTGGTTGAAAAATAAACTATTTAAATAAAAATGCATGGTTTTTGTTAAAAATTCGTCTTTTATGGTAAAAAATTAAAGTAAAAATTTATTAAACTAATAATTTAGCTATCTGTTTTAATTGAAAATTTGACTTTTTTGGTAGAAAATTAATCTTCTGAGTTCAAAATTCATGTTTTTCGTTGAAAATTAATTTTTTTCCATTTTGTATATTATTTTTTAACTGAAAATTTAGCTATTCTATTTTTGGTTCAAAATTTATATTTTTCAGGTGAAAGATAAGCTATTTGGTTGAAAATTCGTCTTTTTTGTTGAATTTCGTTTTTTTTTAGTTTAGAATTAATTTTTTAAACTAAATATGTAATTATTCTATTTTTTGTTAAAATTTGATCTCTCCTAGTTAAAAGTTCCACAATTTGATTCAACATTTATTTATTTTGTTAAAACTATTTGGTTAAAAATTCATGGTTTTTGTTGAAAAATCGTCTTTCATGGTAGAAAACTAATCTTCTTAGTTGAAAATTTATCGTTTTAGTTGAAAATTCAACTATTTGCTAGAAGATTCATATATTTTTGTTGAAAATTCCTATATTTGGTTGGAATTTCGCGTTTTTTGGTGGAACATTCATCATTTGAATTGAAAATTCATCTCTTTAGCTGAAATTTTATTTATTTTGTTGAAATCCGTTTTTTTTGTTTGTTGAAAATTATTTTTTAAAATTGAAAACTTAACTATTCCAATTAAAAAATGAACTTTTTTCTTTTTAAATTTGTGTTTGATTGAAAATTCATCTCTTTTTGTAGAAATTTCATCTTTTTGGTTGAAAAGGGAACTGTTTGGTTGAAAATGAATAATCTGTTTTGGTTGAGGATTCAACTATTTTGTTGAATATTCGTCCTTTTTAGCTGAAATATTAATTTTTAGATTTTTCGTCGAGAATTCATCTTTTATTTTGAAAATTCAACTACTTGGTTGAAAGTTGAACTTCTTTGTTAAAAAGTAATTTTTTTGTTTGAAGATTCATATTTTTCGTTTAAAATCCATCTCTTTGTGTGAAAGTTTAACTATTTTGTTGAAAATTCTTCTTTTTTTGCTTGAAGATTAATCGTTTAAACAAAAAATTTAACTATTTGATTTTTAGTTGAAAATTTAGCTTTCTTAGTAGAAAATTAATCTTTTTGGTTAAAAATTCATATATTTGGTTGAAATCAAAATATTTTTACTTAAAATGTTAAGAATTTAGTGTACCAAAAAAGAGGACTTTTCAACGAAATATATGAATTTTCTATAAAAACTTGAATTGTCAACTAAAAACATTAATTAAATAAAAAATAGAATAGTTCAATTCACAGTTTAGAAAAATTAATTTTTAACCAAAAAAAAAAACGAATTTTCAACAGAATACATGAATTTTATACCAAATACCTAGTACAATTTGATACTTAGAAAAGATAAATCAACCAAAAATGAAATAGTTAAATTTTCAGTTAAAAAAATTAATTTTGAATAAAGTAATTCAATTTTTAGCCAAAGAGATAAATATCCAACTAAAATGATGATGCTTTTACAAAAAAAAAGAATTTTTAACAAAGTATTTAAAATTTGTACCAAGTGGTTGAATTTTCAACCAAAAAAGATTCATTTTCAACCATAAAGCTGGAATAGTTCATTTTTCAGGTTTAAAAATTAATGTTCACAAAAAACAACGATTTTTCATCCAAAGATATGCATTTTCAACTAAACTGATGAATCTTCAACCCAAAAAATGAATTTTTTACAAAGTAGTTCAACTTTTAACCAAGTAGTAGAAAGGGCCTTGGAAATTTGGAAAGCTACTTTAAAATATTCAGTTTTTAATACTTTTTCGAAATTTTGCAATTTTTAATTCCTACGTTTCGAGATTCGAATTAAAAATTTTAAAGACTAAATTTATATTGTACCATTTTTTAGCAATTTAAATTCACAAATGTTCTCATTTAAACGCTCTAAATGTGAAAATGGTCCTCTGTTAAGTTGCAAAATTAATTAATTTTCAGCTTCCAATTTTCTGAAAGTATACTATTTTAAGTATTCCTTGAAAATTGTTCAATCTCAAATGCTAATTCAAGAACAAAAGCGCGATTTCAATTTTATATTCTACCATTTTTAACGAATTAAATTTAAAACTTATTTACCACGATTTTTGCGTTTTTTGGGTCAAGTTTTTTAATAAAAAAATTAACATAAGTAAATTATTATTGATAGTATCTATTTATTTCAAATGGATCCGCGCTTTTCGGCAGTTGAAAAAGTTGCTTACAGCGCGCATTGATACAAGGCCGGGGCAGCCAATGAACGTCGCTTGACAAAAATAACCTGACGACTCGCGGTTGAGGTGGGGGCCTTTCCAGCCTTCAAATTATCGAACGTGTACGTTTCAAGGCCGTTTAAATAGGCGAGCTTATACTGTATTTAAAAATGGGGAAGTCATACAACTATTATATTCGAAATAATTCTGAATTTTTTATATAATAAACTAAAAAGGTTGAAGACTTCACTCATGCTTAAAATTTAAAAATATTAATTGTAATTGATTTGAGAAATTTCATTATTTTTACTGAAACCACTGAAACTAACATCAGAAGTAAAAAAAAAGTCGTAAAATTTCCAAGATTTAAAATCGATCCCAAAGAATTTCAGATATATCATCAGTTGAATACGATTTCATTTTACACTTATGTGTTTCTAAACTTTAATTAACAAATTATGATTTTTATTAATTTTCTGGTTTTCTAGTATAGCACCCGCAATCCCGCATTTTTTTAATTGTAAGGAAAATCTAATCTTAATTTTTCTAATTTTTGTTTTGAAGAGGCAGGCAAACTTATTCGGAACTGCACGAATTTTGCGAGGAAGTATTGCACATCGGAAAACAATTCATTTTTCCTCCCTATAATTTCAAAGAACGAATCGGCGGGCTTTATCTTTTGTACGGCCTCTACTATAAAATGCCAATTAAAGATACTGTCAAAATTAGACTCACACAAGATCAATGGACCATTCTCATGGAATTGTGTGAGCAATTAAAGGAAGGCGAACATCTCGACGCAAATTTTATTCTTTGCACTTTAATCCACGACGAGGCTTTCCTTCATACCATTTTCGACAGTGAGGTACTTTAATTTCACATATTTAAATTCTAAGACAACCCAGTAAGTGGAAAAAGATTGAAAATAATTTAAAACAGGATGGCAAGAAGACCGGGAGAAAACTGGGATAAAGCGGGGAGAGAAATATTACACCGGGAGATTTCCCGTTTTTCATAATATCATCGCGCATTTTCTAAGTTTTGAAAGTTTCCTATTAGAAAGCATATAATTTTCAAAGTGTTTATAATAATTAAACTTTAAAGGTTCACAATATTTCTCGCAATATTTAAAATTCTGCAATTTTGAACGGTGAAAATGACAGTGATTTTGTTGTTTCCTTTGCACAGAAGTCACATTTTTTAGTAAAAAAATCTATCCAGTCGTTTTGAATGTCACTTGATACTACATGATATGATACTTATTGATAATATATTTATCGTCTTTAAAATTTCTATAATTTTAATTTAAAATTGGGACTGAAAAATCCCGAAAAATAAAATTCTCGACACTGTAAAATTCCCGAATAATAAAATTACCCAACAGTTTATAATATTACCGAATTTGAAACTAGAACTAGAAAATTCCCGAATATAAACAATTACATTTTTTTATAAGTATTATTTATTTATTAAAAATACACTTATCAAATATTTTTATCAAAAAAAGGGACCACTGAAAAATCCCGAAAAATAAAATTCCCGATTAATAAAATTCCCGACAGAAAATTGCCGAATTATTATAAAATATCCGAACTAGAAAATTCCCGAATTGAAACAATTAAAACTGTTTTTTATAAGTTTGATTGATTTATTGAAAATACAATAGTCAAATATTATTATTTAAAAATATATACTTTTAATGTTCAAAGTTATTATAAACTGTTCGGGAATTTTATTATTTGGAAATTTTCCAATTTGGGAATTTTACAGTGTCGGGAATTTTATTTTTCGGGATTTTTGAGTCGTCCCAGAAAATTGCCACATTATAAAATTCCCGAATATTCCTAGATGAATTTTTTTTCAATTATAGTTATTTTTAATTCAAACAATAATTTTAGAAACTTCAAACATTAAAAATAATTTTGTAATTAAAATATTTGATTATTGTATTTTTAATAAATAAATAAGTTTTTTTCTTCAATTCTTAATTGTTCAAATTCAGGAATTTTCAAAATTAGGTAATACAAATTATAAACTGTCGGGAATTTTATTATCCAGGAATTTTCCAAATCGGTAATATTATAAACTGTTCAGGAATTTTATAATTCAATAATGTTATTATTCGGAAATTATACAGTGTCGGGAACTTCATTTTTCTTGATTTTTCAGTCGTCCCAAAAAAATTATATTTAATGTTTAAAGTATCTAAAATTATTGTTTGAATTTAAAATAACAATAACTAAACAAATATTTCTAGATGGATGTTTCAATTATTGTTATTTTAAATTCAAACAATAATTATAGAAATTTTAAACATTAAACATAATTTTTTTCCATCAAAATATTTTATCATTGTATTTTTAACAAATAAATAATATTTAAAAAAAAGTTTTATTTTTTAAATTCGGAAATTTCCTAGTTCGGATATGTTATGATTCGGCAATTTTCGGTTTGGAATTTTATTATTCGGAAATCTTCCAATTCGGGAATTTTCAGCCGTCTTTTAAAATTACAATTTTTTAAGCGCAATTGTAAAACAGTTTAATCTTTGAGGCCTTGAAACTAAATTTTATTCTTAAATTAATTTTTAGATTAATTGTTGCAGGTTTCAAAGTTTTTAATTTCACAATATTGTATTAAATATTTCAAATTTTAATATTAAAAGCCTTGATAGTCAGTTTTAAATTTAATAATTTTAGATGTTAATATAAAGCAACTTTGAATTGAAAAGCTTAAAATTGTAGTTTCAAATCTTGGAATCATATTACAGCAATCTCGTTTTGTATTTTTTTTTTCAATTTTTAATTTCAATGTAATATTTTAAAATTGTCCGATTTTTAGTTGAAGATTTAAACAAATAAATCATATAAAATTGAAAAATTTCCAAAATTTCAGGAAGATTTAAAATTAAAAAATTAAAAATTGAGTTTAAAATAAGAAAAGATCAAAATAAAACTGTCTGAAATTGATACCTCTCAGTAATTGAATAATTTCGGTAATTTTAAATGGTTACAATTTTAAAGTTCTGAATTTTCATGTGGAACGCAAAATTTGTAATTTTTCCCTTTAATAGGTTTTAATTTTACAATTAAAATTGAATTGGTTGAATTTGGAAAGTATAACTAGTAATATAAAAATTATTAATTTCTAAGCGATTTAAATTTACTTGAAATAATTGAAATTGTAAAGGTTTCGAGTATTCGTTTAAGTCTCAACGTTTCATTTAAAATTACTATTTATTTTGACTTTTTTTTTTAGAATAATTCAATTCATTTTTTGATTTTAGAAAAATTTGTCTAATCAGCTTTAATGTTAAATTTAAATTTTGTTATGTAATACAAATTTAAAATTTTAGACTTTCAGAAGCTTCGACTTTGAAAGATTAAATTTACTTTTCAGTTTCAAAATTTTAATTAAACAATTTTTAACGCTTCTAATTTTTCTTTAATTTCTCGGAATTTGTTTTAATTTTACTGAATTCAATTGAATTTTTGTCCATTCTTCAGCTTTTGAATTTTTTTAAATTTCTAAAAAAAAATTTGAACTCGTTTCACTTTAACTGCATTTTAAAAAAAATCAATTCCTTTGAACTCTTGTGAATTAATTTATATTCTAGTTATTCTTTGAAATCCACTTGAATTCTTTAGAATTCCATTTAATTCGTCTGAATTTGTTTCAGTTCTGCTGACTATTTTTGATTTTTTTTTCAATTCTTTTGAATTATTTTTAATTTTTGCGGATTCACCTGAATATTTTTAATCCAATTGAATTTTATTGAATTTCTGTTAATAATTTGGATTAAAAAAAAACGAATGAATTGTTTTGATTGACTTGATTTTTGTTCAATTATTTTAAAACTATTTAAAATCTTCTAAATTCATTTGAATTTTACTGCATTTTTTAAAAATCAAGTGCATTTCCTATAATTCTTGTAAATTTTCTTAAATTCTTCTGAATTTGTTCTTATTCTACTGAATTGAATAATTGAATTTTTGTTAATTCTCTCAATTTTTTTAATCCATTTGAATTCTTTATAATACCATTGAACTTTTCCGAATTAATTTGAATTCAAATTAATTTTTGTTCATTCTTTGGATTCTTTTTGAATTTTTGTTCATTCTTTGGATTATTTTTTAATTTTTGTTCATTTTTTGGATTCTTTTTGAATTTTTGTTAATTCTTTTGATTCTTTTTAAATTTTTGTTCATTCTTTGGATTCTTTTTGAATTTTTGGGAATTTAGTTTCATTTTTTTAATTCTGTTAAATTTTTAATCCAGTTTTTCTTATTCTCCTAAATTCATTTAAATTCCACTGAATTCAATTACATATTTGTAATTCTTTTTATTTCGTCTGCAGTCGTTTGAATTCTACTTTAAATTCCCTTGAACTCTTGTGAATTAATTTAATTTCTAATAATTCTTTTGAATCCACTTGAAAACCTGAATATTTTTAATTCGTCCAAATTAATTTCAATTCTATTGAATTTCTGTTAATAATTTGGATTCTTTTAAATATTTTTGAATTAATTGGTCTGATTCACCTACATTTTTTGAATTCATTTCAATTTTACTGTATTCTTTTTAAATTGTTTTGAATTTTCTTTAATTCTTTAAAATTTTCTCATTTTCTTCTGAATTTATTTCAATTATACTGAATTCAATTCAATTTTTTTCATTCTGCAGTCTTATCGAATTGTTTTAAATTTAAAAAAAAATTAATTCATATCAATTCTAATGAATTTTTATGATTTTTTTTTAAATTCCCATGAACTCTTGTGAATTTATTTCAATTATGATAAATTAAATTGAATTTTGATTAATTTACCCAATTCTTTTGAATCCACGAATTATTTTGAATTTTTTGTAATTTACTTTAATTTCTTTAAGTTCTTTTCAATTTGTAAGCCAAATATTTTTATCCTCCTGAATTTGCTTCAATTCTACGGAATTCAATTAGATATTTTTAATTTCTTCTGTAATTCCATTGCACTCTTCTGAATTTATTTCAATTCTACTGAAATCGAATAAATTTTTGTTAATTTTTTGGTTTCTTTTGGAATTTTCTTGGATTGTTTAACGTTTTTTGGAATTAGCTCTCATTTCTTTTAAATTCTTTTTAAGGCTTAAACAACATTTTTTAATTATCCTGAATTTTCTAATTTCCCTGAATTTTTTAATTCTTCTGCATTTTTTCAAATCTATTGAATTCAATTTTTTATTTTAATTGTTTTGATTATTTCTAATTCACTTTAATTCTAAGTACTCTAATTTATTTGAATTCTTGAATTCACGTCTACCTAAAAATTGCGAAGTATGTTTTAAAAGCTATTTTTGAGTCTAAAAATGTTGAATCTCTTCGAATGTTTCTGAATTTCAGAATTTTTCTAATTCTTCCAAAAGTAATCGAATTCATCTGAATTCATATACAATTGAATTCTTTTTAATTGTTTCAAATAATTCTGTTGAATTTCCTATAATTCTTCTAAATTTTTCTGAATTTATTTTAATTTCACTGACTTCAATTGAATTTTTGTCCATTCGTCAGTCTTGAATTTTTATAAATTCCTTTTAATAAATTAAATTAATTCCTCTGAATTTATTTCAATTTTACTGAATTTATTCCAATTGTACTGCATTTTTTTTATTCTTTGGATGCTTCTTGAATTTCCTTGAATTTTTTGGAATAGACTTTCAATTCTTTTACTTCTTTTTAATTTTCAAACCAATTTGTTTATTCTGCTGTTTTTACTTTAATTCTCCGGAATTCTACTAGATACTCACATTTTTTTTCATTTCTTGTGAAATCCTTTCCATTCTACTGAATTAAATAAAATTTTGGTTATTTCTTTAGATGTTTTTGAATCCATTTGAATTCTTTAGAATTCCATTGAACTCTTCCGAAATCATTCAAATTGTATTGAATTCAAAATTAATGTTTCTCCAATGTTTGGATTCTTTTGGAATTTACTTGGATTGTTTTGAATTTTTGGGAATTTACTTTCATTTCTATAAAAATTTTCTGAATTTTTTAATTCTCTTGAATTTTTTCAATTCTACTGAATTCACATTTTTGTGTTGTTTTGATTATTTCGAATTCACTTGAATTCTTTATACTCTAATTTATTTGAATTCACGAATTCACGTCTACCAAAAAATTGCGAAGTCTGTTAAAAAAAATGATTTTTTATTCTAAAAATGTTGAATCTCTTCGAATGCTTCTGAATTCCGGAGTTTTTTTATTCTTTTAAAAGTAATTGAATTCTTCTGAATACACTTAAATGCTCCTGAAATCTTTTTCAATTTTTTAAAATAATTATTTTGAATTTCCTATAATACTTATAATTTTCTTAAATTTTTCTGAATTCATTTTAATTTTACTGAATTCAAATAAATTTTCGTCCATTCTTTTGATTTTGTTTTTAATATCTACAAAATTTTGAATTCATTCCAATTCGGCTGAATTTTTATGCATTTTATTTAAATTCCCTTGAACTCCTGCGAATTAATTATAATTCTAATCAATTAAATTAAATTAATTCTTTCGAATTTATTTCAATTCTACTGAATTAAAATAAATTTTTGTTTATTCTTTGGATTCTTTTTGAATTTCCTTGAATTCTTTTTAATTTTTTGGAATAGACTTTAATTTTTTTTAAATTCTTTTTAATTTTTAAACCAATTTTTTTATTCTCCTGTATTTATTTTAATTCTACGGAATTCTATTAGATAATTAACATTTTTCTTTTCTTGTGAAATCCTTTCCATTCTACTAAATTAAATTAAATTTCGGTTAGTTCTTTAGATTCTTTTGAATACATTTGAATTCTTTAGAATTCCAATGAACTCTTCTGAATTAATTTCAATTGTACTGAATTCAAATTAATTTTCGACCAATGTTTGGATTCTTTTGGAATTTACTTGAATTGTTCTGAAATTTTGGGAATTAACTTTCAATTCTATTAAATTTTTTTTCAAGGCTTACAATTTTTTTTTTTATTTTTCTGAATTTTTTAATTCTCTTGAATTTTTTCAATTCTACTGAATTCAATTTGTTGTGTTAATTGTTTTGATTATGTTGAATTCACTTGAATTCTTTATACTCTAATTTATTTGAATTCATGAATTCACGTCTACCAAACAATTGCGAAGTCTGTTAAAAAAAATTATTTTTGATTCTAAAAATGTTGAATCTCTTCGAATGCTTCTGAATTCCGGAGTTTTTTTCATTCTTTTAAAAGTAATTGAATTCTTCTGAATACATTTAAATGTTACTGAAATCTTTTTCAATTTTTGAAAATAATTATTTTGAATTTCGTATAAATCTTCTAATTTTCTTAAATTTTTCTGAATTCATTTTAATTTTACTGAATTCAATTAAATTTTCATTTATTCTTCAGTCTTTTGAATTTTTTTAAATATCTACAAAATTTTTAATTCATTCCAATTCAACTGAATTTTTATGCATTTTATTCAAATTCCTTTCAGCCCCTGTGAATTAATTATAATTCTAATAAATTAAATTAAATTAATTCTTTCGAATTTATTTCAATTCTACTGAATTTATTCCAATTCCACTGAATTCAAATGAATTTTTGTTTATTCTTTGGATTCTTTTTGAATTTCCTTGAATTTTTTGGAATAGACTTTAATTTTTTTAAATTCTTTTTAATTTTGTAACCAATTTTTTCATTCTCCTGTATTTATTTTAATTCTACGGAATTCTATTAGATAATTAAAAAATTTTCATTCCTTGTGAAATCCTTTCCATTCTACTAAATTAAATTAAATTTTGGTTAGTTCTTTAGATTCTTTTGCATCCATTTGAATTCTTTGGAATTTCAATTAACTCTTCTGAATTAATTTCAATTATACTGAATTCAAATTAATTTTTGACCAATGTTTGGGTTCTTTTGGAATTTACTTGAATTGTTCTGAATTTTTGGGAATTAACTTTCAATTCTATTAAATTCTTTTTAAGGCTTAAACATTTTTCAAAAACATTTTCTGAATTTTTTAATTCTCTTGAATTTTTTCAATTGTACTGAATTCAATTTTTTGTTTGTTTTGATTAGTTTGAATTCACTTGAATTCTTTATACTCTAATATATTTGAATTCATGAATTTACGTCTACCAAAAAATTGCGAAGTCTGTTAAAAAAATTATTTTCGATTCTAAAAATGTTGAATCTCTTCGAATGCTTCTGCATTCCAGAGTTTTTTTATTCTTTCAAAAGTAATTGAATCCTTCTGAATACATTTAAATGCTACTGAAATCTTTTTCAATTTTTTAAAATAATTATTTTGAATTTCCTATAATTCTTCTAATTTTCTTACATTTTTCTGAATTCATTTTAATTTTACTGAATTCAATTAAATTTTCATTCATTCTTCAGTCTTTTGAATTTTTTTTAATGTCTACAAAAATTTGAATTCATTCCAATTCAACTGAATTTTTATGCATTTTATTTAAATTCTTCCGAATTTATTGTTCTTTTTAATTTTTTAACCAATTTTTTTATTCTCCTGTTATTATTTCAATTCTACGGAATTCTATTAGATGATCAAAATGTTTTCATTTCTTGTGAAATCCTTTCCATTCTACTAAATTAAATTAAAATTTGGTTATTTCTTTAGATTCTTTTGAATGCATTTGAATTCTTTAGAATTCCAATGAACTCTTCTGAATTAATTTCAATTGTACTGAATTCAAATTAATTTTCGACCAATGTTTGGATTCTTTTGGAATTTACTTTAATTGTTCTGAATTTTTGGGAATTAACTTTCAATTTTTTAAATTCTTTCCAAGATTTAAACAAAATTTTCTAAGTGTTTGTGTTAATTCTTTTGATAATTTTGAATGATGTTGAATTCTTCATACTCTAAATTCTGCGAATTCACGTCTACATAAAATTTGCGAAGTCTGTTAAAAAAAATTATTTTCAATCCTAAAAATGTTGAATCTCTTCGAATCCTTCTGAATTCCGGAGGTTGAAAAACTGGATTCAGAAAGAATTCCTGATTCGAATTACACTTAATTCTTTTTAAAAAAATTTTCATTTACTGGGAATAAAAGAAAATGAGCACGGTTGCATTTTTCCTTAAGAAATTTTATTTACTCTAATTTTATTTATTTTATTTACAGTGGGGCCTCGAAAAATATTATAGACAGAAGCAACTTCCCTCGAATGCTTTTACAGTGATGCCTGCCCTTTTAGAATTGACACAAGAAGGTCATCCCTTGGCAGAAGTTAGCGCTCTTGCGAAAAAGTACCGCCAAGCCACATCCTCTGTATCCTCTGCTTCTAAAGATTCAAAATCCGCCTCGAGTTTGAAGCTCTTTGACGAAAATTTCGTTCAGGAGGTTTTAAATGATGTGCGAAGACTGGAGAATAATAAAATCGCTCTGCTCGCACGTTATCCGAACGAGGGTGAAGGATCAAGGTCTGATGGGAAAAAAGGAAATTCAGGGTATGATTTGTGAATTCTTTTTAAATCTTTGATAACTTTTCTTTTATTTTCACACTTTTCCGAGGGTTTTATCAATACGTCTACCCTACCTGGAAATCCTGGAAATGTCAGGGATTTTTTTTCAAGTCAGGAAATTTTTTCGAGAGCGTACCTATTTTTTTTTTAATTGCGATATAAAATTGAACAAGAATTATCCTTCATTTATAAAAGTATCTTTATATGACTGTCTTGAACTATTTTGTTGAATATTCGTTTTTTTTTTTTTGGTTGAAATTAATTTTTTCAACTGAAAATATAACTTCTATTTTTGGTTGAATATGCATCGTTTTTAGTTGAAAATTCATTTATTTTGTTGAAAATTCAAGTAATTCTTTTAAATCCACTTGAATTCTTTAGAATTGCATTGAACTCTTCCGAATTTGTTTCAGTTTTGCTCATTATTTTTGAATTTTGAATTTTTGCGGATTCACCCGAATATTTTTAATCCAATTGAATTAATTTGAATTCTATTGAATTTCTGTTAATAATTTGGATTTTTTTTTTAATTTTTGAATGAATTGTTCTAGTTGATTTTCTTAAATTCTTGTGACCTTGTTTTGATTCTACTGAATTCAGTAATTGAATTTTTTTTCATTCTTCAATCTGTTGACTTTTTTTAATTCAAAAAAAATTGTATTAATTTCAATTCAAATGAATTTTTATCCATTTTCTAAAATTCCCTTGAGCTCTTGTAAATTAATTTCAATTGTAATAAATTAAATTTTTGTTAATACTCTTAATTTTTTGAATCCATTTGAAATTCCATTGAACTTTTCCGAATTTATTTGAATTCAAATGAATTTTTGTTGATTCTTTGCATTCTTTTTGAATTTTTGTTCATTCTTGGGATTCTTTTTGAATTTTTTTTTATTCTTTTAAAAGTAATTGAATTCTTCTGAATTAATTTCAATACAATTTAATTCTTTTTAATTGTTTCGAATAATTCTTTTGTATTTCCTATAATTCTTCTAAATTTTCTTAAATTTTTCTGAATTCATTTTAGTTTCACTGAATTCAATTGAATTTTTGTCCATTCGTCAGTCTTTTGAATTTTTATAAATTCCTTTTAAAAAATTGAATTAATTCCAATTCAACTGCATTTTTATTTATATCTAAAAATTCCCTTGAACTTCTGTGAATTAATTCTAATTCTAATAAATTAAATTAATTCTTCCGAATTTATTTCAATTCTACTGAATTTATTCCAATTCTAATGAATTTTTTTTGAATTGCGATATAAAATTGAACAACAATTATCCTTCATTTATAAAAGTATCTTTATATTACTGTCTTGAACTATTTTGTTGAATATTCGTTTTTTTTTTTGGTTGAAATTAATTTTTTTAACTGAAAATTTAACTATTCTATTTTTTGTTGAAAATGCATAGTTTTTAGTTGAAAATTCGTTTATTTTGTTGAAAATTCAACAGTTTGTTTGCAATTTTTTCTCTCTTTAGATCGAAAAATCTTTCATAGTTGAAAATTCAACTCATGTTAACAAGTCGTCTTTCTCGGTTGAATTAAATTTTTTTTTATTAAAAATGAAAATATTTTTGGGTTGAAATATCAAATAGTATATTTTTCGTTCAGAATTCATCTTTTTTTGGAATGAAAATTTAATTGTATGGTTGAAATTTAAAATCTGTTGTTAAAAATTAATGTTTTCGGTTGAAGATTCACCATTTTAATTGAAAATTCATGTCTTTTGTTGAAAAATTAGCTATTTTGTTGAAGATTACTTTTTTCTTTGGCTAATTATTAATTTTTTGATTGAAGATTTGACTATTTCAGTTGAAACTTTTCACTGTTTTGTTGTAATTTTTTTTTTTCGGTTAACAATTAATTTTTTAACAGAAAATGTAATTATTCCATCATTTTAGTTAGAAATTAATCCCTTTGGTTGAAAATTAATTTTTTAATAAAAAATTTAACTATTCAATTTCAGGTTGAAAAATGATCTTTTTCAGTTAAAAATTCGTATTTTTTGGTAGATATTAATCTTTTTGATTGAAAATTATTCTTCTGGTTGAAAATCCAATTATTCTTGTTAAAGATCCATCATTTTAGTTGAAAATTCGTCACTTTGTTTGAAAGTGTGAAGATTTTTTTGAAAATTAATTTTGTTTTGGTTGACAATTTTTTTCTAAAAATTGAACTATTCCAATTGAGTATTCCATCATTTTAGATGAAATTAAAAATTAATTTTCTAAACTGAAAATTTAACTAGAAATTTTTGGTTGACAATTTATCTTTTTTAGTTGAAAATTCATGTATGTATGGTTGAAAATTCAGTTATTCTAGTTAAAGATTCATCATCTTAGTTGAAAATTCATTTTTTGTGTGTAAAATTCTACTATTCCAGTTGAACGTTATTCATTTTAGTTGAAAATTGATCACATTGTTTGAAAATGTAACTATTTTTTTCAAAATGACTGTTTTTTGGTTGAAATTTTGTTTTTTAATGTAATATTAATGTAATATTGAATATTCCATCATTTTAGTTAAAAATTCATCTCTTTATTATTTTTAGTTAAACATTCGTATTTTTGGTAGAAATTAATCTTCTTGGTTGAAAATTCAGTTATTCTAGTTAAAAATTCATCATTTTAGTTGAAAATTTATTAGTTTGGTTGAAAATTAATTTTTTCAACTGAAAATTTAACTATTCCATTTTTGTTGATAATTGTTATGTTTTAGTTCAAAATTCAGCACTTTCGTTGAAAATTCATGTATTTCGAATATCGTCTTTTTTGATAGAAAATTAATATGTTCAGTTGAAAGTTCATCATTTTCTTTCAAAATGTAACAATTATTTGAAAATTAATTTTTGTTGGTTGAACATTTTTTCTGAAAATTGAACTACTCCAATTAAATATTTGATCATTTTAGTTTAAAATTCATTTCTTTGGTCGAAAATTAATTTTTTAAACTGAAAATTTAACTTTAAATTTTTTGTTGACAATTTATCATTTTTAGTTGAAAATTCGTGTATTTAGTAGAAAATTCATGTATTTTGTTGAAAATTCGTCTTTTTTTGTAGAAATTAATCTTCTCAGATGCAAACTCATTATTTGGTTGAAAATTCAACTATTCCAGTTGAAGATTCATCATTTTAGTTTAAAATTAATCTCTTTAGTTTTTTAGTTAAAAATTCGTTATTTTGGTAGAAATTAATCTTGTTTGTTGAAAATTCAGTTATTGTACTTAATGAATCATCATTTTAGTTGAAAATTCATTTTTTGAGGTAAAATTCTTTGATTCCAGTTGAAGATTCATCATTTTATTCGGAAATTTATCACTTTATTTGAAAATGTAACTATTTTTTTGAAAATTACTTTTTTTTGGTTGACATTTTTTCTGAAAATGTATCTATTCCAACCGGATTTTCCATCACTTTAGTAGAAAATAAATCTTTTTGGTTGAATATTAATTTTGTCGACTGGAAATTCAACTATTCAATTTTTGGGTGACAATTTATCTTTTTTAGTTGAAAATTCATGTATTTTGTTAAAAATTCGTATTTTTGGTAGAAATTGATATTCTTGGTTGAAAATTCAGTTATTCTAGTTAAAGATTCATCATCTTAGTTGAAAATTCATTTTTTGTGTGTATAATTCTACTATTCCAGTTGAAGGTTATTCATTTTACTTGAAAATTGATCACATTGTTTGAAAATGTAACGATTTTTTTGAAAATTAATTTTTTTTCTGAAAATTGAATATTCCGTCATTTTAGATCAAAATTCATCTCTGGTTGAAAATTAATTTTACAAACTGAAAATTTAACTATTCAATTTTTGGTTGACAATTTATCTTTTTTAGGTGAAAATTCCTCTTTTTATAGGAAATCTTCTCGGTTGAAAATTCATCATTCGGTTAAAA
>CAKNYM010049815.1:124129-172447 GCA_932195095.1 Andricus curvator
GTTGTTGAAATATCAATTATTATATTTTTTAATGAAAATTCATTTTTTAGGTTGAAAACTCAACTTCTTGATTGAAAGTGGAACTGTTTAATTAAAAATTCATTTTTTTTTGGTTTAAGATTCATAATCTTATTTGAAAATTAACTTTTTTTTTTAATTCATATTTTTGGGTTGAAAATTCAGCTGTTTTGTACAAAATTCGTCTTTTAGTCTAGAGAATTCACAAATTTGGTATAAAATTCAACTATTTGTTCAAAACTTCAATTTTTTCTGTGGAAAATTCATATTTTCGTGTTAAAAATTCGACTGTTTTGTAAAAAATTCGCTTTCCTAAATTGAAAATTATTGTTTTTTTATGTTAAATTAACTGTTTTATTTTTAGTTAAAAAGTGCTCTTTTTTTGACTAAAAATTCAACTATTTTGTCTTTTTTGTTTAACTTCAATTATATTTTATTTAAAATTAAAATATTTTTTTGTTGAAATATCAACTATTGTGTTTTTTATTGAAAATTCATCTTTTTAGGTTGAAAACTCAACTCCTTAATTGATAGTTGAACTACTTTATGCAAAATTCAATCTTTAATTTAATATTCATAATTTTAGTTGGAAATTAACTTTTTTTGTTGAAAATTCATATTTTCGGGTTACAACTTCAACTGTTTTATACAAAATTCGTCTTTTAGCCTAGCAAATTCCAAAATTTGGTATAAAATTCAACTATTTGTTCCGAAATTCAGTTTTTTCTGTTGTAAATTCATATTTTCGTGTTAAACATTCGAATGTTTTGTAAAAAACTATTTTTTCTGAATTGAAAATTATTGTTTTTCAATGAAAATTTAACTATTTCTTTTTTATTTAAAAAGTGCTCTTTTTTAGATGAAAAATTCAACCATTTTGTTGAGAATTCGTCTTTTTTGGTTATCTTCAATTGTGTTTTATTTAAAATTAAAATATTTTGTTGTTGAAATATCAATTATTATATTTTTTAATGAAAATTCATTTTTAAGGTTGAAAACTCAACTCCTTGATTGAAAGTGGAACTGTTTTATCAAAAATGCATTTTTTTGGTTTAAGATTCATAATCTTAGTTGATAATTCAACTTTTTGGTTGAAAATTGACATTTTTGTTAAAAATTCATATTTTCGCGTTGAAAATGCAACTGTTTTGTAAAAAAATCATCTTTTAGTTTAGAAAATTCAACTATTTGTTCAAAAATTCAATTTTTCCTGTTGAAAATTCATATTTTCGTGTTAAATATTCGACTGTTTTGTAAAAAATTCGCTTTCATAAATTGAAAATGATTGTTTTTTTAATTTTAAATTAACAGTTTCATTTTTAGTTTAAAAGTGCTCTTTTATAGACTAAAAATTCAACCATTTTGTTGAGAATTCGTCTTTTTTGGTTATCTTCAATTGTGTTTTATTTAAAATTAAAATATTTTTTGTAGAAATATCAACTGTTGTGTTTTTTATTGCAAATTCATCTTTTTAGGATGAAAATTCAACTCATTGGATGAAAGTTGAACTACTTTATTAAAAATTATTTTTTTTAGTTTAATATTCATAATTTTAGTTGAAAATTAACTTTTTTGTTGAAAATTCATATTTTAGGGTTGAAAATTCAACTGTTTTATAAAAAATGTGTCTTTTAGCCTAGCAAATTCACCAATTTGGTTTTGAATTTGGTTAAAAATTTATTTATTTTGTTGAAAATTTCTTTTTCGGGTTAAAACCTAATTTTTTAACTTAAAATTTAACTATTTTATTGAAAATTAACTCTTTTTTTTAAACTCCATATTTTCGGGTTGAATATTCAACAATTTGGTAGAAAATTCATCTATTTGTTAATTCCATTTTTTTTTTTTTGAAAATTCATATTTTTGTGTTGAATATTCATAATTTTAGTAGAAAATTCATCTTTTTGGTTAAAAATTGAACTACTTTGTTAAAAATTCCCTTTTTAGGGGTAAAATTAATTTTTTAAGCTGAAAGTGTAACTATTTGGTCGAAAAGGTACTTTTTTTTTGGAAATTTGATATTTTCGTGTTCAAAATCCAACTGTTTTGTATAGAAAATTCGTCTTTTTGTCACAGAGTATCAAGAATTTGATAGATTAATTAATTTTTGCAAATTGGAATTTTACTATTCCTTTTTTGGTTAAAAAATGATTCTTTTAGTTTATAAATGCAACTATTTGGTTAAAAATGTATGTATATAGTTTGTCGAAAATTCGACTTTTTTGGTGGAACTTTAATTTTTGTAACTAAAAATTTAACTATTAATTTGGTTGAAAATCAAACTTCTTGATGAAAATTCTATTATTCTAGTTAAAGATTCATCATTTTAGTTGAAAATTCATCAGTTTAGTTGAAAATGGATCTTTTACAATTCAAAATTCAACTATTTCGTTCAAAATTCATGTATTTTGTTGAAAAATCGTCTTTTTTTTGTTGTAGAAAATTAATCTTTTTGTTTGAAAAATAATCTTCTTTAAAATTTATCTTTTTGATTTAAAATTTATTTATTCCAGTTGAAGATTCATTATTTTAGTAGAAAATTCATCACTTCGGTTGAAATTTTCTTTTGTGGAAAATTAATTTTTTTTAAACTGAAAATTGAACTATTCCATTTTTTATTGAAAATGGATCTTTTTCAATTCAAAATTCAACTATTCTGTTGAAAATTGATGTATTTTGTTCAAAATTCGTCTTTTTCGGTAGAAAATCAATTTTTTGGTTAAAAATGCAACTGTTTTGTTGAGAATGAATCTTTTTTAGTTGATGATTGAAGTATTTTGTTAAAAATTCAACTTTGTTGGTTAAAACCAAGTGTTTTTTGTTTTAAATTAAAATATTTTTTGTTGAAATATCAACTATTACATTTTTTGTTGAAAATTCATCTTTTTAGACTGAAAATTCCACTCCTTGGTTGAAAGTTGAACTATTTTATTAACAGTTCTTTTTTTTTTTTAATTCATCATTTTAGTTGAAAATTCATCATTTTGGTTGAAATTTTGTTTTGATGGAAATATAATTTTTTAAACTGAAAATTAAACTATTCCATTTTTTATTGTAAATTGATATTTTTCAATTCAAAATTCAACTACTTGATTGAAAGTTGAACTGCTTTGTTAAAAAATAATTTTTTAAATTGAAAATTCATGTTTTTGGTTTAAAATTTATCTATTCCAGTTAAAAATTCATCATTTTAGTAGAAAATTCATCACTTTGGTTAAAATTTGTCTTTTTTTGTGGAAAATTAATTTTTCTAACTAAAAATTTAACTACTCTATTTTAGGTTGAAAATTTCTCTTTTTCAGTTGAAAATTCATCTTTTTTGGTAGAAATTAATCTCCAAAACTTAACTATTCCAATTGAATATTCCATCATTTTATTTTAAAATTCATATCTTTGGTTGAAAATTAATTTTTTTTTAATGAAAATTTAACTATTCAATTTTTGGTTGACAATTAATCTTTTTCATTTGAAAATTCATGTATTTTGTTGAAAATTTGTCTGTTTTGGTAGAAATTAATCTTCTTGGTTGAAAATTGATCTTTTTTATTAAAGATTCATCCGTTTGGTTGAAAAATAATTTTTTTAACTGAAAAATCACCTATTCCATGTTTGGTTCAAAATTGATTCTTTTTAGTTTAAAATTTAACTATTTAGTTGAAAATTCATGTATTTTGTTTGAAAATCGTATTTTTTGTAGAAATTAAACATCCTGTTTGAAAATTAACATTTTTGTTGAAAGTAAAACTGCTTGGTTGAAAGTAAAATTCTTTTGTTAAAAATCCATCTTTTTGGTTTAAAATTCATATATTCCAGTTGAAGATTCATCCTTTTAGTTGAAAATTCATCACTTTGGTTGAAAATTTGTCTTTTTTGGGGGGAAAATTAATTTTTTAAGTTGAAAATTTAACTATTCTATTTTTGGTTTAAAAATTATCTTTTTCAGTTCAAAATTCAACTATTCGGTTGAAAATTCATGTATTTTGTTGGAAATTTATGTATTTTGTTGAAAATGTATGCCTTTTGTTGAAAATTCGTCTTTTTCGGTAGAAAATAAATTTTTTGCGTTGAAAATTTATCTTTTTAGATTAAAAATTACACTCCTTGGTTGAAAGTTGAACTATTTTATTAACAGTTCTTTTTTTTCAAAATTCATAATTTTGGTTGAAATTTTTTTTTTATGAAAATATAATTTTTTTAACTGAAAATTAAACTATTCAATTTTTTATTGTAAACTGATCTTTTTGATTTCAAAAACCAATTATTTGGTTGAAATTTTTTTTTTATGGAAATATAATTTTTTTGACTGAAAATTAAACTTCAATTTTTTATTGTAAACTGATCTTTTTTATTTCAAAATTCAACTATTTCGTTGAAAATTCATGCATTTTGTTGAAAAATCATCTTTTTTGGTAGAAAATTAACCTTTTTTTTTGAAGAATAATCTTCTTTAAAAATTCATCTTTTTGGTTAAAAATTTATCTATTCCAGTTAATCATTTTAGTTGAAAATTCATCACTTTAGTTAACATATTTTTTTTGGAAAATTAATTTTTTCAACTAAAAATTTAACCACTCTATTTTAGGTTGAAAAATTCTTTTTTTCAGTTGAAAATTCATCTTTTTGGTAGAAATCAATCTCCTTGGTTGAAAATTCATCTCTTTGTTTGCAAATTTAACTATTTTTTTTAAAATTAGTTTTTTTGTGGAAAATTAGTTTTTTTGTTGTTGAAAATTATTCTGTTTTTTTGACTCAAAACTTAACTATTCCAATTGAATATTCCAACATTTTATTTGAAAATTCATATATTTGGTTGAACATTAATTTTTTTTATTGAAAATTTAACTTTTCAATTTTTGGTTGACAATTAATCTTTTTCATTTGAAAATTCATGTATTTTGTTGAAAATTTGTCTGTTTTGGTATAAATTATTCTTCTTGGTCGCAAATTGATCTTTTTCATTCGTTAAAAATTTTAGTTAAAAATTCATCAGTTTGGTTGAAAAATAATTTTTTAACTGAAAAATCAACTATTCCATGTTTGGTTCAAAATTGATTCTTTTTAGTTTAAAATTTAACTATTTAGTTGAAAATTCATGTATTTTGTTTGAAAATCGTCTTTTTTGTAGAAATTAAACATCTTCTTTGAAAATTAACATTTTTGGTTGAAAGTAAAACTGCTTGGTTGAAAGTTAAACTCTTTTGTTAAAAATTCATCTTTTTGGTTTAAAATTCATATATTCCAGTCGAAGATTCATCATTTTAGTTGAAAATTCATCACTTTGGTTGAAAATTTGTCTTTTTTTTGTTGGAAAATTAATTTTTTAAGCTGAAAATTTAACTATTTCATTTCTGGTTGAAAACTGATCTTTTTCAGTTCAAAATTCAACTATTTGTTTAAAAATTAATCTATCTTTTTGAGAGTGCAATATTTTTCCTTGTAAAGTTTGAAATTTGAAGCGGTTTTAATTTAATTTAATATATTACGCACATTAATTTTACCTTAATACTAAATTTGAAGTATAAGACGATGAAATAAAAATTTATTAAAGCTTTTTAAATTAAAGATATTAATTGAATCTCTAAAAACTGAAAAAAAACATTATTTATAATAAACTCGGATTTTAAAGGATTAGACAAGATTTCATCGGATTTCATAGAAAATGTGGATCAGATCATTCATTATATGAAAAAAAAAGAACCCGAAAGAAAAAATAACTTTGTTTTTTAGAGTCTTGTAGATTTCATCTTTTTTTACCTTGAGAAAGTCAAATAATTTGATTACTGAATAGCAAATAGATTCTAATTTTACATTTATCGTCAGCGCAGTTTTATTGTATAGGTACGCAAATTTTGTTTGCCACGTCGACAGTTTTAAAATCAATTAAGACTAATGATAATAATGAATGTAAAGACCTCATAAAGACAATCTTGACGCCATTAATCAGTTTTTCGTCTACTTTGAAAAAATGAGGATGGTTTACACTTTCGTTTTTATTTGGACGGTCATCCTTAATTCTATTGGTGAATATAATAATATAATATATCTATAATTTTTAATATATTTTAAGCTTGCCAAAAATAAAAAAATGTAAGGATCCGCCTCCTATCTCAATTGCGACGTTTTTCGAACTCTATTTGTTTTTGTTCGAAATACCTCGAAATATTTGAAAATCTTTGAAATCCTACGAATTCCCTCAATTCTTGTGAATAAATTATTTGAAATCCATGAAAATATTGAAAATTCCGGTCAAAACTTCTCTTTTTTGGGATGAAAATTATTTTTTTTTAAACTGAAAATTTAACTTTTTGGTTGTTTCTTGAAATTTCACATTTTCGGGTTGAAAATTCCACTGTTTTGTATAGAAAATTCATCTTCTTTTCTCGGAATTTCAACAGCTTGGTAGAAAATATAACTGGTTTGTAGAAGATTCGTTCTGTTTTGAAAATTAATTTTTTGAAATGAAAATTTAACTATTCCATTTTTGGTTAAAAAATTATTCTTTTAGTTTAGAAATCTCAACTATTTGGTTGAAAGCTTATGTAGTTTGTTGAAAATTCATCTTTCTTGGTAGAAAATTAATCTTCTTGGTTTAAAATTCAACTATTTTGTTAAAAATTTATGTATTTTGTTGAAAATTTCTATTTTTGGTTTAAACCTAACTTTTTTAACTTGAAATTCAACTGTTTCATTGAAAATTAACTTTTTTGTTAAAACTTCATATTTTCGGGTTGAAAATTCAACAATTTGTTCGAAAATTCAATGTTTTTTGTAGAAAATTCATATTTTTGTGTTGAATATTCGACTGGTCTATAAAAAATTCGTTTTTGTAAATTGAAAATTATTGTTTTTCAAGAAAATTGGACTATGCCATTGTTGGTTAAAAAGTAATTTTTTTAGACTAAAAATTCAACTTTTTCTTGAAAATTCAACTCTTCGGTGAAAAATTATGAATTTTGTGAAAGTTCGTATTTTTTGGTGAAAAATCAATTTTTTGGTTAAAAATGCAAGTGTTTGGTTGAAAATTAATCGGTTTCAGTTGAGGATTCAACTATTTTGTTGAAAATTCGTATTTTTTGGTTGAATCAAACTGTTTTTTATTTTAAATTAAAATATTTTCTGTTGAAATATCAACTACTATATTTTTCATTGAAAATCCATCTTTCTAGGTTGAAAACTCAACTCCTTGGTCAAAAGTTTAACCACTTGCTTAAAAATTCATTTTTTTTGGTTGAAGATTCATAATTTTACTCAAAAATTCATCTCTGTGGTTAAAAATTGAACTACTTTGTTAAAAACTTAACTAATTTCTAAAAAATTCCCTTTTTAAGGGATAAAAATCAATTTTTTTTAGCTGAAAATGTAACAAATTCGTTGAAAAGCAATTGATTGAAAAAATAAATAAATTATTTGAAATCCATTAAAATATTGCAAATTCCGGTCACATTACACGAAATCTGATGAAAATCCAACTATTTTTGGTTGAGAGTTCATTTTTCTCGGTTGAAAGTCCACTATTAAATTTTTCGTTTAAAATTCATATTTTTTATTTACAAATTTTATTATTAGGTTCAAAATTGAATTATTTTTTTGAAAATTTAAAGAGTTTGTTAAAAAGTCATTCTTCTTTGTTGAAAATTCGTCTTTTTGGCTTGATTCCACAATTTGATTGAAATTTTGTTTCTTTCTTGACCAATTTTTTTTTTTAATTGAAAATTCAATTATTTCTTTAGAAATTTCACCTTCTTTGGTTAAAAATGGAACTGATGAAAATTTTTTTTTGGATTCGAATATTTTGTTCAAAATTTCTCTTTTTGGGATGAATTCAGCTGTTCTGCACAAAGTTCGTATTTTCGGATCGAGAATTAAACAATTTGGTAGAAAATGTAACTATTCGGTTGAAAATTGATGTATTTTGTTGAAAAGTCGTCTTTTTCGGTAGAAAATCAATTTTTTTTGGTTAAAAATGCAAATATTTTGTTGAGCATGAATCCTTTTTAGTTGAGGATTAAAGTATTTTGTTGAAAATTCATCTTTGTTGGTTAAAACCAAGATTTTTTATTTTAAATTAAAATCTTTTTTGTTGAAATATCAAATATTACATTTTTAGATGAAATTTCATCTTTTTAGATTGAAAGTTCCACTCCTTGGTTTGAAGTTGAACCATTTTTTTAAAAGTTCCTTTTTTAATGTTATAAATTCATAATTTTAGTTGCAAATTCATTTTCTCTCGTCAATATTTATTTTAATAATAAAATCCAACTATTTTTGGCTCAAAGTTCATTCTTCTCGGTTGGAAGTCTACTATTAAATTTTTCTTTAAGAATTAATATTTTTTATTTACAAATTTTATTATAAGATTCAAAATTGAATTATTTTTTTGAAAATTTAACGATTTTGTTAAAAAGTTGAAAATTGGTTGCAAATTCGTCCTTTTGGCTTGATAATTACAAA
The DNA here is from genome assembly GCA_932195095.1 of Andricus curvator. NCBI lineage: Eukaryota > Metazoa > Arthropoda > Insecta > Hymenoptera > Cynipidae > Andricus > Andricus curvator. Next base: position 132,599 of record CAKNYM010049815.1, read on the forward strand.
ATTTGATTGAAATTTTGTTTCTTTCTTGACCAAATTTTTTTTTATAGAAAATTGAACTATTTTGTTGAACATTCATATTTCGGGTTTGAAAATGTTTCTCTTTCCGTAGAAATTTCACCTTCTTTAGTTAAAAATGGAACTGATAAAATTTTTGTTTGTGGATTCGGATATTTTGTTCAAAATTTTTCTTTTTTGGGATGAACTCAGCTGTTCTTTAAAAAATTCGTATTTTTGGCTCGAAAATTAAACAATTTGGTAGAAAATTTAACTATTCGGTTGAAAATTGATGTATTTTGTTGAAAAGTCGTCTTTTTCGGTAGAAAATCAATTTTTTTGGTTAAAAATGCAAATATTTTGTTGAGCATGAATCTTTTTTAGTTGAGGATTGAAGTATTTTGTTGAAAGTTCATCTTTGTTGGTTAAAACCAAGTATTTTTTATTTTAAATTAAAAATTTTTTTGTTGAAATATCAAATATTACATTTTTAGTTGAAATTTCATCTTTTTAGGTTTGTTATAAATACATAATTTTAGTTGCAAATTCATTTTCTCTCGCCAATATTTATTTTAATAATAAAATCCAAATATTTTTGGCTCAAAGTTCATTCTTCTCGGGTGAAAGTCTACTATTAAATTTTTCTTTAAGAATTCATATTTTTTATTTGCAAATTTTATTATCGTTTTTAGTTGAAAATTCATCTTTTCAGGTGGAAAATTCAATTCCTCCGTTGAAAGTTGAACTACTTTCTTGAAAGTTATTTTTTTTTGGTTGAAAATTCATATATTTAGTTGAAAATTCGTATTTTTTGGGGATTTTTTTTTTTAACGAACAGTTTAACTATCTTGTTGAAAATTCAATTGATTGGTTGTAAATTAAATTTGGTTGAAAATTCATATTTTCGGGTTGAGAATTGAACTGTTTTACAGAAACTTCGTCCTTTTGGCTTGAAAATTCCACAGTTTGGTATAAAATTCATTTATTTGATACAAAATTAAACTGTTTTGTAGGAAATTTTTTTTTTATCGAAAATTAATTTTCCTAAATAAAAATTTTACAAAATTTTCGGTTAAAAATTGTATGTTTTTTAGTTTAGAAATTCAACCATTAAGTTACAAATTTTTTGCAACGAAAAAATATAAACTAAAAATTAATGAAATAAAATTTGGACTAACATCACATCCATTATTCAAAACATTTAATTGGAAATTCGTTTTTCTGCTAGAAAATTAATCTTCTTGGTAGAAAATTAAATATTTGGTAGAAAATATATGTGTTTGATTGACAACTCATCTTTTTTGGTAGAAGATGAATTTTTTGTTGTTGAAAAGTACTCTTTTTGGTTGAAAATTCAACGGTTTTGTTGAACATTTGTCTTTTTGGATAGTAAATCTGTTCTTTTAGATTGAAAAGGTTGAAAGTCCATTTTTTTCAATTTAAAAGTCTACTATCATATTTTGGCTCCAGAAGTAATCTCTTTTGCTTAATATTTCGACTTTTTGCTTTAAAATTTAATTATTTTTTTTTAAATTCAACTTCTTGTCTAAAAAGTCATATTTTTTTGGTGAATAATAATTGACTTTTAGTGAAAAGTCTATTATTATATTCTTGGTTCTGAATTAATTTCTTTTGGTTAAAAATTCTACTATTTCGTTGAAAATTTAATTCTTTTGTCGAAAATTCAACTATTTTCTTAAAAAGTTACCTTTTTTGGTCGAAAATCCAACTTTTTTGTTGAAAATTCGTCCTTTTGGATTAAAAATTCTACTATTTGGTTGAAAATGTAATTATTTTGTTGAAAATTTAATTTTTTTTATAAAAAGTCATCCGTTTTGGTCGAAAACCCATCTGTTTTGTTGAAAATTTCTCTCTTTTGATTGATCATTCATCTTTTGGTATAAAAATCACCTATTTGGTTAAAAATTCATCCTTTCTGGTCGAAAATCCAACTGTTTTGTTGAAAATTTGTCTTTTTGGATTGAAAATTCATCTTTTGGTAGGAAAATGATCTTTTTGGTGAAAAAGTCATCTTTTTGGTTGAAAGTTAATTCTTTTTAATTGAAAAGTCTATTATCATATTTTGGATTCAGAATTCATCTCTTTTGCTTAAAAATAATACTTTTTGGTTGAAAATTTAAATATTTTTTTAAAAATTCAATTTTTTTGTAGAAAAGTCATGTTTTTTTTGTTTGAAAATTGACCTTTTTTGTTGAACATTCACCTTTTTGGATTAAAAATCCATCTTTTGGTAGAAAAGTTATATTTTTTGAAAAAAAGTCATCTTTTTTGGTTTCAAGTAATTTCTTTTTCATTAAAAAGTCTGTTATTATATTTTTGGTTTTGAATTAATTTCTTTTTGTCAAAATTTCTATGATTCGGTTTGATATTTAATTATTTATTTTGTTGAAAATTTAACTAATCTATTAAAAATTCATCCTTTTTTAGTCGAAAATCCAACTGTTTTGTGGAAAATTCGTTCTTTTAGATTGAAAATTCATCTCTTGGTAGAAAAGTGATCTTTTTGTTGAAAAAGGTATCTTTTTTGGTTGAAAGTTAATTCTTCTTAATTAAAAAGTCTATTATTATATTTTGGGTTCAAAATTCATCTCTTTTGCTTAAAAATTCTACTTTTTGGTGGAATATTTAAATGTTTTGTTAAAAAATCAAATATTTTCTTGATAGTCATCTTTTTTGGTTAACAATTGAATTGTTTTGTTGAAAATTTCTTCTTTTGGTAGGAAAATGATCTTTTTGTTGATAAAGTCATCTTTTTTGGTTAAAAGTTAATTCTTTTCGATTAAAAAGTCTATTATATTTTAGGTTCAGAATTCATCTCTTTTGGTTAATAATTCTACTATTTGGTCGAGAATTTAATTATTTTGTTGAAAATTCAACTATTTTGTTAAAAGTCATCCTTTTTGGTGAAAATCCAATTATTTTGTTGAAAATTCCTCCTTTTAGTTTAAAAATTCATCTTTTGGTAGAAAAGCGATTTTTTAAAATGAAAAAGTCATCTTTTTTGTTGGAAGTTTCCTTTCGATTAAAAAATCTATTATTATATTTTTGGTTCTGAAATAAATTTGTTTCGTTGAAAATTCTACTATTTGGTTGGAAATTTAACCATTTTGTTGAAATTTTATCTTTTTTGTTCGAAAATTCAACGGTTCTGCTGAACATTAATCTTTTTGGATTGATAATTCAGCTTTTTGGATAGAAAATTCGTCTTTTTGGATTGAAAATTCATCTTTCTTGGTAGAAAATTCATCTGCCTTTTAAAAATATAATTATCAGGTTGAAAAGGGGCCGAAAATTCAACTCTCTGGTTAAAAATTAATTCTTTTGTTTTACAATTCAACTATTTAGTTGAAAATTTATCTTTATTGGTTAAAAATGAACTTTTTTGTTGAAAATTCATCTTTTCGGGTGTAAAAATCAAACGTTTTCTAAAAAATTCATCTCTTTTGGTTTAAAATTTTACTATTTCGTTGAAAATGCAAAATATTTCCACTTGAAATCTTAGGAATATGGCTCCTATATGATTATTATTTTTTTAAATTTATTCCCCTATTTTTCCTGTTTTACGCGCATTTTGGACTGCGAAGTCTGAAATGACTTTTACAATAATTTACATGGTATATTTTACCTTTGAGTTCTAAAATGTTTAATTCTTTTTAAAATTGATATAATGAAACAATTAGTATTGAATAATAATAATTATTATTATTCAAGGAATCTGTATTATCATTAGAGAATAACAGAAAATATTTAACGTCTTTTCAGACTAGATGGAGCTATGAAAGAAAAATTATTTTAAATAATTTTTTTGTTTGAAAAAAGATCTCCTTTCGCTCCGCTGGGAATCGAGCCACAGAACTACTTATTTCCGGTCAGGTGCTTTCTCATTAAGCTACTAAAGAGATCGAGAGACGAAACTTTTTTCAGAAATACACGCATTATTTTGCTAGATGGTACAAATCAAATTTTTCAAAGAATCTGTATTACCATTAGAGAATAGCAGAAAATATGTAGCGTCTTTTCAGACTAGATGGAGCTATGAAAGAAAAATTATGTTAAATAATTTTTTTCTGAAAAAGATCTTCTCTTTTAATGGGAAAGCACCTGACCGGAAATCAGTAGTTCTGTCGTTCGATTCCCAGCGGAGCGAAAGGAGAAGATCTTTTTTCAGAAAAAAATTATTTTTCTTTCATAGCTCTATCTAGTCTGAAAAGACGTTAAATATTTTCTGTTATTCCCTCATGATAAAACAGATTCCTTAAAAAATTTGATTTGTACCATCTAGCAAAATAATGCGTGTATTTCTGAAAAAAGTTTCTTCTCTTGATCTCTATAGTAGCTTAATGGGAAAGCACTGTGGTTCGGTGGTTCGATTCCCAGCGGAGCGAAAGGGGAACATCTTTTTTCAGAAACAAATTATTTAAAATAATAATAATTATTATAAACACTTAAAAATCAACCGGAAAAATGTTTTTTTCCGCCCGGGAAAACCAGGAAATGGCCTGGAATTTTTTTTTCAAGTTTTTTATGGCCAATTGGCCACCCTACCTTGAAATTAATGACCCTGACGGCCCGATCGATCGTCATATCGACTCGGATTCGATTGTGAAGTCTCAAAGAAATTGTCCCATGTGGAGTTGCAACTGCCGCACCTGCAGTTGCATCCGTATCGTGATCTCGCCAATTTTCCGTATAAATACAAGCCTCCTCCGTGGCATAGTAGGGGGTTGAAATCGATTTTGGATTTCTGGGTTGTCGCCAAACGGCAGCTGAAGATGAATAGGTTGTGGGCCCAATTCCATTCCATTGGTCCGAAGGAGGCGTTTCGAAGTACTTTGAAAATTCACTATACCTCTGCAAAAAGTGCAGATGATTAATGCAAATTGAAAAGAAGACTTTTTTAATTGGCATTAACGTCAATATTTTTTATTTTGTGTTTATTATTTTTTTAATTGATTTTTTTCAATCATACGAAACCTAATTCGTATGATTGAAAAAAATCAATTTAAAAAAAGAAAATTAAAAACAGAATCTTCTTTCGAAAAACCAGAAACGATGTCATTTAATAACATTAATGCAATGGCTTTGATCCAGAGTTGATACAAATAATAGTTTGGAAATTCAAAATTCAAACTAAAATTATTCCTTTTGTAATGGTTCCTAATCAGGGTGGGCGCAGAACTTCATTTTAAAAATTCCCTGATTTTTCCCTGATTTTCCCCGACTAATTTTTCAGCAGGGTGTTTAATCACCTGGAAAGCCTGGAAAACCTGGAATTGCTAAATAATTTGTATATTCCTGGAAAATCCTGGAAATGTCAGGGAATTTTTTCGAGAGCTTTCTTAATTTTTTGTTTAAATTGTAATACAAAATTAAATAGAAATGATTTTTCTTTTATTTATAAAAGTAGCTTTATATTACTGAATTTTACTATATAATTGAAAATTCTTTCTTTTTTTGGTTGTAAATTATCTTTTTAAACTGAAAATTAACCATACTATTTTTTGTTGAATTTTTTTTTTTAGTTGAAAAATCGTCCTTTTTAGAACATTATTTTTTTTATCGTTTAATTTTCAGTTTAAAAAGTTAATTTTTAGCAACAAATAAAACAGATTTTCAATTTACAAGATTTGAATTTTCAACTTAGAAAGATTTTTCAGTCAAGTGAGAAAAAAAATCAACCAAAATGTTGAATTTTCAAGCAAACAAATTAATTTTCAACAACAACAAAAAAGAATTTTCAACAAAATAGTTCAATTTTGAACTGGAATAGTTGAATTTTTGGTTGAAAAAATTAATGTTTAGTAACAAATAAAACGGATTTCAATATAATAGTTATATAATATAATAATAATATTATATAATAATTAAATAAGTGGTCAAAACTGAAGAAGAATGAATTAATTTTTTGGTTGAAAATTTAAGTATTTTATTGTAATTCGTTTTATTTGTTGCTAAAAATTATTTTATTTAACTGACAGTTTAGATATTTCAGTTAAAAATTGAACTATTTTGTTCAAAATTCTTTTTTTTTTTATTGAAAATTAATTTATTTGCTTGAAAATTGAACATTTTTGTTAAATTGCTTTTCTCTCTTGACTGAAAAATCTTTCTTAGTTTAAAATTCAAATCTTGTTGAAAATTCGTCTTTTTTGGTTGAATTTAACTGCTTTTTATTTCCAATTAAAATCTTTTTTGGTTGGAATATCAAATATTATTTGGTTTGAAGTTAAAAACTTTTGTTAAAAATTATATTTTTTTGGTTGAAGATTTATCATTTGAATTGAAAATTAATATTTTTTAGTGTAAATTCATCTTTTTTATTGAAAATTTATGTATTTTGTTAAAAAATGGTCTTTTTTGGTAGAAAATTAACTATTATATTAAAATCCGTTTTATTTGTTACTAAACATTATTTTTTTTAACCAAAAATTTAACTATTCCAGTTAAAAATTAAACTATTTTGTTGAAAATTCTTCTTTTTTGTTGTTGACAATTAATTTTTTTGCTTGAAAATTCCACATTTTGGTTGAATTTTTTTTCCTCACTTGACTGAAAAATCTTTCTTAGTTGAAAATTAAAATCTTGTAAATTGAAAATCCGTTTTATTTGTTGCTAAAAATTATCTTTTTAAACTAAAAATTAAACTATCCAGTTAAAACTTGAACTAATTTGTTGCAAATTATTTTTTTGTTGAAAATTAATGTTTTCAAATGAAAATTTAACTATTCAATTTTTGGTTGAAAATTGATCTTTCTTAGTTGAAAATTCAAATCTGGTTGAAAATTCGTCTTTTTTGGTTGAATTCAACTGTTCTTCATTTCAAATTATAAATGAAAAAAATGAAATCCGTTTTATTTTTTGCTAAAAATTATCTTTTTAAACTGAAAATTAAATTATCTACTTAAAACTTGAACTAATTTGTTGCAAATTCTTTTTTTTTTTTGTTTGAAAATTAATTTTTTGTAATGAAAATTTAACTATTCAATTTTTGGTAGAAAATTTATCTTTCTTAGTTGAAAATTCAAATCATGTTGGAAATTCGTCTTTTTTGTTGAATTCGACTGTTCTTTATTTCAAATTATAAATGAAAAAAATGAAATCCGTTTTATATGTTGCAAAAAATTAAATTTTTAACTGAAAATTTAACTGCTACAGTTAAAACTTGAACAATTTTTTTGAAAATTCTTTTTTGTTGTTGCAAATTAATTTTTTTAATTGAAAATTTAACTATTCAATTTTTAGTTGAAAATTTATCTTTCTTGGTTGAAAATTCAAATCTTGTTCAATATTCGACTTTTTTGGTTGAATTCGATTTTTTATTTTAAATAAAAATTTTTTTTGTCGAAATATTAACTATTACGTTTTTCGTCGAAAACCAAAATTTTTGGTTAAAGATTCATCATTTTAATTAAAAATTCATCTCTTCGGTCGGAAATTCATAATTTTTAATGGAAAATTGTTTGTTTTTTTTTGGTAGAAAATTAATGTTCTTAGTTGAAAATTTTTTTTGGTTGAAAATCCAACTATTTAATTTGAAGATTCATCATTTTAGATTTAAATTTATCATTTTGGTTCAGAACTTAACTACTTGGTTAAATATTCATAATTATAATTGAAAATGTATCTCTTTGGTTGAAAATTGAACTATTTTGTTGAAAATTTTTTGTTGTTTAAAATTAGTTTTTTAATTGAAAATTTGACTATTCAATTTTTGGTTGAAAATTGATCTTTTTTAGTTGAAAATTCATCTCTTTGGTTCAAAATGAATTATTTAAGCTGAAAATTCAACAATTTTATTAAAAATTTATGTTTCTTAATTGAAAATTCATATCTTTTGTTGAAAATTCGTCTTTTTTGCTGTAAAATTTAAGTATTTGGTTAAAAATTAATCTACTTTGTTTGGCTTTGATTAAATAGGAGAAATTTCAAAAATGTATATTTTTAGTTTGAAAGGAGGACATTATTGCAAAATTGAAGCTTTTTTCTAGATCGTATCGGGGAAATTTAAAAATATTTTTGTTTGGACTGGAAGGACATTTAAAAAAAATTTAGATGAATTATATTAATACAATCTTTCATAATAAAATTTTTTTTTAATTTAAAAAAAAATTGTGAATAAGAAAAATTTGGTTTTAAAGCCAAATTTTTTGAAGGAATTTATGTTGGATAAGAAGAAAGAAATTGTTTCTAAAAATCTAGTTTTTTTATCTTAGGAGGAGAAAATTTAGATACAGAATAAAAAAAATTGCTAGCTTGGAAGGGGTAAAATTAAGAATAATATGTTTTTTGTTTGAATTGAAAAGGAGAAAATTTGAAAAATGAATTTTTTTATTCACTTGGAACGTTGAAATTTCAAAAACCTAAATCTTTTTGATTGAAAAGGGGGAATTTTCAATATATATATATTTTAGTAGTATACCTAGACGGGTTCTGTGCCAAACTAAACGACAGTAAATCAGCGACTGGTCATTTACCGACAGACGATAATGGTTCGTTTCGTGCTAAGATGCCACCAGTCGGTAAAGCAGGGGGCTGTACTATTATCGACCGGTAATGTAGGATCCTAATAGGTCCCCGATTTACTGTCGTTTAGCTCGGAACAGAACCGTTTCCCAAAACCTGCCGAAGGTATACTACTCTTTTTGATTAAAGGATATTTGCAAAATTTGAATTTTTTGGAATGGAAGGGGAGCATTTTTTAAATAATTTTTGGTTGGGCGAAAAGGAGTATATTTAGAATATAAGTTTTTTGAATTTAAAGTAGGAAATTGTTTTAAAAATTAGGTAATTTTTAGCTAGGAAGGGAGAGTTTGAACAAATCTGTTTTTTTTTTAAGATTTTTAAGATTTTTAAGATTTAAGAAAGTTTAAAAAATATTCTTTTATGATTAACAGGACATGTAAAAAATATATTTTTGTATGTATTATTAAAAAAACTCGACTCTGCAATAAATACTGTAAACCTTTCATCATTCCTGGTTAAAAATATTTTTCTTGCAACAATTTTCACAGTTCAAAAAAATAAAATCCTAGAATGAAAATTGATTTTAAAATTCCCGGGATTAAAAATCCTGAAGGATAAATCATCTGGATGCAAAAGTTTAAAAAGGTAAAAGAAAATTCCGGAAATGATATCCAATTATCCATTCATTTTAGGCTAAAATTAAAAAAAAATTTAATTCCGGAAACAATTTCTTTTATCTTCTTATCTCGCGTCCCTGAACCACTTCAGTTTTCATCAGCGATAATTTATATTAACAAAAAAAGGTACAATGCTGAGAAAAGATGCGGGATGTAGATATATTATCAAGAATTTTTTTTTAAATATGAATAAATAATAATTTAGTAAATAAATAATTACCTGAAAATTCTCCTCAGGTTGTGCGTGATAACTGTGGGCCGTGTAAAGTGACCTGGGCCGCATCGGCTGAGAAGATAAATTCTGATTTGAAATTGCCGGGGCAGAACTGGGCAACTGAACCGGGGCAATTTGCCCCATTTTTTGGATCTCCTTATTAAATTCCGTCGAACTTGCCATCTTCGCCTGTATTTTTAAAAAAATATTAATTTTTTTTTTGAAAATAATTTTTTTTTTTAAATAATTTTTTTTTCACCTTTCCGACCGAGTTTCTGGATTTCTTACGGCGCGTTTTTCGGGTCCTGGAGACCGCCGTTCGCCCTCCTTCGCTTAAGTGATCCACGGCTGAGCGATTTTCCTTTTCCGGTTTCAGGATTGCGGTTAAAATCCGAACTTTTTTCACTTTTTTCCTAGCATAGAATCCGAATTTTCTTAGTCAATTTTTTTTCTGTAAGAAACGTGAAAAAATAGAGAAAATAGTACAATATTTTTTTCTTCAGTAAAAGGACCCTTTTTTCGAGAGAAGCCGATCGGTTATAAAAACAAAGGAAATCTGATGATTACTCGGTTGCCGTGACGATTTTCTTCTGTTTAAAAAATTAAGGCTCCACCATTTTCAATTCGAAATATCGAAATTTTTTTAAAAAGTAACCATGAAAAATAATTTCAATACAAAATAAAACTTTCCAACAACTATTTATTTTTAGGTTTATTTGTTTTTAATCTATATAAATGTAATTTTCCTAAGATTCTTGAGGAAATTCAGAAGATTTTTGAAAATTTCAGATCAAAATTCAACAAAAAACTCAATTGTTTAACTTTTAATAAGGTAGATTAATTTTCAAACAAACAGTTGAACTTTCAACCGAAAATATGAAATGTTTATGTTTTTTATAATAATTTTATTTGTTATGAATTTTAATAAAAAATAGTTGACTTTTCAACCAAAAAGAATAATATTTAACTCAATTGTTTAATTTTTAATAAAGTAGATAAATTAAAAAAAAAAGTTGAACCTTCAACCAAAAATAACTTTTAACTCACAAGATTAATTTTCTACCGAAAAAGACGAATTTTCAACAAATACACCAATTTTAAATCAAATTCTTAAATTTTCAACTAAAAGAGATAGATTTTTATTTAAAAATGGAATAGTTACATTTTCAATTAATAAAAATTAATTTTTTACAAAAAAAAAATTAAGACAAAAATATTAAATTTTCAACCAAAGAGATGAACTTGCAACTAAAATTATGCATCCCCAGCCAAAAATTAAATTTTTTAAAAAGTACTTAAACTTTCACCCAAGTTAATTGAATTTAAAATAATAAATTTTTTACCAAAAAAGATCAATTTTCTACAAAAACAACGGAATTTTCAACCAAACTTTTAACTAAAATGATGAATTTTCAACCAAAAAAACAAAAAAATTTTTAACTAAAAAGTTCAATTTTCAACAAAATACATGAATTTTTAACCAAATAGTTGAATTTTCAACTAAAAAAGATAAATTTTTATTTAAAAATAAAATAGCTATATTTTCAATTTAAAAAATTAATTTTTTAAGAACAAAAACAAATTTAAAAAAATAGTTCAATTCTCAACCAAAGAGATGAATTTACAACTAAAATGATGTTTCCGCAATCAAAAAATAAATTTCTAACAAAGTTCAACTTTTAACCAAATAAATTTTATTTAAAAAAAAAGAATTTTCTACCAAAAAAGACGAATTTTCAATAAAAACACGTTCATTTTCAAATTCATTTTTTTTACCAAAGTTGTTCAATTTCCAGCAAAAAATTATTTTTTGACAACATTTTTGTATTTTTAACATGAATTTTCAACAAAATATATGAATTTCAAACCAAGTACTTGAATTTTTAACTAAATATATAAATTTTCAACAAAAAATACGAATTTTCAACAATATAGTTAAATTTTCAACCAAGAATTAAATGTTTAAACAAAAATAGAATAGTTAAATTTTCAGTAAAAAAATTAATTCTCCAACAATTAAAATAAATTTTCAGTTACAGACATCAATTTGAAACTAAAATGATGAATCTTTAACCAAAAAAATGAATTTTCAACCAAATAGTTGAATTTTCTACTAAAAAGATGGAATAGTTAAATTTTCAATTAAAAAATTAGTTTAAAAAAAAGTAATTTTCAACAATATAGTTAAATTTTCTACAAATGAGATTATTAATATATAACTAAACATTTGAATTTTTAAGAAAAAAAAATGAATTTCAACACAAAAATATGAGTTTCCAACTCAACAAAGATAAATTTTCAAGCAAAAATGAAATAGTTACATTTTCAGTTAAAAAAATTAATTTTTAATTTAAAAAAACGAATTTACAACAAACAAGTTACATTTTCAATCAAAGAAATAAACTTTTAACTAACATGATGAATCTTCAACCACAAAAAAAAAAAAAGAATTTTTAACCAAAGAGTTCAATTTTCAACCCAAAAGATGAATTTTCTACCAAAAAAAGACAAATTTTCAACCAAAAATATGAATTTTAACCCAGGGGATTAATTTTCGACCGAAAAAGGTGAATTTTCAATAAAATACATGAATTTTTAACCAAATAGTTCAATTTTCAACTAAAAAAGATAAATTTTTATTTAAAAATAAAATAGCTACATTTTCAATTTAAAAAATTAATCTTTTAAGAACAAAAACGAATCAAAAAAAAATAGTTCAATTCTCAACCAAAGAGATGAATTTACAACTAAAATGATGTATCCCCAATCAAAAAATAAATTTCTAACAAAGTTCAACTTTTAACCAAATAAATTTTATTTAAAAAAAAGAAGGATTTTCCACCAAAAAAGACGAATTTTCAATAAAAACAAATTCATTTTCAAATTCATTTTTTTTTTACCAAAGTTGTTGAATTTTCAGCAAAAAATTATTTTTTGATAAAATTGTTGTATTTTTAACATGAATTTTCAACAAAATACATGAATTTCAAACCAAGTACTTGAATTTTTAACTAACATAAATTTTCAACAAAAAATACGAATTTTCCACAAAATAGTTAAATTTTCAACCAAGAATTGAATTTTTAAACAAAAATAGAATAGTTGAATTTTCAGTAAAAAAATTAATTCTCCAACAAATAAAATAAATTTTCAACGCAGTAGTAAAGTTTTCAGTTATAGAAATCAATTTGCAACTAAAATGATGAATCTTCAACCAAAACATGAATTTTCAACCAAATAGTTGAATTTTCTACTAAAAAGATAGAATAGTTAAATTTTCAATAAAAAAAAATACCAAACAAAAACGAACTAAAAAAATAGTTATATTTTCATCCAAGGAAATTAATTTTCAACCAAACAGTTGAACTTTTCTACCAAAGTAGTTGAAATTTCAACAAATAAATTATTTTTTCACAAAATTTTTGAATTTTTAACACGAATTCTCAACAAAATACATGATTTTTAAACTAAGTTAAATTTTCAACAACAACAAAATTATTTTTCAGCCAAGAAGATTAATTTTTTATCAATAAAGACAAATTTAAAAAAAAAATATAATAAATTTCAACCAAAAAATCGAATTCTCAACTGAATAAGATTAAATTACAATCAGAAAAAATGGTTAAATTTTCTGTTAAAAAAATTCATTTTGTACCAAAAAAAAACGAATTTTCAACAAAATGGTGAAAAATTTACATCAAAATAGTTTAAATGAAAAATATCAATTTTCATCTGAAAAGTGAATAGTTAAATTTTCAGTTAAAAAATTAGTCTAAAAAAACGAATTTTCAACAAAAAAGTTAAATTTTCAACCAGAGAAATTAACTCTTAACTAAAATAATGAATCTTCAAACAAAAAAAATGATCTTTCAATCGAAGAGTTTAATTTTCAACAAAATACATGAAGTTTAAACTAAAAAAGATTAATTTTTAACCAAAAATAGAATAATTAAATTTTCAGTTAGAAAAATAAATTTTCAACCAATAGAAGAAAACACGAATTTTTAGCAAAATAGTTAAATTTTCAACCAAAGAAATGAATTTTTAACGAAAAATAAAATAGTTAAATTTTTAGTGAAAAATTAATTTTTGCACAGGAGTTACATTTTTAGCTAAAGAAATGAATTTTATTGCTAAAATAATAAATCTTCAACAAATAAAAATACATTTTTAACCAAATAGTTGAATTTTCAATCCAAAATATGAATTTTCTATCAAAAAACAAAATTTCAACAAAATACATGATTTTTAAACTAAAAAAGATAAATTTTCAACAAAAAATAAACGAATTTTCAAATAAAAAGATGAATTTTCAAACAAGAAGTTTAATTTTCTGTAAAAAAAAAATTAAGTTTTAGCCAAGCAGTTGAATTTTCAACCAAAAAAGATGAATTATCAACGAAAAATATAATTGTTGATAATTAAACTAAAAAAATTTTTAAATTCTAATTCAAGAAGATTTTAATTTACCCAAAAAGACGAATTTTCAATAAAATAGTTGAATCCTCAACTAAAAAATATTTCACTTTTAAACCAAATACTTGAATTTTCAAACAAAAAGATTAATTCTCAACAAAAAATATAATAGTTGGTATTACAACTAAACAATATTTTAATTTTAGGAAAAAAATAGTTAAATTCATCCAAAAAGACAAATTTTCAAGAAAATAGTTGAATCCTCAACCAAAAAAGATTTTAATTTTAAACCAAACAGTTGAAATTTTAATTAAGAAACATAATATTTCTACCGATAGAAATGAATTTTCAAACCAAAAAGATGAATTTTTAACAAAATTGTTGAAAATTCCTAATAGTTTTTTTTTTAATTTTACAGGATTTTACAAAACTTTAGGAAAAATTTGAATCAGTTTACAGTTATTTAGAACTTTTTAACGCTTGGAAAAAATTATAAAATATTTTATAAATTTTCGGAACTTTTTCAAAGTTTTAAAATATTTGTAATCTCTTCAAAACTTCTAAAATTTCTGAATATCTTTTAAATTGACTTGAATTTTTCCTAAAATTATCTTAAAATCTTCCGGATTCGGTTTTTACAATTTTTTAAAATATTATGTAATGTTTTAAAAACTTTTTAAATCTCTTGAAATTATTTTTTCAAAGTGTTATTTAGAAGTCTTCAAAAATATACATTTTGTTTTACATCTTTTGAAATCTTTTATCTACAAATATTTATAATCTTATTTTTAATTTTTTTTTTAAATTTCTAAATATTTTAAAAAATGATTCCAATTTTTTGTCACCAAATTTTTTTATTATTTTGAAACCTTTCAAAAACCTTAAAATGCTTCTAAGTTTTTGGTTCGAAATCTTCAAAACTCTACACTTTGTTCAACATTTTTTTAAATCTTTTCAAATTTTACATTAGTTTTGAATTTTTTTCAAAATCTCTAAATATTTTTTTGAGTATTCGCGTTTTTCTTAAAATTTTGAAAAAATGCTGCAAAGTTAAAGAAATTGCCTTAAAATCTTGAAGATTCTTTTTCAACCAGTTTTGGAAATCTTTTGAAATATTTTAAAATCTTTTTAAATATTCTCTGAAGAAAATTTTTTCAAAATAAAAATAATTAAAAAATTTGTTATCATCTTGAAACCTCAAAATTTTATTTAGAAATCTTCAACAATATACATTTTGTTTTACATTTTTTGAAATCTTTTCAAATTTAACATTATTTTTTTGAAATTTTTTTAAAACTTCAAAATATCTTTCAAAATATTGCCATTTTTTTGTAAATCCTGCAAATTTGAATAAATTGCTTTAAAATCTTCCACATTCTTTTTCGACAATTTTGGAAATCTTTTGAAAATAATGTTTTAAAATATATAAAAATATTCTCTTCAAATTATTATTTTTTTTAAATAAAATATTTCAAACATTCCGAGGAATCTTACTAAATCTTTATTATTTTGAACCCCTTCAAAATTCTTAAAAAGCTTCTAATTTCTTTTTTTAAAATATTGAAAACGCTATACTGTGTTTAAAATTTTTTTTAATCTGTTCAAATATTACATTTGTTTTTAATTTTTTTCCAAATTTGTTTGAATCCTGAAAAATTAAAAAATGTACAGATTATTATTTTAAAAAAAGTCTTTCAGATTATTTTTTCCCAATTTTAGAAATCTTTGCAAATTTTCTCTTCGAATTAATTTTTTAAAATGAAAAATCATTTCAAAATTTCCTAGGAACTTAAAAAAAAATAGTATTCTCTTGAATACACGAATTTTTTCTAAAATTTTCTAATCTTGTAAGTCTTCAACTTTGCTCTTAAAGTTCATTTTTTCAAATAAAGAATCAGTAACAATTTTCCTAGGAATCTTAAGAAAAATTTTTTATTCTCTTGAAACCCATCAAAATTATTAAAAAGCTTCTACATTTTTTGTTCGAAATCTTAAAAACCCTATACTTTGTTTAAAATTTTTTGATATATTTAAAATTTTAATTATTTTTGACATGTTTTAAAAATTTATAAATCTAAAATTATTCAAATTTTTCCTGACATTTTTTTTTAAATCCTGCAAAATAAAAAAATTGCTGCAAAATCTTCCAGATTCTTTTTTGATAATTTGAGAAATCTGTGTGAATTTTCTCCTCAAATTAATTTCAAAAAAATAATAATAAATCATTTACAATGTTCCTAGGAACTTAAAAAAAATTTGTATTCTCTTGAATACACGAATTTTTTCTAAAATTTTGCTTTACAATTTTGGGACATTCTGTTTCGAAATTTTAGGAAATTATTTTAAATGTTTCGAAATCTTGTTTCATTTTCTCTTAAAATTAATTTTTCGAACTAAAACTTCATTTACAATTTTCCTCGGAATCTTAAAAAAAAATTTGTGTGTTCTTGAAACCTTCAAAATTCTTAAAAAGCTTCTAAATTTTTTATTCGAAATCTTCAAAATGTTTCAAATTTTTTGAAATATTTAAATTTTGCATTATTTTTGACATGTTTTAAAAATCTCGAAATCTAAAATAATTGAGATGTTTCCTAAAATTTGTTTAAATCCTGTAAAATAAAAAAAATTGGTGTAAAAACTTCCAGATTCTTTTTTGACAATTTTAGAAATCTTTGCCAATTTTCTCTTCAAATTAGTTTTTGAAAATAAAAAATCATTTAAATTTTCCTAGGAACCTCAAAAAAATTTTTTTATTCTTTTGAATACAGTAGATTTTTCCTAAATCTACATTCTGTTTTAATATTTTAGAAAATCATTTCAAATGTTTTAAAATCTAACTCTTTTCTTAAAATTAATTTTTCCAAATAAAAAAATCATAACGAATTTCCGGAAAAATTTTCTATTCTCTCGAATACAAAAAGATTTTGTTTTATTAATGCAACCTTGACTGTGAAATGGAAAAACGTGATTAATCATTCGTAATCGACTCGCTATAGTCTCGAACGTAGATGTTTTATCATTATCATTGCAGATGATCTGATGCCACGAGAATGACTTAACAATCGCAATTTTCCCACAATTTTCAAAGACGAACAGGTTTTCAATTTTCTGCAATAAAGTAATTTTTTTCAACTTTAAAAAAAATGTCAGTTGTAAATAAAATTATTATTATTTTATAAATCTATAATGATAATGTAATAATTTAAATTCAACTGTTTGGTTATAGCATTAGAAACAAAATTTATTGCTAAAGTCTATACTAATATAATTTATCTATATTATTGTAAATAATTTTTTAATTAATTAATTAAAACATAATTATTAAATTATCTTAATAACTCTCTTTGTCTAAGGATTTAGTTAAATTTACAATATACAATAATAATTAATAATCTTCAATTGATATAATTATTAAAATATAACATTTTGTAAATAAATAATAAAATTTTTATATTTAAATACCCGTACCCCCGTTGTTAGAATTTGTATATATTATTATTTTTACACATATTATTTAATGTAGGGGAAACCTCCTACAGTGGATAATGCAACCTATAGTAGATAATCCTCGAGATAATCGTTAATTAAGTACACAAATAAAAAAAAATTAATAATTTTATTTTTAATTTATTACATAAAATCAATTTTTTAATTAAATCAAAATATTTAATTATTATTTAAATATTCAATATAATTTTAGCTTTTAGTTGGAAATAAAATTATTATTAGCTTATAAATATATAATAATTTAATGATTGAAAATAAACTGTTTGGTTATACCATTAAAAAAATAAGTTTTATTGCTTAATATTTTGAATTAACAATGATAGAATTTAGTCTTGTTTTTTATTAATTATTAATTATGTAATTAATTACATTACATTAATTACATTATTAATAATTATTACTATTAATTTAATTTAATTTTATTTAATTTAATTTTTTATTTATTACTAATTAATTATTACTAATAATTATTATTAAATTATTAATTACATACATTCTAGAAATTAAATTTTTTTAATTTAATAGAATTTAAATTTATTTAATTTATTTAGCTTAGAATTTTGAAGGGTTCAAAATAATAAAAATTTTTGTAAGATTCCTCGGAATATTTATAATCATGTTTTATAAAAAAAATAATTTAAAGAGAATATTTTTATATATTTTAAAACATTTCAAAAGATTTTCAAAATTCTCGAAAAAGAATAATTAATTAATTAATTAAATCTATATACTAATAAAATTTATCCATATTATTATCAATAAATAATCTTCAATTGATATAATTATTGTTAAAATATAAAATTTGTAATAAAATAATAAAATTGTTATACTCAAATACCCCTACCCCCTTTATTACAATATATATATATACACACATTAGACGATTTAATAAAAAATGCAATATAATTTTAACTATCAGTTATAAATAGAACGAGACGACTGAAAAATTCCGAATTTGAAAATTCTCGAGAGAAAATTGCCGAAGTATAAAATATCCGAACTAAAAATTTTCCGAATTTGAACAATTAAAAAAACTGCTTTTTAATAAATATGATTTATTTATAAAAAATACAATAATCAAATATTCTTACCAAGGAATTTTTTTAATGTTTCAAGTTTTTAAAAATTATTGTTTGAATTTAAAATAATAATAATTGCAAAAAATATATTTCTGGATGCAAAATTTTGTTTGAAAATGTGCATAGTATTAAAAAAAAATTCTCAAAAATCGAATTTTTAATTTTAAAAAAAGTTATAAAGAAATTTCGAGATAAGTCAATGCTGAATTGAATTCTGCTTTGTTTGAAAAATGTTTTCAGATTCGGAGGAAACGGGAGAAATTTTTTTTTCATTCGAGACATTTAGTACAATTTAGTTTTAATTAAGTAAATAAATAAATTCGTATTTTTCAAAATTTTATTTATATTAAAACTGAAATAAATAAATCAATCAATTATTTTTAAATTTATGAAAATTAATAATTTTTGAAATATGAATCGAGGTTTAATTCAATTACATTAAATGGTCAATAAAAGGGTTATTCTCCTTCTTAATTTTTGGTATTAAAACGTACATTTTACCATTTAAAAAAAATGTTTGATTACAAAAAAGCTGTTATTGCTAAAATCTATACTAACATAATTTATGTATATTATTATAAATAATTAATTAATTACTTCAAAATTAATCATTAAATTATCTTAATGATTCTCTTTGCCAAAGAATTTCTTCCGATTTTTATAAAACCAATAATAATAGTGGTTATAAAATGAAAATGAATAATCTGTTTGTAAAAATGTTAAGAGTAATTTATACCTTTTATCAATCAATTCTTTGTTGTGTAATAAGACTAACGATCGTCTAATTATTTTTTTTTTCAAAAATGACCCGGATGATAATCTCTGTTTCCATTAGACATCGGATGACATAAGTGGAGAGATAATTGCATAATTGAAGTACAACGTGATTTCGAACCGTTTACACTTTTATTATCAGTTTTGAATTTTAATTCAGAGTTCCGTTCAATAAAAACAATTTAATTTAAATAAAAAAACGGTTGAATTTGACATTAAAAAAAATGAATTTTCAACAAAGTAAATAAATTTTCAAGTAAAAAAGCTTTTTAGTCAAGAAAAAAGGAAAATTTCAACCAAATTATAATTTGAGGCAAAAAATAATTTTTAATACAAAATAAAACTTTCGAGTAACAATTTATATTTTAAGATTACTTATTTTTAAGGTTATAGGTATCAATATAATTTTCCTAAGATTGTTAAGAAAATTTCCAAAGATTTTTCAATATTTCTGTATGTCAATCAAAATTTCAACAAAAAATATAAATGTTAACTAAACAGTTAAATTTTCAACCAAAAAAGACGAATTTTCAACCAAAAGAGCTGAATTTTCAACGAAAAATCTAATAATTGCTATTTCAATGAAAAAATTATAATTTTTAATTAAAAACAGTTGAAATAAACTTTAGCAGAATGAATTTTCAATCAATAAAATACATTTTGAAAAAAAAGAAAAATTTAGTGAAGAGAAAAGGAAAATTTCAACAAAATTATAATTTAAGACGAAAAATATTTTTGTGTACAAAATAAAAATGTCGAATAACTATTTATTTTTTAAGTTTTTTGTTTGCTTATTTTAAGGTTATATCAATATAATTTTCATATTATTCTTGACAAAATTTCACAAAATTTTTCAATATTTCAGATATGTCAAATACAAATTTCAGCAGAACTTTACAAGAATTTTTAAAATAAAAATCAATGTATATCATATATATATATATATATATTTTAAAAATTATATTTAAAAATCATCAGATATTTCTTTATATAACAAATTTTGTTAAATTTATTTTACAATTATTTACAATTAATACATTATACAATACATACATTATAAGACACTGAAGGTTTTATAAAGTTTTTATATATTAAGAAAGCATATGAGGTCAAGTTAAAAATTTTTCGGCTTTTTCTCCTAAAATCCCCAAAATTGTGATTATAGCCTAAAATAGCATGCAAAGAAAGGTAATTATCAGAGGTAAGTATACAGTAAAAAATTTCGATTAATTTAATAAATTAAAAATAATAATTATTTATTATCATTTCAACTTTACAAGATTTAAAATCGATTGAAAAATAAAACATAAATAATGAAAAATGAAACAACTTGAAAGTGATAGATATTATTAACCTAATCTTAAAATTGCATATACAATATTCAATATATTTGAACTTTATAAACCTCCAGTGTCTTATAATGTATTCTCTGTAGAATCAGATCGTCTACAATATTCCATAAGAATTCCTGAAAGACATAATCATTAAATATTTCAAGACTTCGATACATGTATTTGAAGTCTTCCGTGAAGTCGGGCGAGCTCGGGTTCGTTCTCGTGCATTTTCGGCTTTACACGAGGGTGGCCGACGCAATGCGTAACAGAGCCGACTCACCGACACGTTACGTTTGCATGTATTGTTCCCAGATGGGAAAGTGGCGGAGGCCGAAAAATCCCACGTTCTGGAGACACTGTTACAAGGTCTTTATACCTCTCTTTCTTTTCATTCTCCTTGGATATGATGTTTTTTTCAGCTGGTGCCGAATATTCGATGACGAACATGGTTCGTTTCTCGAAGTCAAGGAGAACTAAGTCAGGCCTTGAGTGCGCAACAGAATCGATTGTCGAGAATATGAAGTTCCAGTATATGCGGCAATTCTCATTTTTGACAATTGACTCTTATTTCCCTAGGAGCGTTTAGCGGAGTGGTATTAGGGCCAATGCCGTAAGAGTGACAGAGATGGTAATAAAACACACTTAGTGCCGCATTGTGCACATAATTAAGGTCAGAACTCGTCAGGTCATACCCATTGAAGTGTCGAATTCTGATCTTAAGGAAGCTTATTTACCCCTACTCAATGTCAATAAAGACGTGTTACTTGGCAACTCAGCAATGCCGGTCGAAGACAGTACCTGTTTTGAGATGGCAATTACCACTAGCGACAAAGACGTGGAAATAGAAGTAGAGCCTGAAGAACTGTTGCCTTTCGATATTTATGATTACGCAGACTCTGATGGAAATTGTATCCATCGAAGGCAGAGCGAATTCGACATAGCCTAGAAAAAGTTAATATCAAAAGTTTAGATAAACCAAGCCGTAAGCGGATAATTAAAATAGTTAGAAAATTTCCGTATTTATTTTTTCTTGCCGGATATGAACTGCCGGGAACGCCCATGTCAACCCATCGGATTCCCACTGTTGACGATTTGCCGGTGACGACAAAACGATATCAACATCCGCCGGTCCACAAGGAGGTAATTCGAAAAGAAATACCGAAATTGTTCAAGTTAGGAGAAATCACCCCCTCCACGTCGCCTTACAGCTCCCCACTGTGGGTTATCCCAAAAAGGCCTGACTCTCAGGGAAATCGACGGTGGAGATTAGGAATCGGCTATCGCGCACTTAATGCCAAGACCAACCCCTCCCCAATATCACTGAGATCCTGGACCATCTGGGAGTTGCCAAATTTGTCTGGGTTCTTTATTTGAGCACCGGTTTTTATCAAATTCCAATGGATCCGGAGGACAGATCAAAAACTGCCTTCCCAGCCGAGGGTGGGCACTCTGGGTTTTTCAGAATGCCTTTCGGGTTGAAGGGAGCTCCAGCAACGTTCCAGTGTTTGATGGATCGTGTGCTGATGGGGTTGCAAAGGGAGGAATAGATCGTCTACCTTGACGGCATTGTAATTTATGCCACTACACAGGAAGAACGTGATAAGAAGGTGAACAGACTTTTCAAGCGTCTCTCCGACGCTGGCCTCAGACTTCAATCTGAGAAATGCGTTTTTCTCTTAACTCAGGTGACTTACCTAGACCATGCTATATCAGAGGAAGGAGTTAAACCAAACCGTAGTAAGATTGAGGCAGTTAGGAAATTTCCTCTACCTAAGACCCAAAGAAACGTTAGAGAATTCCTGGGACTCGTGCGGTATTGCATGAGATTCATTTCTGACTTCGCCAGTCGCACACAGACTTTGACAGAACTTTTAAAAAAGGGTAAGAAATTTGACTGGGGAGAGCGACAGCAAGTCAGCTTCGAAGATATGCGTGACGCGCTCTGTCATGAGCCTGTTTTGCAATGTCCCAAGTTCGATGAGCCTTTCATCCTCACTACCGATGCTTCCGATAGTGCCATCGGTGCTATTCTCAGTCAAGGTAAAATCGGAGGGGATCTACCAGTACCGTACACTTCCCGCAGGATGATCCCTGCCGAGAGAAACTATACAGCCACTGAGAAGAAGTGAAGGTTAGCGAGTACTCTACCTCTGGCCATTCAGAGTCCGAGTGCTTCACCCTGCCGTCGACTGTTAGGAATCACACTTCGAAGACGAGGACAAATATCTGCCACCAAGAGAGCACAGAGAGAAGCCTACATCGCTTCAGAGATTATTTGAGGAAAAAGTTTCTACGGAGAGCTCACCTCAAGAGACCATTTCCCCACTTTTTTCACCGTCTCCGGAAAGAGAAGCAAATGAACAAGTGAGTCAGGAATCGTCTATTCATACAAGTTCTGGTAGCGAATCCCCGTCAAAGTTAAACGAAGAACCGCAGTTCTCCATACCGAAGACACCTGTTGTTATTTTACCAGCCGCAGGCGAGGCATCTTTCATAGAGTCAGGTCCAGAACTCGCTTTAATAACAGAGGTCGATGAGTCCGTTGGTCGTTTTGATGAGGCATGCGGGGCTAACAATCCCCCCCCCCCGTCCCGCGTCAAAACCACTCCCGCAAAAAATAGTAGAAAGGAAACTGTGATACTAGGACATTATGAAAGGATTCCCCCTGCCACACAGAAATCACCCCCACTTCTGCAGGTCCCGATCCCAGCTGAAGTACTTCGACCGTCGGATGATCGGAAAGTCACAAATCCGAAATTCATCGTCTCTCAGTCATGCAATATAAAAACATTCAACGTAGTCTATAAACATAGGTTTTGCGATTTACCACCGGCATCCGATATTTATATCTCAATGCATGCCCTGAAACTCGCAATGGAACAAACTCAGACTCGAACGATTCGAGTATCCAAGGTCAATCATCGATTCAAGACCTTCCGGCAAATATTATCCGAGATACTATCCGGAAAATATTTGCTGGACAGGACATTTTGTTCAGAATCTGTACCGGTGAAGTTCAAACACCCCCACCGGAACAGAGAAGCAGCATAATAAAAGAATTTTACTCGAGCTTGACCGGAGGTCACAAAGGAGTCACGAAGACTTACCGCAGAATTTTCGAGCGTTTCTACTGGTCAGACATAAGAGAAGAGATCCATGACTTCATACGCACGTGTCGAAGTTGCCAGTTGCAAACATTGTTCCGCATTGAAACACGCCAACCAGTAATCATCACCGACACGCCAGCTGATGCCTTCGAGAAGGTGTCTGTAGATTTAGTAGGCCCTCTCCCCATAACGCCAAATATAAATAAGTATGTACTCACCATGCAAGACCAGCTAACAAAATACTCCATAGGCGTGCCAATTCCGAATAAGCGTACGGCTACAGTCTCTGATGATTTTGCTTAACACCTAATCGCAAGATTTGGTTCCCACGATCTATTCTCACAGGCTGCGGTAAAGAGTTCGTCAACAACTTATTAGGCAACCTCGCGAAACTCTTTAAGGTCAAAAAATGACAACAATCCGGTTATCATCCACAATGCCACGGTGCGTTCGAACTAAGTCACCAGGTACTGACGGATTATCTGAAGCATTGTATAGAAGATTATGAAGATTGGGATCGTCTGATACCCTTCGCCATGTTCTCATATAATACGGCAGTACATGAAGGGACAAAATTCACGCCACGCGAGCTTGTGTATGGTAAACCGGCACGCATACCATCTCAATTCCCATTAGCCGATCAGATCGAGGCTTATGACTCTTATCTGATCGACCTTGTCACCCAAATTGACGAGATACGGGCAATTGCTACCTCGAATCTCAAAGAAGGCAAGGTTCGATCCAAGAAACATTACGGCAAACGCTTCAACGAACAGGCCTTTGCAGTAGAAGATTTAGTGGACGTGTTAAATGAGCCAAAGAACCACAAATTCGACAGTCAATACGTTGGTCCATACGAGACAGTTGAGCTGCTAGACAAAAATAAAGCGTTATTACAGAGTGCACAAGGTCCAAGAATTCTTAAGCACATCGATAAATCAAAGCATACCTATTTCTCAGAGGAGACAAATTCAGATAGCAGTTCAGATATCGACCCCGAATATGAGTGAATGACCCGCATGCAGATCTTTATCAGTTTTTCGCAGGTTTTCGGGTGCTTTACTACTACATACTTTTTGGGAAGGTCTGTGCACAACTCACGATAACCGCACGGCTTCGGCCTTATAAATTATTTCTTGTATTCTAATTTCAAGTATTCCAAAGTAACGGTATTATAATTAATCACCACTAATATTTATGAGTGTAATCATCACTCAATCATCAACTGATTCTTTTTTTAACAACCGGAATACGAGAATACACTGGCTGGGTTTTCGGTGATTCAATGATCAAAAAAAGATGAGCTCTATGAAAAAACGAAAATTCACTGGAATATTCCTTGAAACAGACTAAGCTTTTGGAAATTTATAAATGCTGAACCCTTTCTGCATTCCAAGAGTTACAGTCTAGATTAATCTTAGCCTAGAATTATGCCTAGTTAACACCACACATGATTATACATCTATATACCAAGTTAGTTCCAATTCACGTAGAAGATTTATCAAATATTATAGTTAGTCAATGGATTTTTAATCATCTCTAACCAAACTCTGCACACATTGTTAGCGAGATGCAAAAACTGACATAGCGAGCCGAGCGGCGCCATCAATCACCCTTTTCCACTCAGGGACTCATTTGAACTAAGGAAAATAGAGATGAAACCACTCTTGCTTAAGAATGTACAAATATTTCGTTAACTAGGACGTCTTTTCTTCTTCCGCCTCGCATCTGTTAGTCCCTGCCAAGCTCACCGGTAACGAAACATTATTTACGATCGATGGCCCGTCTAAGTAGGGGGGACTGTAACGCCCAGGATTTCGCGACTTTTCACAGCCCTTTTTCGTTCAAATTTTCCATCAAATACTAACCCAGAATGCAGAAAGTAATTTCAGATACAGTTAAATAAGCTAGTACAAACTATTATTTTTAAGTTTCATCGTTTATATTTAGGAACGATGTCTGGTCGTTTAAGTACAACACTTTCACTTTTATTATATTTTTCAAGCAACTTGCAAACCAATTCAGTCCCCCGGGTCGACTTCGAGTTCCTTTTCTTTCAATTTTCCTCTCAAATCCCAAAATCCTTCAGAAAAGCACGTAAAGCCTATAACTCAACTTTTAAGTTCACAACTTAAGTCAGAGAGTGGTACAGACTTTAGAGAAGCATCTGACTGGCAGACACTACGGCAACAAATGAAACAAAAGGTTTCTTCTCAAACAGCCTCGGTGCAAATTGGTCCTATCCAACGGAAGGCCACGTCTAATAACCCTTAGCCGACCTATTTGCTCAAATAGTACTACCCACTCCTTCTTTCCCAAAACCCCCTTATAGGACCACTGGTCCAAGGCTTATTCCATGGCGTCAATAATACCCCTTCATCTGACCCAAAATCTGTCCTTCCCTCATCCAAATTTCCTATTCGAAGAAGGGTTCCGATTGGAGGAATTCGGGAACGACCCCCAGCGTCTCGGAAGTTCGGACTTGCCGATTTCCCGATCTAACTTTAGTCCATTCTCCGCTCTCGCGTACACCGCAGTTCTCATCCCCTGAGTTTTCTCTGCCTTGGTAGTCGTGTTTCAGGTCCATCATCCGACGATTGACTTTTCCTCCAAAAGCCGAAACAAGTCAAGGAATAAAAGGCCGGCTACGAGCTCTATGTCCCACGCCTCCGACAATCACGGTGAAGAGTAAAGGTGAATCGTCGCTATCGAGATTTCTTCCACGTGCGCGTCTCGTGACAGGTTTCGCGCGTTCCAAGGCCAGAGATCGGCATCGCGAGCGAGGCTCCCGATTTTGATTCGATTGTCCGAGTAAACCACGGCAAAATTTAAGTTTTCTTATAGTATGATTCGTGTTTTTCCAAAGTATATATCTCTCTCTGTTTTTGTCTTTTACTTTTAGCATATTTTCTTTAAAAAGTTGTCTGCTCTGCTACGTCAAGAACTGTGCTAACCTTCCAGACATTTCCACCTATATTGTCATGACCGTGACGTCATGCTAGAAAACTCACTATTCCGCGAAATATTTGAGTCGTTTTTTGATTCTATTATATTGATTTTCAGTTGGCAAATTGTACTATTTCAAGGAAATGCTATATTTTTCACGTCGTACGTCAACAAAAAGACTTGGAAAACACTGGCATACATGATGCGCAAATGCGTACCAGTGATGTTAACGGACCGCGAGAAAACTCAGGGGATGAGAACTGCGGCGTACGCGAAAGCGGAGAATAAACTAGTAGTGCGGGAGGCAGCAAAAGATTTCAATGCACGATTTTCGGCAACTTTATTTTTCATAATCAAATGATATCTAACAGTAAAATCATCGTCTTCCATTTCAGTTGTACAACAGGGGGTTACAGGAGGGTTGCGCTTCCCTCAGAACATTAATAAAAAATGCATAGCCGCTAGCTTATTTTTATAGAATGGAAGATGAAAATAATAGTCTTCCACCTGTAAAATACAACAAAGGTCGTCTTCCAAGTCAATAAAGATGCACTCGATATGCGGCGCAAGCGAGCGCCACGGCCACAACGCTGCATCTTTATACCTCCAGTTTTTGTTTTATACGTACAAGACTTTGAAAATAACAAAAAAAAAATACATTTTTAAACAAACGGCACAAGCTACGAAAAAAACAATGAGACAAAAGTTGTTGATCCAAAAAAGAGCTACAAATTTGTTACCCATCATTTTTTGATAGGATGCATAGTTTTTGTTTTAATCGTGAAAAATAACATTGAAAATAAAAAAATTAAATTATTGGAAAAACGATGCAAAGTACGAAAAAAATTCATCAGGAAAAGTTGTACACCCAAATAAGATCTATAAATTTGTTATTAATCATTTTTTTATGAAACGCACAGTTGTTGTTTTAATCATCAAAAATAACATTAACAATCAATAATACATTTTTGTTGAAAAATGACACAAGGTTCGAAAAAAAATTAATAAACGAAAGTTGCGTACGCAAAAAAGATCTACAAATTTGTCATTACTCATTTTCAGATAGGACGGGTAGATTTTCTTGCATTCGTAAAAAATAAGACTAAAAATTTACAATTGATGAAATCAATGATTCGATCGATCAATACGATATCGAACAATGGTTGTAAATTACTAATTGTAAAATACTATCATATATATTGTAAATGTAAATAATAAATAAAAAATTCGTTAACATTAAAATCAATTTTTAATTTTCTATAATAAGCTTTATAAAAATATCGATAAAATATATATTGTGTGCTTTTAAATTTACTGACAGCAACGATCATCTTTCAAACAGGTAAAGATGCAGCGTTGTAGCCGTGGCGCTCGCTCGCGCCGCATATCGAGTGCATTTTTATGGGCTTGGTAGACGACCTTTTTTTGCATTTTACAGCTGGAAGACTATTATTTTTTTGTAACGCAAGCATGATTTACGCGTTTTATCAGCGTACTTTCAGTTCTGAAAGTAGCCCTTTATACGACAGGAGGACTGGACAGCGAATGCGCATTCGCGCAGTATAATAATGCGTCCATAATACTCCTAGGAGTATTATGGGCTCATAACTGTACTGCGCGCATGCGCATTCGCAGTCGACCGTGTACGATTATGGCCGCGTCAAATTAACCTCAAATTTCAGAACTGATAAACTTGTAAATCATACCTTTGTTACATAAAGTATCGTATGTACCTAGTAGTGAAACGGTCTTTTTATTCAAGCGTGAGTTTGCAAGAACAAGGCGCAGGCTAGCGCACCTTCACGGCTATGATTTTTTTTTCTCATTGTTTTTGCGCCTATTTATATGGATGGAAAACGTAGTTTGTTGTGGAATTTAGATGCAAGACGATATTTGTTAAACGTTGTATGTTCAACTTAATGAGTATACCAAGTTTCATGCAAGCGGCCATGAATTTTTAAAATAAATTTTCCGCGGGAATTGCAACCCTCCTGCTTCCTCACAGAGGAAGCATTAGTTATTTTTTTGAATAATAGACAAACCAAAGTCTTCACTTTGATCAATTTAAAAATAGAAGTTTACAAAAAACACAAAATTACAAAATAATACAAAAAATTGTTTTAACACAAAGACAAATCTGACAAGTCCAATTTTGTATTCGAAATGTTAATTTGTCGAGCTGAAGAAGGGATGGGAAAAGTTGTGTCGCAACCTATCCCTTTCCCAGCTTTATGATTTCTTTACAAAAATTGTCAGAATTATTCTATTTGAAAATTTATGATCGAAAAGTCTTTTCTATTCATGCGTCAACTTTCAATTATGTCGATGAAAAAAGTGTTTCTGTTTGAAACGTATGATTCAAATATTGCCTCGAATCAAGGAATCTTTTCCGTTCTTCCATAAATTTTGAATTATGTTAGTGAAAAAAGTTTTACTATAAAAAACCGTGTTTTCAAATATTATGCATTACCATAGCTTCCTTACTCTTTAATAAAATGTACTAATATTATAGGTCAATTGATTCGTCTCGAATCAACACATCTTTTCTGTCCTTGCATCAACTTTGACTTATGTTACTGAAAAAAGTTTTATTATAAAAAACCGATTTTCAAAATATATAAATTACCATAACTTCCCTCTCTTTAATAAAATGTATTAATATTATAGGTCAATCAATTCGTCTTGAATCAACACATCTTTTCTATTGGGATCTGAAATAAAATGATACGCCAACTGGTGGACAAATGTAGTACTAAAATAACGGGGTCGTATTACAGGTTTTACTACATAATCCATTTGAATTTTATAATAAAAATGATTATTATATTAATATTTCGTTCAGTTTAAAGCAATATAATCAATAAGAAATTTAAGTAGCACCAGAAGACAAGTTTGATTGGTGTATTTGGGTCTCATAAAGTTGAAAACAGCGTTTTTTCCTTCTTGTCTTCATTAGACATATCATATCTTAAAAAAATAATGGTTTTCTAACTGGATGCTACTATTTTCTTTTACTTTAATATAATAACACATGTGGGGAACAACTTAAAATAAGTCATTATACCCAATTTATGTTCAAATGATGAATTATTATCGTCGTTACTAAAGAACACATAACCTAAAATTACGTTATGTGCCGTATATCACTTATTTATATTATTTTAAATATAAGCTCATTTTCTACTCTCCACTTTTCAAGGATATGTGTCCGATGTATTTATCGTAAAAACTAGATGGAAGCCACTTTTTTGAAAAGGTTATGTGAGGGTCTGAAATTTTCACAGAAAACCTAATTCATATTCCTTTATAATATATTATAAATTCAGTTTCTAAAGTACGCCTACCTAGCCATGTTCAACCCTCTCCTTAAATAATGAAAACAAACCATTTTTCACGAAAACAATACACTAGATGACAATTCCATCAACTTATAATTGATATTTTTTCTAAATTTATAACATGTCGAGCGTGCACATTTTTTTGTCCTTTCTTAAAATGTCTACTCTAACCATTTTTGCAGATACTGACTCCCAGTTCTTCGAAATAATTGCAAAATAAATTAAAAACCCTTCGCATCGCATGTGTTAGAGGTAAAGTGACCCCGTTGTTGCCTCCATATTGCCTATCACGTGACGCTGCAGTGATCCCAACTTTGGCATGTTGAGCTACTGCGCTTGCCCGGCGCAGCTTCCCTCATTGGTCGCTGTTGGCGCGCAATTCAAATCGGGTATAATGAACCATTATTGAAATTAAAATAGATAATTAATATAAATTGCACATAAATATCAAAAATTACGTAATTTGCGATTTAAGGTGAGAACAAAAAAATAATGCGTACATTTTGTAATTATTAGTTTATTTTTTCAGTTCCAAAGACTAACTTATATTTCACCAATTAATTTTTGAATAAACACATTTTTAACATTCAATATAATATGTATCAATTTTTGCATAATTTCATGTAAAAATTTCCATTGCAAAAAACAAGAATACTAGATAATCGATTATTATCGAAATATAGTTTCAAGGACGAGTTCTACATGTATTTTTTACCTGAAAGTAGAAAGGATAGTAATATTGTCAAACAAGTGATAACAATATACTCAAGATAAAATTTATGTATTCAAATAAGAAATACAACACATTCAAGTTCCTAAATGCATTTATAGTTTATATAAATATATTAAGGTTAAAAATATATATAGAAAATTTCAAAAATATTATAAATAAGTATTTTTAAATCTTTAAATAAACGTTTTTCATATTCAAAAACGTTTTTTAATGAAATATAAACGTATCCTTTGAATTCAAAGAAAATATGCTATTATTAACAAAATATACGCATTAGTATTTTTTTTCTAACCTTACATCACATATTACGTAATTTCTGATATTAATGTGCAATTTATAATAATTATCCATTTTAATTTCAATCATTGTTAATTATACCCGGTTTAAATCGCGCGCCAACAGCGACCAATGAGAGCAGCTGCGCCGGGCAAGCGCAGTAGCTCAACATGCCAAAGTTGGGATCACTGTGAAGCTGTGACGTCATGATTTCAGATCCCAATTCTCGCATTAACTTTAAATTATGGGAACGAAAAAATTTTTACTATAAAAATCGATTTTAAATCTAATATAAATGACGATAACTTCCTCACTCTTTAATAGAATGTATTAAAATTATACGTCAATCGATTCGCCTCGAACCAAGGAATCTTTTATACTCTTGCATCAACTTTGAATTATGTTAATGAAAAAAGTTTTACTATAAAAAACCGATTTGTAGAACATTATTGAGTGCTAAAAAAAATGCAAGAAATATTTTTATGAATCCTTCGCTCAGTTTCAAGATATTAGTGGTGAAAATGAGCCCTCCAAATTTCATTAATTTATCTGCAACCGTTTTCAAGTTATCGTGTTCACAAAAAAGTGTATTAGACATTTCTAAATTGAGGAAGATTTAATTAAATGAATGTAAAATTTTTGGAAAATGCTACCATTACAAAGCTTCCTTTATGAGGAACAAAAATAAAAAAAATTTATGTTTCGTATTTTATTCCTCATTAGGAGAAAGGACCCCCGCTGCCAAGGCTCGACACAGAGTCTTGGCGCTCACTTAGCGACTGGAGGATAAGTCGAGCAGGTAGACATTTCATCAAATAGAAATCGCCGAAAAATCTGTACCGCACTCACTGGATTAAGTTGTAAACTTAAACGTTGAGTTATAGGCTCTACGTGCTTTTCGAAAGGGTTTTGGGATTTGAGAGGAAGATTGAAAGAAAAGGTCCGAAGAAAGGGAAATCGAAGTCGACCCGGGCGACTGAATTAGTGGGCAGATGACAATTCCGCCCTGGGACCTGCGAATGGTTCCCCCACTACAAGGCTTCCCCTCACTCAGCCGAACTGCTGCCGTCGAGCCTGGTCAGCGGGAGTCCTTTGTACCTAATGAGGACTAGAATGCGGAATATAACATTTTTTCAAATTAGCACTTGGTAATTGATAAATATAATATTCGAAGTCTGCTAATTATAGCGATTCCAACGATATGTTATTTAAATGAAAAAAATGAAAATTAAAGAAGAAATGTTCAAGTTCATGTAAAATTTTATGAACAAATTTTTCAGAATTTTTATCAAATCTACTGCAGTAGCTTTAATTTATTGGTTGGCTGAAATTGGGCCACATTTGTAAAATTATTGACGAACATCATAAATTTAGTTTATTTCTCAAACGGTCGCATTTCTCAAAATTATCCTTAAATAATTTTGCACTCCCAGTCCAAAAGTATGAATATTGTCATCCCTAGCTTAATTTGGAAACTCATTAACAGACATCATACATTTTTTTTACTTCTTAACCAATTTGTTTATGAAAGTTAATTAAAAATACTATTTTAACACATAAAAAGCAGAATATAAAGCATTTTCGTGGAGTCAATCTAAAAAAAATACACTAGATTGTATTTGCTTAAGTGTCGGAAAAAATTTTAAAAAATGAATTCCTCAAATTTTCAAAATAATTATTCTTCATTTCAAAAAAAATCTCAGCCAAAATGATAAATTTTCAATCGAAAAAGGCGAATTTCTGGCAAAACAGATTAGTTTTCAAACCAAAGATATGAATTTTGAACAAAAAAGTTTAATTTTCAACACAAAAATATGAATTTTCTACCAAAATAATTGAATTTTCAACTGAAAAAGATAAATTATCAAGCAAAAATTGTATCGTTACATTTGCAGTTCAAAAATTTATTTTTAACTAAATAAAAACGAATTTTCAATAGAAAGGTACAAATTTTAACCAAAGGAATGAATTTTTTACCAAAATAATGAGTCTTCAACCACAAAAATGTATTTTTAACAACAACAAAATTTTAACCAAACAGTTGAATTTTCAACCGAAAAGATTAATTTTCTACCCAGAAAGATTAATTTGTAACACAATACATGAATTATCACAAAAATATTTAAAATTAAGGCATTTTCAACTAAACATGCAATATTTGAATTTTCGGTCAAAAATAATTAATTTTCAACCAAAAAAAAGCGATTTTCATTAAAAACTGAAAAAATTTTTAGTGAATTATTAATTTGGAAAAAATTTAAGTAAGTTTAAGATATATTTAGAAATTTTGATAAGATTCCAAAATAATTTAAAATTGGAAAAGATTTCAAAACATTTAAAACAAAACGTACATTTTTGAAGATTCTGAACACAACATTTAAAAGCTTGCTAAACATTTTGAAAGGTTTCAAAAGAATACATTTTTTTTTAAATAGGAAAACTAAAAATGAATTTGTTTTTGAAAAATTAATTAAGAAAAATATTTTTATTAATTTTCAAAATAGAATCTGGAAGGTTTTGAAGCAATTTTTTGATTTTGCCGGATTTTCAAAAAATTGTAGGAAAAATTCAAGTTTCAAGATAATAAGTAACAAAATTTGCATTAGATTCCTGGAAAATTTTTTTATTATTTTTTAAAACAAATTTTTAAGCGAATATTAAACAAAATTTTAAAACAAATTTTGATGTATAAATTAATGTTTCTAGCTTAAAATTGCCTGAAATTATATAATTTTGAAAATTTATACATTTTTTGATTGATTCTTCAATGTTGAATTATTAAACATTTTGGCTCAGACTTTTTTTCTTTATCGACTGAAAAATCTTTCTTGGTTAAAAATTCAACTTTTTGTTATAAAAATTCTTTATTTTTTTGGTTTGAAAATCAGTCTGTTTTGGTTGACGCTTAAGTTAATAAGAAGAAAATAGAAGTGCCAGTAGTAAAACGTCTGGAGACAGTAATATCAAACATATTATTTTTGAAAGGAAGAATAATTATTTTCAAAGCCGAATTCAGTTTTTAACTTTTTTTCGACACTTATGATAATGCAATTTTCCGTTTTCGTTTCTGTTCCACATTTCTAAAGTTAGATTTAAAAAACTACTTTTTATGTGTTAAAACAGTATTTTTAATAAACTTTCATAAACAAATTGGTTGAGTAGTAAAAAAAAAGTATGATGTTAATGAGTTTCCACATTGAGCTAGGGATGACACTATTCATTCATAAACTAAATTTAAAATGTTAGTTAATAAGTTTTCAAATGTGGCCAAATTTCAGCTTCCCGAATTTCCCAAGTTAGGTAAAATATTGCACCGAAAATTAAAGCTACTGCATTCTGAAAAATTTCTCATAATTTGAACATGTATTCTTTAATTTTCAACTTTTTAAGTAAAACAACATATCGTTGGAATCGTTTTAATTCGCAGATTTTGAATATTATATTTATAAATTACCAAGTGCTAAATTGAAAAAAAGTTATATTCCGCATTTTAGTCCTCATCAGGTACAAAGGACTCCCGCTGACCAGGCTCGACGGCAGCAGTTCGGCTGAGTGAGGGGACGCCGTGTAGTGGGGGAACCGTTCGCAGGTACCCAGGGTGGAATTGACGATCGCCCGAATTAGTTTGCAAGTTGCTTGCAAAATATAATAAAAGTGAAAGTGTTTTACTCAAACGGCCAGATATCCTTTCTAAACATAAACGATGAAGCTTAAAAATAATAGTTGTACTAGCTTATTTAACTATATCTGAAATTACTTGCTGCATTCTGGGTTAGTAATTAATGGAAATTTTAAAGGAAAAAGGGCTCTGAAAATTCGAGAAATCCTGGACGTCACATCCTGAATTATAAAAATCCCGAATAATAAAATTCCCGACAGAAATACAAAAACCAAATATTTTTATTAAAAAAGTATTTGATGATTCTACTTTCAACCAATAATTAATATTTTTTTTTAAATGATCTGTCGGGCATTTTATTATTCGAAAGTTTACCAATTCAGAAATTTTACAGTGTCGGGAATTTTATTGTTCATGATTTTTCAGTCGCCCCAAAAAATTGATCCCAAATTTGAAATTTGTGGAGCCCATTGATAAAAAAAGTGTTGACATCAGAAATGAGAATTCAGAATACTGAATAATTTAATTTAAAAACAAAACTACGCGAGGAAGATCTAATGTAGTTGTACAGTGATTATTATCAGGGAATATTAATTTCAATACACGTGCCAAGATCGCCTCATGGTGGGGGAAACCATTTTATCATAAGTTGCACTTGATCTTCTTGCTCAGTATTCGCCAACCTCGTGGCTCGGAAGTTTGTGAAAAGCAAACTTTAATCGAAAACAGCAAAAAAGTTTTGCTTTTCCAGCCACCAGGATGGCGCAATCCAAACTTTATTTCCTCGGTTTGGCTACAATTTGCACCTCTATTATTGGTAATTAAACTCAAATTCAAATTCAAATTGCACCTCATTTTCAACTTCCTCTCACTTTTCAAAATTCAAAAACCACTTTCAAACAATAATTCTAGAACAATAAAAAAATTTGTTAATAATTTTAAATTACGATATAAATGATAAATTATTAATATTAAAAATTAGGAATGGGAAGAAAAATTTTTTTTTTCAATTAAAAAATATTTTGAAAGAGGATTAATTTTGTGTAAACAAAGATCATTGTTTTACAGTTTGTTTAATTCTTTTTGTCGCCAGTTCAGTATACGATTTTCATTTTCTACTTATCTTATCAAAAGGTCAATATCTGTCTCTGAGATGAATGGTAATTTCAGTTTTATTAACCATTTAATAGCAAAGAATATTTTATAAAGTCGCATATTCATTTTGAAACAGGTTTCAAACTCAGTTAACTGATACAAAACTGAATAAATTCAAGGAAAATTGCTTAGGCGTTCTGGATTATTTAAAAAAACATTCATTTTAAATTTTATTACCAGTTACTTAAACAATTTTATCATTTTTATTTACATTCTTTTGTATTTTGCCATACATAGATATAGTTTTCACTATTTTTATAATAAAATTATTTGATTATATTTAATTTTTAATTCATTTACTGCTAAGTAGAACACAAATACGCCCGCTACGCGCGCGATTATTTTTCTTTGTCTCTCGCAAATTTGTTAATTAAAATATAAAATTAATGCAGAATTTTAAACAAAATGCAGGTTTTGTCAGATTTTTATTTTGATAAATTAATTTTAAGAAAATATAAAGATTTTAACACATTTCGGATGATTTCCTTTGTCTTGAAAAATTAACTTGAAGAGAATATTTAAAAAGATTTTAAATCTTTACAAAAGATTTTTGAAGTTTTTAAAAGATACAAAAATAATTTTAAACTTTAAATGATTTCAACTTGGAACAAAAAACTTGAGAGGTTTTTAAAGAATTTTCAAAATTTTGAAAAGTTTCAAAATAACAAATAACTTTTCTGAAGATTCCTCAGAATATTTAAAGTGATTCTTTATTACTTGTTTTAATTTTTAAAAGAATATTTAAAAAGATTTTAAAACATTACGAACGATTTCCAAAAAGGCATAAATATCTTTCAAACTCAGTTTTTTCCTAAAATTTGGTAAAATCCTTTCAAGCAAATAAACAAAGAAACCTAAAAAATAAATAGTTCCTAGAAATTTTTATTTTGGTTAAAAATTGTTTTTTTCAAGTTACAATTTGCTTAAAATTTCTGTTCTTTCTTGACTGAAAAATCTTTTTTAGTTAACAAATCAACAATTTTGTTGAAAATTTGTCTTTTTGATTAGGAAAAGATTGTAAACAAAATGTGGATTTTTGAAAATTTGAAAGCCTTTTAAGGATTTTGAAAGGTTTCAAGAGAATACAGAAAATTTTTTAATATATCTGGGAAAATTTCAAATAACTTCTTATTTTACAAAACTTATTTTAAGAGAATATTTAAAAAGATTTTTAAACATTATAAAATATTTCCAAAATTGTCAATAAAGAATGTGGAAGATTTTCAGGAAATTTTTTTAATTTTGCAGATTTTTCAAAGTTTTCGGAAAAATTCGAATCAATTAAGAATATCTTTAGAAGTTTTTAGAAAATTAAACAAATAATTTAAATTTTGAACAGATTTCAAAAAACTTAAATAAAATGTTCTGAAGATTCCAAAATACAATTTTGAATTCAGGATTTTGGAAAGTTCCAAGATAATAAAAAAACTTTTCTGAAGATTCCTGGGAATATTTGAAGTGATTCTTTATTTTTTTAAATAATTTTGAAAAGAATATTTGAAAAGATTTTAAAACATTACGAAAGATTTCTAAAATTATCAAACACAATTTTAGGAATAATTCGATTAATTTTAAAAGATATTTGAGAATTTTCAAAGTTTTAAAGAGATGAAAAATATTTTTAAATTTTTTCCAAGCTTTTTTTCGACAGGTATGAAATATTCAAAAATCTTTTCGAATTATTTTAGATAAATTTATATATTTAATTTATTATTATATTATATAATATTATATTATTATTAAATTTATATAACTTTAAAGCAAGTAAACAAGGAATAATCTAAAAAATAAATAGTTACCAGAAATTTTTATTTTGGTTAACAATTTTTTTTTCAAATTTTAATTTGCCTAAATTTTTTTTCTTTCTTGACTAAAAAATCTTTTTCAGTTAAAAATTCAACATTTGAAAATATATAAACATATTTTTAAACTTCAAAAGATTTAAACAGATTTAAAACAAAATGTAGATTTCTGAAGATTTTCAATGACTTTTATTCCCCAAAATTTATTTTAAAATAATATTTAGAAATATTTCAAAACATTCCAAAAGATTTCGAAAATTGTAAAAAAAATTAAGAAAAATTTTAATAATTTTAAAGGATATTTAGGAGTAAATTATAATTTGTCTAACATTTTTTTTCTTGACTGAAAAACCTTTTTGGTTTGAAAATTCATATCTTTTGGTAGAAATTTCATCTTTATTTATTAAAATTGCAACTGTTTGGTTTAAAATAAAAATATTTTTTGGTTGAGAATCCTACTATTTTGCTGAAAATTCTTCTTTTTAAATTGCAAATTAAAAAAATTGAAACTGTTTCGATTAAAATAAAAATCTTTTAGACTTTAAGTGGGTGTTTTCAGTTTGTTCCTTTGTATTTTCTGGAATTTTGTAAATCGCAATTTTCAAATGAGGAATTTTAATTTTAAAAATTTATTTCTAAAAAAGAAAATTTAAATGGTAATTTATTCTTTAATAATAAAGGCAACAATATTCTGTTCTTAACGTTTTGATAAAATGTTTAAAAAACTATTTCTGAATGTTTGTAAACATTATTGATAAAAAAGAAAATTTTGATTGTAAATGTTTTTTAATATTGGGATATAATTCTGTTTTTAAAATTTTCCTATCACACCGTAATTTGATAATAATAAAAAAAAAATTCATTTAAAATTTGAAAAGACGTCAACCATATTAAAAAATGTAGATTTTTTAAGATTTTGAAAAAAAAACTTAGGAGATTTTTAAGCATTTTGAAAGGTTTTAAGAGAATAAAACAATTTCCTTCAGATTTCTCGGAAAACTTAAAATATTTTTTATTTTACAAAATTTTTGTTAAGAAAATATTTAAAGAGATTTAAAAACATTTCAAAAGATCTTCAAATTTGTAAAAAAAGAATATGGAAGATTTGAAGGAATTTTGTTTAAGTTTGCAGAATTTTTTTCAAAATTTTAGAAAAAATTCGAATCATTTTAAATGATATTTAAAAGTTTTTAAACAATTTCAAAAATAATTTTTTTTTTAAATGTATACAAAATTTCTTAAAAAGAAAATTTTTTTAAAATGAATCCGAAAGATTCTCAGACAATTTGAGTTTTATCAGTTAAAAAGATATTTCGAAATTTTTTGAATTTCAAAGAGATTAAAAATATTTTAAAACGTTGAAAGATTTGCGCACATTTATAAAATATTCTCAAATTTTTCCCAGACGCCAAAAAGTCTTGAATATCTTTTAAACTACTCAAATTTTTCCTAATATTTTCTAAAATCCTCTAAAATAAAAAATAAATTATTAGAAATATTCTAGATAGTTTTCCGACATATCGGAAATCTTCGAAATTTGTGTGAATTTTCTCGAGAAACTTAGGAAAACTTTTATATAACCTTAAAGAAAATAAACAAAGAAAATTAAAAAATAAATATTCATTCGAAATTTTTATTTTGTATTAAAAATTAGTTTTTCCTTCAAATTATAATTTCCCTAAAAATGTTGTTTATTCTGGACTCAAAAATCTTTTTTGGTTGATAATTAAACAATTTTGTTGAAAATTCGTCTTTTTGGTTTGAAAATGAATTTTGGTAGAAATTTCATCTTTTTTTATTAAAATTGCAAATATTTGGTTTAGAATTGATTGAAATCTTTTTTGGCTGAGGATTCAACTATTTTGTTGAAAACTCGTCTTTTTGGATCAATTCAAATGTTGTTTATTTTAAATTTTTAACGTTTTTTGTTTTAATTATCAACAATTATATTTTTCGTTGAGAACACATCTTTTTTGGTTGAAAATTTAAAAACTTGGTTAAGTTAAACTACTTTAATAAGAATTCACAATTTTGGTTGAAGATTCATCATTTTATTTCAAAATTCATTTCTTTGGTTGAAAATTTGTCTTTTTGAGATTAATTCAACTGCTTATAATTTAAAATAAAAATCTTTTTGGGTTGAAATATCAAATATTGCATTTTTTGTTGAAAATTCATCTGTTTTGGTTGAAAATACCTGGTTAAAAGTTGAATTATTTTGTTAGGAAGTTTTTTTTTGTTGAAGATTCATAATTTTAGATAGAAACTTGTCTTTTTTGGTAGAAAATTCATGCATATGGTTAAAAATTCAATTATCTAGTTTAAAATTAACTTTGTTGTTGACAACTCATATTTTTGGGTTAAAAAATTTAACTTTTTTGTAGAAAATTCGTC
>CAKNYM010049815.1:207301-222661 GCA_932195095.1 Andricus curvator
ACCAAACAAATGAATTTTCTACCAAAAAGAAATAATGTATAACAAAAAAATATTCGACAAAAAATGTAATAATTAAATTTTTAGTAAAAAAAATTAATTTTCAATAAAAAAAACTAATTTTCAACTAATTTTCAACAAAAGCTTTGTGAAATTGTTATGAAATATTTGAAATCTGGTGTACACGCCTTTTTTAAATCTTTCAAGTCCATGAAATCTTTGTAAAATGTTCAAAATCCTTTAAAATATTTTTAATATTTTGAAACTTTTTGAAATCTTTAGTAACGTTTTGTAATCTGGTGTACACTCAAAAACCGAGTGATGAAACCCTTGAAAAATCCGTTATATAGCCGTGGCTCATTCTAATTCTGAAACTGAATTAACATCGAAATTTTCAACTAATAATTTTTATAATTTGTAAGTTGAATATCACAAAAAATGTATACTTAAAAATTCTATATTAGTGGAGAAAAAATAAAAAACTTATAGAATTATTCACAATATTAAAGCCTATTCATTGCAATCTATTAAATAATTGGTAAAGTCTAACAAAATGTCTAAAAATCTCGTTATTCTGCAATGAGTAAAAGATAAATTATATCTTGATAAATAAAAAACTTTTCAGTAGCAAGATTTCTTCTAAAAGAGAAGCTGCTTTCATAATATAAAAGATTTAAATTACTTTTTACATTTCAATAAAATAACTGTTTTAAAAGAAACAATTTAATTCAAGGTTCTCGTAAAAAATTCGAGGAGAATTCCAGGTTTTCAAGGTTTTCAAGGTCGCTGGACACCCTGGAAAATATAAATGTAAACTTTTCAACCGAAAGAATCAACTTTTAGCCAAAAATGGTTGGATTTTCTAATGAGGTTCTACTAATTGAGTTCGCATTTGAGATAAGAAACGAGAAAAAGGGGAAGTTTCTTGAAAGCAGGGGAAAAAAAGAGGAATTCCTTATAAAATGAAAAAAAGGAAATAGGGGAAAGAGTATGAAGTCTGGAATTGTATAGATCTAAAATCTCACCCTCAATCGTTTTGGCCATGTCGTAATTAATGACCATAGATACATCTTTGATATCAATTCCTCTTCCGGCGACGTCCGTGGCCACGAGAATATCCTTACTTCCGCCTTTAAGAGACGCCAGGGCGTATTCTCTCTGTTCTTGGCCTTTACCACCGTGCAAAGTGCAAGCGTTGTACTAGAAAAGGAAAAGAAAATTAATTAAAAAACTAGCTACATTCGATTAAATTGAAAAAATTGAAACTTTTGTAAAAATTGAATTATAATGCAGTTCCGGTGAATCCTGGGAACATTTAAACTAATTTCTTTTTAAATAAATTTTAGGAAAAAATTGCCAAAGATTTCAAAACCTTTTTAATTATTATTTTAACTTTCAATTAGCAAGATAACAAAGTTTTATAAAAAATTAGAGTAAGCTTAAGAGACATTTAAAAGTTTAAACAAGATTCAAAATTGTTTTAAAAATTGAAAACATTTCAAAAATGTTTTAAAAAATGTACATGTTTGAATTCCTGGAAATACAAAATTTGATGCTTCTTATGGATTTTGAAAGGTTTCACGATAGTAAAAAAATGTTTTTAAAATTCATGGGAATATTTAAACTGATTTTTTATTTTTAAAAATTAATCTTAAGAGCCTATTTAATAATATTTTAAAAGATTTCAAAAGATGTCCAAAATTGTCATAACAGAATCTGAAAAATTTAAAAGCAATTTTTTTAATTTTTCAGAATTTTAAGAAAAATTCGAATAATTTTAAATAGATATTTAGAAGGTTAAAGTTTTGAAAATGGCTAAGAAATAATTGAAAACTTGAGAAGATTTTCAAAAATTTTAAGTATCTTTTAAACTGACTCAAATTTTTCCTAAAATGTTGAAAAATGCTGAAAAATAAAAAAATTATACTTTCTCGACATATCTGAAATCTTCCAATTTTTTTTTTTAAATTTTCTCAAGAATCTTAGGAAAATTATATATTTAGATAACCTTCAAAGCAAATGAACAAATCAACTTAAAAAAGAAACGTTTTTTCGAAATTTTTATTTTGTATTAAATATGATTTATCCCCTAAAATCTGTTTTTGGGTAAAAAATTAACTACTATTTAGTTAAAAATTCGTATTCTCGGTTTGACAATTATTTTGTTTTTGTTGAGGATTCCACTATTTTTTTGTAAAAATCGTATTTTTTGGATAAAAAATTCATCTGGTTGAAAATTAATATTTTTATTAAAGATTAATTATTTCAGTTAAAAATTAATATCTCCGGTTGACAATGTAACTATTTCGTTGAAAATCCGTCTTTTTTAGTAAAAAATTAAATCTTTTTGGTCTATTACTTTAAAAATTCATATTTTCGTGTTAAAAATAGAACTGTTTTGTAGAAAATTCGTC
Source organism: Andricus curvator (assembly GCA_932195095.1). Lineage (NCBI taxonomy): Eukaryota > Metazoa > Arthropoda > Insecta > Hymenoptera > Cynipidae > Andricus > Andricus curvator. The sequence goes on from CAKNYM010049815.1 coordinate 209,713, forward strand.
TTTTTTGGAAAAAATGCCATCCTTTTTGGATAAAAATGCAACTGGTAAAATTAATCTTTTGGTTGAAATATCATTTTTCGTTGAGAATACACTTTGAAATACAAAATTTAAGGTTTTCCGTTCAAGAAACGTAACATAAAATGTAATTAGTTATAGTGAGTTAAAAGACTACTTTTCAACTAAAATCTTAAGAAAAAAAGATAGAATATCATATTTCCTTAAAAATATAAAAGCTAACATTTTTTTAAAATTTAAACTTATATTGTTAATCAGGGTGGCGACTCGGCGGACGATTTCAAATTCCCGGTCATTTCCCGGTCAAGTTTTTCAATTTTAAAGAAAGGTTTGAAGATTTAATAAAAGAAGACAAATTTTCAACCAAATAGTTAAATTTTGAACTGAAAAAATAATAATTTTCAATCGAAAATGGAATGGTAAAATTTTTAGTTTAAAAAATTATTTGTAAACCAAACATAAGAGTTTTCAACTAAAACAATGAATCTTTAACTGAAATAGTTCAATTTTCAAACCAAAAAATTAATGTTTACTAAAAAAAGATAAATTGTCAACCAAAACTTTAATAATTAAATTTCAAGTTAAAAAAATTAATGTTTAACCAAACAGATGAATTTTCAACAACAGCTATGGAATTTTCAATTGGAATAAGTTAAATTTTCAGTTAAAAAAATTAGTTTCAACAAAAAAAAACTAACTTTCAAAATAATAGTTAGATTTTCAAACAAAGTGATGAATTTTCAAATAAAATTGTAAATATTTAACTGCAATAGTTGAATTTCAAACCAGAAAGATGAATTTTTAACTGAAATGATGAATCATTAACTACAATTGAATTTTTGACCAAAAAGATTAATTTTCAACCAAGAAGATTAATTTCTACCAAAAAGACGAATTTTCAACTAACAAAGATAATTTTTCAACCAAAAATTGAATAATCAAATTTTTAGTCAAAATGAATGTTCAACCAAAGACATGAATTTTGAACTAAAATTATGAAATATTCAACTGGATTAATAGTTACATTTTCAGTTGAAAAAAAAAATTTTCAACCAAAAAACATTCAAAGAAAAAACAAATTTTCAATCAAACAGCTCATTTTTCAACCAAAGAAATGAACTTTTAATTAAAACGATGGATTTTCAACTAAAAAAAAAATAATTTTTAACAAAAGAGCTTAACTTTCAACCAAATAATTTTATTTCAAACCTAAAAGATGAATTTTCAAATAAAATAATAAATACTTGACTGGATTTTTTAACAAAATACATGAATTTTCATCGGAATAGTTAAATTTTCAATTAAAAAGACAAATTTTTAACCAAATTGTGAAATTCCGAACTTGAAAATTTTAATTTTCAACTCAGAATGGAACAGTTAAATTTTCGTTTAAAGAAATTACTTTTCAACCAAGCTGGTGAATTTTCAAATAAAATGATGAATCTTCAACTGAAATGATGAATCTTTAACTGGAATAGTTTAATTTTATGCCAAAAAGATGAATTGTCAACCATAAAGTTTAATTGTCTACAAAAATAGATGAATTTTCCACAAAGTACATACATTTTCAAACAAATAGTTTAATTATTAAATGAAAAATATCAATTTTCAACCAAATAGTTGAATTTTCATCAAAAAAAGATAAATTAATTTTTTTTAAATGTTTAACTTTTAACCCAGTTTTTTAATTTCTAACTAAAAAACGATGAATTCGCAACGAACAATGTAAAAAAAAATTTCTATTATAATTCAGAAATATTTCTTCTTTATAATTCTACTTCTACTCTGAAAACTGCTTGAAGTACTTTTATTACCTAAAATTTAGAAGAGGGAACTTTCAAATTGTGACGAATTCTGACTTGAAAGAGGGATTTTTAAAAATTCCTTTTTTCTCAATCCGAATTATAATTCCTTTAAAAAATTCCAATTCCATGTAAAACATTCCCTGTTCCAAGTGAAATTATATTTCTTGAATTTTGCTATGATCAGAAGGAAATTCCCGGTTTTTAAATTAAATTCCCGGTCATTTCCCGGTTTTTTCCCGGTCAATAAAATTCCAGGTCATTTCCCGATATTTCCCGGTTTCCCGGTCAAGTCGCCACCCTGTTAATATTTAAATTAACCTATAATGTTTATACACTATATAAATATATTATTTACCTGAAGAATTTAAATGTTAAAAGCTAAAAATGGTTATTCCTCTTATTAAATAAGTCTTCTCAATTTTTAGAGATGTTTAAAAACTAGAAAGTTTCAGCTTAAAAGCTTTTAGTAATAATTTTCAGAGGCCAAAGAGATTTTTTAAAAGTTTTACCTAATATATATTTGCCCTCTCTAGGGATCGCGGGACCTTGTAGCTGGTGGGAGGGCTTACGCGGCTCATTGACCACAGATCTGAAATAGGTGAACCTGAGGGGCCGTATCGCGAGGTGTGGCTACTCTGGGGAACTGACGGACTCTGGTCGGTGAGACTTAAACCAAGGAGCGATCCTTCCAGGGGGTAATGGCAAAAGACCACTGGAATATCGAGAGCGCGAGTTCTCATGCTCCCAAGCTAAGATGTGATCGCCGTATCGAGAGCTGAATGGCACCAGGGTCAACAAATCCTTGAACGCACCGGCCTGCCCCCCTCAGTAGAGGTGGTCAGGCGGGGGTTTCAAAGGAAGTGTCTTAACGGAGACTTTGGGACACCAGGTCGAATCCCATAGTATTTAGACCCGCCATCTGCAAGCGGGGCTCTGTGGGAGGTGTTTCTTATTTCCCTACCTTCTCGTGGGACAGAAATGTTTCCAAACAAACCTAAAAAACAAAACATAAACGATGAGGGATCCGTTTCGGTTCCCTCACCTAAACCACAGCCAAAAGTGGGAGGCTCCGTAGGGGGCAAGTCACCAGAGGCGGTGCGAAATAGTGAAGATGGTGGAGACAATTATGTCGAAGCCGTGGAAGTGCAGCTAACGGAACTCTCCATAGGGAAGAGGCACCGTAGCGGAGTACAAAGAAGGAGAGCCCGTAATGCGCGGCTCGCAAACAGCAGCCAAGGCTCCTCACAGGGCAGTGGCTGCGGAAACTTTACCCGGAGCGACTCCTCAGGCTTATTCTATAGGCAAGAGGAAGAAGGGCTCCGGAGAAACTCCCCCAAACAGGGAGTTGAAACGGCAGAAGGATCTGGTAACACAGGGCCTTACTTTCGCGCATATGGCCAACAACGCCCTGGTGAGAGTTGCCGTTGCGTCCGGTTGTCCTGATAACTGCCTAACTCTCGAGGATTTGGACAGGTTGAGGGATGAAATCTCAAAAGGAATTGACGCGTTACCTCGCGAGGGAGGCGCCCCCAGATTCAATGACATCTTCATTAGGTCGGGGGCCATCATTGTGGAGGCCGCGGACATCTGGTCGCGAGACTGGATTGTGGAGAAAACCCCAACGTTCAGGCTTAAAGAAGGTCTGAACATGGAACTTAAGGAGACGGAGTGTCTGCAAAGGTACCGCAGGGTGACCGAAGCGGAGAGGCTGGATTCTAGTCGTTGGTCTTCCCGAATCTTCATTCAGAGCCCTTGCGGCTCTAGATTATCGTCCCTATCTAGGGGCGAGTAGGGTTACCGTCCGGGTGACCCAACTGGGATCCGAAGGGGTCCCAGAAGCATCCGGAGGTGCCCCGAACTAGCCTCTCAATGGCTGAGATGGGAATCTCCATCACGCAGATTACTTTACACCACAGCAAAGGCGCCTCGGCTGTTTTAGCCAGACGCATGTCTGTGGTGCAGACAGGGCTCGCCCAAATCCAAGAACCCTGGTTTTACAGGGAAAGGATTTGTGGCTTGTCAGAATGTGGCTCCATATATAAGGGGCCACGCGAAAAAACGCCAAGGGCATACATAGCCGTCAAGGGTATGGATACGATCTTGGTGCCTAAATTCTGCTCTAGAGATCTCCCCGTTATTAATGTGAGACTCAGGGGCAGTAGCGGAGAAAGGCTAGAGGTGGAGGCTCTAATTCGGTATTGTTAAGAGAACAAGATCCCTCTGCTGTTGGGCTGTGATGCAAACTCTCACCACACGGTGTGGGAAAGCACAAACATCAATGACAGAGATTTAATTAAATACATAGCGGACACAGAGCTGAAGATTCTGAATCGAGGTGATACTCCCACATTCCAGACTAAAAACAGGAGTGAGGTTCTCGATTTGACTCTATGTTCGGGTGTACTGAGGAGCAGGGTAGTGGGCTGGAGAGTTTCCGATGATGAGTATCTGGCGGACCACAAATATATCGTGTTTCGATTAGCTCTAGGTAAACCGGTGGTTTCTAATATCAGAAACCCTAGAAATACATTTTGGGACTCATATAAAGAGTAACTCAAAGGGAGGCTTGTGGAATTCCCCACAAGCTATGGTACCATAGATGAGGAGCACGCTGCGGATTTTCTGCGAAGGACTCTGACTACATCATATCAGAATAATTGCCCTACAAGCACATTTAAGTCTAGGAAGGGAGCAGAATGGTGGAACACCCACCTGGAGAGAGTCCGTAAAAAGACAAGAATGTTGTGCAATAGGGCAAATAGAACTAAATTGCCTTCGGACTAGGCCATCTATAAGACGGCCCAGTGTGAATACAATAAAAATATAAGGAAGTATACGCAGGAAGATTGGAGGGGGTTCTGGGTGGAATCGAAAAACATTCCGGAAACAGCGAGGCTCCACAAGATCCTGGCGAAAATCCGGAAGCAGGCCTCGGGCTCATAAGGCTCGTTAATGGTGAGTTTGCCGAAAATGAAGAAGCAGCGCTGAATCACCTGATGGAAGTTCACTTCACGGGTTTCCAGCGAATCCGAACCGAACAAGAGGAGGAAGGTCGGGGCCAAGGGGTGGAAAGGGCCGAATGGAATTTCGCCGCTAAGGTCGCTGATTACAAAAAGGTGGAATGGGCCGTAGGGTCCTTCTGTCCCTTTAAATCACCAGGGGCGGATGGCATATATCCAGCGCTTTTACAAAAAGGCATGGATTTAGTCGTCCCTCCTTTGACGAAATTATTTAGGGCAAGTATAGCCCTTAAACACGTGCCATCGGCATGGAAGGATGGCAGAGTGGCCTTCATACCCAAACCTAGGAGGGAGGGTAACACTGCTGCCAAAGTAGGAAGCATGCTACGCCGAAGATGACTCGAAACCAGATGGGGTGAAGACCTAGTAAGGGGGATAGTTCCGCGGGGCTGCCCACAGGGGGGTGTCCTGTCGCCCCTCCTGTGGTGCATTGTAGTGGACGGCCTTCTTCGAAGGCTAAATAAAGAGGGGTACTATACTCAGGGATATGCGGATGACTTTGTAATCCTAGTCAGGGGGGCTCATCTGGAAACGCTGATGGGTCTTATAAGGTCGGCGCTGCGCATCGTAGAGCTCTGGTGCGACAGCTCAGGGCTCTCGGTAAATCCGGAAAAGACCAACCTGGTCATTTTCACGAGAAATTATAAAGTTCCGAAAGTTGACGCTCCTGTATTCTGTGGTGGGAAGCTGACGTTTTCAGATTCAGTTAAATATCTGGGAGTAATCCTAGATGGCAAGCTGAACTGGCCAAAGCACCTAGAGACCCAATGCAGGAAATTTGTCATGACTTTTTGGATGTGCAGGAGAGCCTTTGAATTGACGTGGGGGCTAGGGCCTAAAATGCTTGCATAGCTCTACTCTGCTGTCTTAAAACCCAGGCTCCTACATGCGGCCGTGGTCTGGTGGCCACGGGCGGATCTTAAAACAATGCAGGACAGGCTGCGAAGATTACAAACGCTAGAATTTAGGGGTTTCACTGGAGCAATGAGGACTGCGCCCACAGCGGCGATAGGATTCATGCTCTACATGCCTACATGCCTACATGTTGCGATAACCGCTAGAGCAGCACACGCGATGTGTCGCAAATAGTTGGACTCCGGGGACTAGACACACTAGACTCCCGAGTGATATCAGCGCACTGCCGATTCTACAGACGAGGCAAGACAAAATAACAAAACGCTTCAACTTCGCTAAAGCTTTCCGTATCTGCATCCCAAGCAGGGATCTGTGGAAAGCAAATGGTAACCCGCTCCTCCAAGGGGAAATCTGGTATACAGATAGCTCCATGGGAGAGAGAGGGTCAGGAGCAGGAATTTATGACAGCAAGAGTGAGAAAGGGATAGGGATCACACTTGGGCGACATGCTACTGTCTTTCAGGCGGAGGTCCTGGCCGTCCTTCGCTGTGCTGAAAAACTAATAGATGAAAACGCTGCTGGCAGGCAGATTACGATCTGATCGGAAAGCCAAGCGACACCAACTGCAATAGGGAAACCAGACATAACATCAGAACTGGTTTGGGAACGCAAAAAGGCATTAAACCAACTTGCAGAAAGAAACAAAGTGGCTCTCATATGGTTCCCTGGTTACACAGGGATCAAGGCCAACGAAAAGGTACTGGGAATAGCGTCTTGCTGTGTCAGAATGGCCATTAAACGCTGGAACCGAACAAAACACCGGGAATGCTGGGAACAAACCCAGGGTTGCCGTCAGGCGAAATCCATCCTTGAGTATACCTATAGGATCGGCAGAGCTAGGGAAATCCTGGGTTTACCCAACGACAGAGTGCAGGAAATGCGGCAGGGATGGCGAAACATCCCTGCATGTATTATGCCAGTGCCCGGCATTAGCTAGGCTCAGGCAACAGACCCTTGGGCCCATTTTATGGAAACAGAGAAAATTGCAACGCGATCAGTGGTCGACATACTGGGCTTCGTCAAGAGGTCTGGGGTCGACTGCTGAGAGTGAATAAGTAAGGGTGTGGCACAATAGGCTTTATAGCTTGAGCGCCAAGGGAGCTTTTCATGGGCTTCCCACCCGCATTAAAACTTAACTTAATATATATCTGAAATAAAACTTTTTTGCTCTACTAATTCAATTGAAAAATCTGAAAATAATGTGACAATTTTCTTTAAAACTTCTAAAATAACAAGGTTTTTTAGCTTACTTTAGTGTTTTTTTAAATAGGTCACCTAATCTTATATTTCTGCCCTAAACTGAAATATATAAAACAAGCGTTTTAGATTTGTTCATTTTTATGAATGTTTATTTTGTATCTATGAGAAAATCATATTTTCAAAATATCTTTTGGAAGCTCTACAAATTATTTTAAAAGTTTTTTGATGATTGGAAACTTTTCAATGTTAAAAATATAAAATGTAATGTGTAGATTTTTTAAGATTTCTAGAAAAGAAGCTTTTTAAGAATTTTAAAATGTTTCAAAAGAATGAAAAAAATGAAAAAAATTCCTGCAAAAATTTTAACTAATTTTTTATTTTTTTAAATAAATTTTAAGAGAGGATTGACAAAGATTTCAAAATTTTTAAAATTATTTTCTAAAATTTCGAAAATTAATTTAAAACTTGAAAAAATTTCAAAAAATTTAGCAAAAAAGTACATTTTTAATATCAAAATTTAGCTAACTTACCCCAAGTTTCTCGAGGCCTCTCGCAAGAACATCGGCTCCCTTCTTCTGGTTGACAAATATAATAACAGGCGGCTCGACTCCTCTGCTGAGAATTTCCATAAGTTTTCTCCGCTTGTCGGACTCTCCCATAATATGGACAATTTGTTCCGTCCTCTCTGTCGGTTTTCCGATACTGCCGATATAAACAACAGCCGGACGTCGGAGATAAGTCCTTGCTAGTCGTTCCACAGCCACAGGCATCGTCGCCGTAAACATCACAGTCTAAAAATTAAAATAATTTACAAAAAGCTGTTTGGGACTACTTTGTAAAAAATGCAATTTTTTGGTTAAAAATTCATATAATTTTTTATGTTTCCTCTTTTTTAGTAGGAAATTAATCTTCTTCCTTGAAAATTCGTCTTTTTGGTTTTAAAATTCATCTCCTTCGGTAGAAATTACATCTTTTTTGTCTGAAATATCAACTATTACATTTTTTGCTGAAAATTCATCCTTTCTTGTGGAAAGTTCATCATTCAGTTGGACATTTATCTCTTGAAAATTCAATAATTTAGTCAAAATTAAAATCTTTTTTGGTTGAAATACCAACTATTACATTTTCTATAAAGAATTCATCTTTTTTTTATTGAAAACTGAAATACTTAGCGAAAAGTTGAACTACTTTGTTAAAAAATTAATTCTTTTTGGTTGAAGATTCATCACTGGTTGAAAATTCCTCTTTTTTGATAAATTCAACTTCACTTAATTCAAAATTTAAATCTCTTTTGGTAGAAATTTCATCAATTTTTGGTTGAAAATTAATCTGTCTGGGTTGAAAACTGAAATACTTAGCCAAAGTTAAATTAATTTGATGAACATAATACTATTTTGGTAGAAATTGCAAATACTTGGTTGAAAAATAATTTTTTTTTTTTGAAAATTCATAATTTCGGGTCGAAAATTCAAATATTTAGCAGAAAATTCGTCTTTTCGGCTTGAAAATTAAAAAATTTCGTTGTAATTTTTTTTTTACTGGAAAATCTTTTTTGGATTAAAACTCGTCTTTTTGTTCTAACAATTCATCTCTTTTGCTAGAATTTTCATCTTTTTTGGATTGAAAATTAATCTGTTTTGTTTGAGGATTCAACTATTTTATGGAAAATTTCTCTTTTTGAATAAATTCAACTGTATGTAATTCAAAATTAAAATCTTTTTTGGCTGAAATACCAACTATTACATTTTCTGTTAAAAATTCATTTTTTTTAAACTGAAATAATTAGCAAAAATTTGAACTACTTTGTTAAAAATTCATTCTTTTTTGTTGAAGATTCATCACTGTAGTAGAAAATTCGTCTTTTTGGTTTAAAAATTCATCTCTTTTGACAGAATTTTCATCTTTTTTGGTTGAAAACTATTCTGTTTTGGTTGAGGAATCAACTATTTGATTAAAAATGCCTCTTTTTGGATAAATTCAACTGTATTTAATTCAAAATTTAAATCTCTTTTGTAGAAATTTCATCATTTTTGGTTAAAAATTAACATGTTTTGCATGAAAACTGAAATACTTAGCTAAAGTTGAACTAATTTGATGAAAATTAAACCATTTTTCGTAGAAATTTCAAATACTTAGTTAAAAATTAACTTTTTTGTTGAAAATTCATAATTTCGGGTTGAAAATTCAAATTTTTAGTAGAAAATTCGCCTTTTTGGCTTGAAAATTCAAAAATTCAGTTGACAATTTTTTTTCTTTATTGACTGGAAAATCTTTTTTAGTTTAAAATTCGTCTGTTTGGATTTAAAATTGATCTCTTTTGGTATAAATTTAATATTTTCATTTTGAAATATCAGCTATTACATTTTTTGTTGAAAATGCATCTTTTCTCGTGGAAGATTCATCATTTAGTTGAAAATTTATCTCTTGAAAATTCAGTAATTTAGTCAACATTTTTCTTTTTTTATTGACTGGAAAATATTATTTGGTGGAAAATTTGTCCTTTTGGTTTAAAAATTCATCTCTTTGGTTGCAAATGCACCTCTTTTGACGAAAATTAAACTATTTTGGAAGAAAATTCAAGTATTTGGTTAAAAATTAACTTTTTGATGAAAATTCATAATTTTGGTTAAAAATACAAATGTTTTTGTTGAAATTCGTCTTTTATGCTTGAAAATTCAACAATTTGGTTGACATTTCTTTTTCTTTATTGACTGTAAAATCTTTTTTGGTTAAAATTTCGTCTTTTTGGTTTAAAAATTGATCTCTTGTGGTAGAAATTTCATATTTTTGGGTTGAAAATTCCACTTTTTGGATAAACTCAACTGTACTTAATTCAAAATTTTAACATTTTTGGCATGAAATATCAAGTATTAAAATTTGTATTAAGAATTCATCTGTTTTCGTTCAAAACTGAAATACTTAGCAAAAAGTGAACTACTTTGTTAAAAATTAATTCTTTTTGGTTAAAGATTCATTACTGCAGTTTAAAATTCATCTCTTTAGTCGCAAATGTACCTATTTTGATGAAAATTAAACTATTTTGGTCGAAAATTCAAATATTTGGTTGAAAATTCACATGTTTAGTAGAAAACTAACTTTTTTGACTTGAAAATTAAAAAATTTATTTGACAATTTTTTTTCTTCATTGACTGGAAAATCTTTTTTAGTTTGAAATTCGTCTTTCTGGTTGAAACGTCAACTACTTAGATTAAACTTGAACTATTTTGTGAAAAATAAATTTTTTTTATTGATAATTCATATATTTTTTTAGATATCCTCTCTTTTGGTAGAAAATTAATCTTCTTCCTTGAAAATTCAGCTTTTTGGTTTTAAAATTCATCTCCTTTGGTACAGAATTTCATTTTGTTTTGTTTGAAGTATTAACTATTGCATTTTTTGTTAAAAATTCATTCTTTTTCGTTGAAAATACAACTGTTTGATTGAAAATTAATGAAGATGCATCATTTTAGGGGAAAATTCAAATATTTGGTTGTAAGATAAGTTTTTAGTTTCAAATTTACCAGCTTTGTAGAAAATTCGTATTTTTGGCTTGACAATTTTACAATTTGATAGATAATTAAACTATTTGCTTGAAAATTCAACTATTAATAATTATTAAGAAACTTAGGTATTTGGTAGAAAATTAACTTTTTTATTGAAAAATCATATTTTTAGTTGGAAATTCATATATTTTTTTAAAAATTCGTCTTTTTTGGCAAAAAATTAATCTTCTTCCTTGAAAATTCGTCTTTTTCGTTTTAAAATTCATCTCTTTTGGTAGAAATGTCATCTTTTTCGTTGAAAATACAACTGTTTGGTTGAAAATTAATCCTTTTTTGTTGAAAAATTTCGTTGAAAATACAATATTTTAATTTGAAATATTAGGAATTTGAAACGTTTAAATTTGAATTTAATATTAGTTTTCTTAAAAGATTTTATTTAAAAGAATGGTCTTGTTTTCTATTGTCTTGCATCTCTGTTTATGATAATGTCATAAATTTGAGTCATTTTTGCGATTTCAGTAGGAAAGAGTGTGGATTAAATCAAAATGTTTTTTTTTTACTTAAAATCTTTTTGTGTTGAAATGTCACCTATTACATTTTTCGTTAAAATTTGGGTTGGATTCATAATTTTATAGTTGAAATTTATTTATTTTTTTTTTAAATAATTATTCTAACTGAAAATTTAACTATTTGGTTACAAATTCAACTGATTGCTTGTAAATTACCTTTTTTTATTGAAAATTCATATTCTGGAGTTGAAAATTCTAATGTTTTATAAAAAATTGTCCTTTTTGGCTTGAAAATTCAACAATTTAGTATAAAATTCAACTATTAGGTATAAAATTAAATTGTTATGTCGACATTTAGTATTTTTTATTGAAAATTTAATTGTCCTCGGTGAATATTTAACTATTCCATTTTTGGTTAATAATTGACCTTTTTTGTTTAAAAATTCAAGTATTTATTTAATAAAACTTAGAAACCAAAAAAATTGACGAAAGTTATAATTTCGTCTTTTTGGAAGAAAATTCATCTTCTTGGTCGAAAATTCAACTATTTGGTTAAAAATTCATGTATTTGCGGTTGAGAACTCATCTTTTTTGGTAGAAAATTAATCTTCTATTTTGAAAATTCTTCTGTTTGGTTAAAAATTTAAATATTTGGTACAGATTTCACCTTTTTTGGTTGAAAATTAATCTGTTTTAGTTGAGGATTCAAGAACTTTCTTCAAAATTCATTTTTATTGGTTAAATCCAACTATTTTTTATTTTAAATTAATTTTTTTTTTGCTGAAATATGAACTATTACATTTTTGGTTGGAAATTGATCTTTTTAGATTTAAAATTTAACTCCTAGGTAGAAAGTTGAACTACTTTCTTAAACATTCCTTTTTTTGTTGAAAATTCATAATTCTAGTTGGAAACCCGTTGATTTTTTTGGTTAAAAATTAATTATTTTAACTGAAAATTCAACTATTTTGTTGAAAATTCAACTGATTGGTTGTGAAGTCACTGTTTTTATTGAAAATTCATATTCTCGGGTTAAGAATTTTTTTAAAAATAAAAATGAATTTTTTTGGCTTGAAAATTCAACAATTTAGTAGAAAATTTCTAGGATGTAGTACAAAATTAAACTGTTTTGTAGAATTTTTTTTTCTAATTAAATATTAATCTTCCCTAATAAAAATTTAACTACTCAATTTTTTGTTGAAACGGCTCTTTTTTAGTTTGAAAATTCAACTATTTAGTTAAAAAACTATGTAATTTGTTGGAAATTCGTCTTTTTTGGTAAAAAATTAATCTTCTTGTTTGAAAATTCAACAATTTGGTTCAAAATGTATGTATTTTGTTGATAATTTATCTTTTTGGGTAGAAAATTAATCTTCTTGGTTGAAAATTAGTTTTTTCTTCAAAAATGTAACTATTTTGTTATAAAAATTGAACTGTTTTGTTGAAAGCTCATGTTTTTGGCTTGAAAATTCAACATTTTTGATGATTTTTTTTTATTGACTGAATAATCTTTCTTCATTGAAAATTCGTCTTTTTGGCTTGAAAATCCAACAATTCGGTAAACATTTTCTAGTATGCGGTACAAAATTAAACTGTCTTGTAAATTTTTTTTTAAATTGAAAATTAATTCTCCCTAATGAACTCCTACATTTTTTGTTAAAAATTGAGTTTTTTTAGTTTAAAAATGGTAATTGTTAGTTGAAAATTTATGTAATTTGTTGAAAATTCATCTTTTTTGGTAAAAAAGTAATTTTATTATTCGGAAATTTAACTATTTGGTTAAAAAATTATGTATTTTGTTGAGAATTCATCTTCTTTGGTAGAAAATTAAGCTTCTATCTTTAAAACTCTTCTTTTTGGTTGAAAATTAATCTGTTCTAGTTAAGGATTCAATTATTTTCTTCAAAATTCGTTTTTGTTGGTCAAATCAAACTGTTTTTTATTTTAAAGAAATTTTTTTTCTTAAAATATCAACTGTTTAA
>CAKNYM010049815.1:240928-255028 GCA_932195095.1 Andricus curvator
TTTTTTTTTTGTTGAAAATTAATCTGTTTTGGTTGAGGATTCAACTGTTTATTGGAAAATTTATCTTTTTGAATAAATTTAACTATATTTAATTCAAAATGAAAACTTTTTTGGTTGAAATACCAACTATTACATTTGCTGTTAAGAATCTTTTTTTGGTTAAAAAATGAAATACTTAGCTAAAAGTTGAACTACTTTGTTAAAAATTAATTCTTTTTAGTTGAAGATTCATCATTGTAGTTGAAAATTCATCTCTTTGGTTATAAATCTACCTAATTTGATGAAAATTAATCTATTTTGTTAGAAAATTCAAGTATTTGTTTGAAAATTAACTTTTCTTGTTGAAAATGCAAAATTTCGGATTGAAAATTCAAATGTTTAGTAGAAAATTATTTTTTTTGGCTTGAACATTCAAAAATTTAGTTGTAGTTTTTTTCTTTATTGACTGGAAAATCTTTTTTGGTTTAAAATTCGTCTTTTTGGTTTAACAATTCATCTCTTTTGGTAGAATTTTCATCTTTTTTTGGTTGAGGATTCAACTATTTTATGGAAAATTTCTCTTTTTGTACAAAATTTAACTGTATTTAATTACAGTTCAATTACATACACTTACATTTTCTGTTAAGAATTCATCTTTTTTGGTTAAAAACTGAAATACTCTGCTAGAAGTTGAACTAATTTGTTAAAAATTAATTCTTTTTAGTTGAAAATTCATCTCTTTGGTTGCAAATCTAACTATTTTGACGAAAATTAAACTATGCTGGTAGAAACTTCAAGTATATATTTGTTTAAAAATTAGCTTTTCTGTTGAAAATGCACAATTTCGGGTTGAAAATTCAACAATTTTGTAGAAAATTTGTTTCTTTGTTGACTAGAAAATCTTTTTTGGTTTAAAAATTCCTCTCTTTTGGTGGAATTTTCATCTTTTTTTTAGTTGAGGATTCAACTATTACATGGAAAATGTCCCTTTTTGTACAAAATTCAACTGTATTTAATTACAGTTCAATTACAAAAACTTACATTTTCTGTTAAGAATTCATCTTTTTTGGTTAAAAACTGAAATACTCTGCTAAAAGTTGAACTCCTTTGTTAAAAATTAATTCTTTTCAGTTGAAAATTCATCTCTTTGGTTGCAAATCTAACTATTTTGACGAAAATTAAACTATGTTGGTAGAAAATTCAAGTGTATATTTGTTTAAAAATTAACGTTTCTGTTGAAATGCACAATTTCGGGTTGAAAATTCAACAATTTAGTTGCAAATTTGTTTCTTTGTTGACTGGAAAATCTTTTTTGGTTAAAATTTGTCTTTTTGGTTTAACTATTCCTCTCTTTTAGCAGAAAACTATTTTTCCTAAAAATTAATTTGTTTTGGTTAAGGATTCTATTTTATTGAAAATTCCTCTTTTCTTCGATGAATTCAATTGTATGATTTGAAGTTAATATCTTTTATGGTTGAAATATTAACTATTACATTTTTCATGAAGAATTCAACTTTTTTGGTTGAAAACTCAAATACTTGAGTAAAAGTTGAACTACTTTATTAAAAATTAATTATAAAATAAAAAAAATTCCCTCATTCCAACTCTATAAAAATCTTAAAAACTGAAAAATGTCCATCTTCCGATTCAGAAAAATTTGAAACTAAAAAATTCCTCCCTTCCAACTCCATAAAAAGGTTAAAATTTTCCCCCTTCTAATTCAGAAAAAATTAAAACTAAAAAAATCCTCCCTTCCAACTCAATAAAAAGGTTAAAAAATTTCCCCTTCCAATATAAAAAAAGATTGAAGCTACAAAATTCTTCTCTTAAACTAAATTAAAAGTGTCAAAAAGAAGAAAAGTCCTCTTGTAATTCAGAAAATAAATAAATAACCAAAATCTCATCCCTTCTAACTCAATGAAAATTATAAAAACAAAAAACAGGCTCTTCTAATTCGGAAAAAAATGAAAACCAAAGTTCAACAAAGTACATGAAGTTTCAATTAAATACTTGAATTTTCAACTAGAAAGATAAATTTTCAATAAAATAGTTGAATTATCAACTAAACAAGATAAAATTTTAACCAAAAAGGGAATAGTTAAATTTTTATTGAAAAACATTAATTTTCAACAGATAAATAGTTAAATTTTCAACCAAAGTGATGCATTTTAAGATAAAAAGATGAATTTTCAACTAATATGATGAACCTTCAACTGGAATAGTTGAATTTTCAGCCAAGAATAAAAAGCTCGATTTTCAACTAAAACTTGAATTGTCAAATTTTTATTTAAAAACACTTTCACCCACAGAGATAAATTTTCAACGGAATACTGAACATGATTAGTTAAGTTTTCAGTTAAAAACATTAATTTTTAACCAGAAAAGACGAATTTTCAACAAAATAGTTAAATTTTTGAACTGGAACAGTTAAATTTTCGGTTAAAATCATTAATTAAAAAAAATAATAATTTGCAACAAAATAGTTCAATTTTAAATCAAGAAAGATAAATTCTCAATAAAAAAATGCAATAGTTATATTTCAACTAAAAAATATTTTTATTTTAAATCAAAAACAGTTGGATTAAACCAATAAAGACGAATTCTCAACATGAGTTGAATTTTCAAGCATAAAGATGAATTTTCAACAAAACATATGATTTTTCAATCAAATATTTGAACTTTTAAATAAAATAGATAAATTTCAAACTAAAAATATAATATTTAAATTTCCAGTTACAAAAATTAATTTCCAACAACAAACGAATTTTCAAAAAATTGTTTACTACTATGTATTATATTTTTATTTCGGAATTCATCTCATTTGGTTAAAAATTCTAGTATTTGGTTGAAAATTTAATTATTTTGTTGAAAATGCGACTATATAGTTAAAACGTAATCTTTTTTATCAGAAATTCAACTAGTTTGTTAAAAATAAATTTTTTTAGTTGAAGGTTCATTTCTTTAGTTGAAAATTTAACTATTCTGATGAAAATTCGTTTCATGTTGGGTTGAAAATAAATTTTTTAAACTGAAAATTAAACCATTCAATTTTTGGTTAAAAATATATGTTTTTCAGGTAAAACTTTAACTACTTGGTAAAAAACTCATATTTTTAGTAAAAAGTTAAACTTTCTGGTTGAAAATTTATGTATTTTGTTGAAAATTCGTCTTTCTTGGTAAAAATTCAACTTTTGCTCTTAAATGAACTTTTACGTTAACAATAAATTCTACTGTTTTGTAGAAAATTCATCTTTTTGGCTTGAAAATTCAACAATTTCATAGAAAATTAAACTATTTGGTTGAAAATTTAACTTTTTGGTTGAAAAATCATATTTTTTAGTTAAAAATTTAACTTTTTCGTAGACAATTCGTCTTTTTGACTTTAAAATTAAATAATTTTGTTGAAAATTCATATCTTTTTTGTAGAACATTAATCTTCTTGGTCGAAAATTCATCTTTTTGGTTGGAAATTTAACAGCTTTGTTGAAAATTCATTAAAATTTGTTTGTTTTTTTTTTCATCTGAAAAGAAAGTATTTCATGTTTGGTTGAAACTTTATCGCGTATATTGGATAAGTTGGAAATTCGTATTTTTTAATAGAACAATAATCTTCTTGGTCGAAAATTCATCTTTTTGGTTGAAAATTCGTTTTTTTGTTATTGAAAACTTGTCTTTTTGGACAGAAAATCAATCTATTTTGTTTAAAATTCAACTTTTTGATTAAAAACTCAACTTTTTAGTTGAAAATTCAACGTTTTGGTAGAAAATTCAACTATTTTGTAGAAAATTAATATATTTTGTTGGAAAGCCATCTTTTTTTAGTAGAAAATTATTCTTGTTTGTTGAAAGTTCAACTTTTTGGTTAAGAATTCAACTATCTTGTTAAAGATCCATCTTTCTAAATTGACAATGATCTTTTTTATAAAAATTCATCTTTTCCGATTTAAAAATCTACTGTTTTCTAAAACATTCGACTTTTTAGCTTAAAAACTTTACTCTTCTGTTGAAAATTTATCTTTCATGATAGAAAAGTAATTTTTTTAGGTTAAAAATGAAATTTTTGGATGAAAATTCAGCTGTATTCTGAAAAATTTAAGTTTTTGTCTCATAATTTCAAATATGTGATTGGTTTTTAATGTTTTTTGTTTAAAAATTCGACCATTTGATTGAAATTGCATCTTTGTATGTTGAAAATTCAACTATTTGGTTAGAAATTCAACTATTTTGTTAAAGTCATCAAGTTTGGTCGAAAATTCAACTATGTCGTTAAAAATTCATCCTTTTGGGTTCAAAATTTATCTTTTATGGTAGGAAAGTCATCTTTCTTGGTTGAAAAGAAATTTTTTTGTTAAAAATTCAACTGTCTTCGAAAAAAGTCGTCTTTTTGGCTTTAAAATTTTATTATTTGGTTACATCTTCAACTATTTTTTGGAAAACTCGTATTTTTTACTGAAAAGTTCATCTACCTGGTTGTTAATACATAGGGTTGGTTCAAAATTAATTTTTTTGTTTGAAAATTCGTCTTTTTGTGTTGAAAACTTGGGTAGAAAATCTTTTTTTGTTGAAAATTCAACAATTTAGATGAAAATGCAATATATTTCGGCTTGAAATCTTAGGAATTTAAACTGTTTCCTATTGAATTCAATATGTTATCTACATTAATTTTATTCGAAAGAATTTATAAACGTAAAATTCGTCTTTAAAAGAAAGAAAGAAAGAAGCTTTTAAAAAATAATAAAAATGAATTTTAGAACTTCTTTTAAAGTTTGAGAGCTTTGAATATCAACTAAATTTAAAAGAAACTTACTTTTCCTGCTCCTTTTCGGCCTCAGTTCTTCTTTTTTCAAGAAGTTCTCCATAAAATTTGCTCTGGTCCCTTTTCTGTGCCTTGATATCAATTCCCGCGAGATTTCCTCTCCCGTAAAATTGAACCTGGTGTCTTTCTTTATAAATAGCATTATAATCAACGGAAGTGTCTTCAGAAGTGTCCCAATCAAAAACGAATTTTCGATCATTGAGTCTTCTGACTCTTCGCTTCTTTTTCACGAGACCGAGATACCTTTCCTTTATGGCTTCCACTTCCTTTTCTTTGTCTTTATCCTTCATTTCCTCTTCCCTCGATCTCTGATTTTCTCTTCTCCTGCTTTAAAATAAATTATATAATTACTAACATTGATGTAGGGTGCACAACGAAAATTTGAATTTTTAAATATTGCGAACGCTACCGCCTAAATGTCTTCCTTTTGGTGAAAAAAAAACAGCAGCCATTATATTTTCCTTTATTAAAAAAAAATTGTTTATAGATCCCCTAGGCCGTTTTAGTTCTGAGAATGAATTTTCTTAGTTTTAGATTCTTGGAAAACTAGAAAACATGCAATTTTTAAATTAAAATATAAAATTATTGTATTTCATAGTATCCAATATCTGAAGAATAGAAAAGCATGGACAATATTTTTGATAATTGTTAACTCGTTGAATTTTCAACTAATGAAAACAATTTTTTAAAGAAAATAAGAATTAAAAAAAATAGTCTTTCCAACAAAGGAGGTGAATCTTCAACAAAATAAATAATTTTTTGCAAAAGTCGTTGAACTTTCAATCAAGTAGTTGAATTTTCAACCAAAAAGATAAATTTTTCTCCAAAAACATTAATTTTCTAACAAAATACATGATTTTTCAACGAAATAGTTCAATGTTCAACTAAAAAGATCAATTTTCAACCAGAAATTCGTTTAAATTTTCAGCAAAAAAAAAAAAATTTTCAACAAACAAAAAAAACAAGTTCTGAACCAAAGAAATTAATTTTTAACCAAAGAGATGAAACTTTAATTTAAAAAAATGAATTTTTAACAATGTAGTTGAATTTTCAACTAAAGAGGATTAATTTTTAACCAAAAATGATATAGTTACATTTTCAGGTCAAAAATTAATTTTCGAACAAAATTTTTTTTTAATGAAATAGTTGAATTTTCAGCCAAATTTTCTATTTATTTTAAACCAAATTCCAAGAAAACAGTTGAATTTTTAATCAAAAAGATCAGCCAAGTCTTCTATTTATTTTCCACCATATATATATAATTTAGAAACACCTAGAAACACTACCCGAATCGGGTAGTGAGGCAATGAACTTTCGACTTCGAACTGCTAATCTATGTATGTATATATATAATTTTTTAAGAAAGTAGTTAAACTTTCAACGAAATGGTTGAATTTTCGAAAAAAAAGATAAATTTTCCTCCAAAAGCACTAATTTTCTACCAAAAAAGATGCATTTTTAATAAAATACATGAATTTTCAACCAAATAGTTCAATATTCAACTTTGTTAAAAATTTGACTACGTTGTTAAATATTTAACTAATTTGTTAAAAATATTTTTTTTTTGTTAAAAATTAATTTTTGAACTTAAATATTAAGTATTTCATTTAAAATTCGTTTTTACTGTTTAAATTCAACTGTTTTTTGTGTAATATTGAAATTTTTTGGTTGGAACATCTAATATTCAATTTTTCGTTGGAAATTCATCGTTTTTGGTTCAAAGTTATACTACTTTGTTAAAAAGTAATTTTTTTGTTGTTGAAAATTCACTACTTTAGTTAAAAATTCATCTCTATGGCTAAAAATGCAACTATTCTATGGAAAAATTCGCTTTTTTAAGTCGAAAATTAATTTTTTTTAACAGACAATTTAACTATTCCAGTTTTTGGTTAAATTTTTTTTTCCTTTTTAGTTGAAAATTCACTTATTTTGTTGCAAATTGTATATATTGTTGGAAATTTAATTTTTTATCTGGAAATTTCAATATTATATTTTTGGTTGAAAATTTATTTTGTTACTTGAAAATTTAAAATTTTTCTTGAAAATTCGTTTTCTCTTAGTAGAAAATTTACCTTTTTAGTTGGAACTTTGAATATTTAGTTGGAAATTTATGTATTTTGTTGAAAGTTTTTCTTTTCTAGTAGAAACTTAATCTTTCTGTTACTTTTATTAATAATTTGTATAAAAAAGCTATTTTTCATTTATTAAATTTAAATTTTCGCAGAACTGCCCCATTCTGTTTGCACTTGAAGTTGTTGCGATTAATGAAAATTCTTTAGTTTGAATTGGAATATCAAATCCTCATCAGGCTAGATCGATATTATAATCATTTTTAACTGATTTTAGGATCGTTTAAAATTAGATACTTTTGGGAAAGTTCCTAAAAAAAAGGAACTAATTACGGCTACATTTACTTCGTGAAAATAATTTCCAATTTTTTAGAGATTCCAGGGACTACACAATATTTCAGAGATTTATACATTATATATATTTATATAATATATATTTTATATTATACTTAAATTTGCAACCAAAAATAATGAATTTTCAAAGAAGAAGATTAATTTTCTACCAAAAAGTCGAGTTTCCAACTACAAAATTAATTTTTAACCAAAAAAATTTTTTAACAAAGTAGTTGAATTTTTAACAATGTAGTTAAATTTTTCACAAATTAGTTACATTTTTAACCAAAGAAATGCATTTTTAACTGAAATAAATGAATTTGCAAGCAAGAAAAATAATTTTCTAAAAAAAAGTCAATTTTCAAACACATAGTTGAATTTTTAACTAAGAAGATCAATTCTCAAGAAAAGAAAAACGAATTTTTAAGAAATTAGTTAATTTTTCAAACGAGAAATGATTTTTCAACCAAGAAGATTAATTTTCTACCAAAAGAGACGAATTTGAATGCAACTAAAAAGGACGAATTTTCAAAAAATCAGGTAATTTCTCAAATAAGAAAGATCAGTTTTTAACCAAAAATAAAACAAATATAAGACAAATTTTCAACCAAAGAGAAGAAATTTCAACCGATAAAATTTTTGTTCTTTCAGTGAACAATAATATTATGTTTGTGAAATTCAGAACTATGCAAGAAAAACTGACCGTACTTAAAATAGTAAATTTTTTCTTTTCAAACTGAATATCTGACACTTTGACTCTATTTTACAAACAAATTCTAAACTTTTATTAATAAATTGTATAAAAATCTATTTTTCATATATTAAATTTGAATTTTCGCAGAACTCGGACCCGAACAGATCGTGCACTCTGGTGAGTGCTGAACTCTCCCATTTTATGAGATTATTAACAATAATCAAGATTATTATATATAATTACTGTAAATTGTACCCAAATATTTGATAATTGAAAATTAAATTATCCTCACCTCTCGCGATCATCCCATTCCCTCTCTTTTCCAGGAGTAGATCCTTCCCCATGATTCAAAATCTTCCTTTCCTCTTCCTGTTTCTTCCTAATCGCTTCAACTTCCTCCTGTCTTTTCTGCAAAGCCAAAGCAGATCTTTCGGCTTTCGTCAAAAATTTTGGTTTCGATCTCGCTTCCTCCTCTGCTTTCTTCTTGGCCAGCAACTCTTCCAAACTCAAAGGTTCTCTTTTCGCTGGAGGTTTCATCTTCTCTTCCTTTTCATCCTCGTCTTCATTTTTCGAATCCTTTTTTCCTTCATCATCCACAGGAAAAATTGGACTAGCTTTCCTCTTTTTTTCATCCTTCGATTTTTCCTTGCCGTCTTTACGCTCTCGAGATCTCTCCCGTTCTCTGGATCTTTCTTTCGATCTGGAACGTTTGCGATCCTGAAATTTGAAAATATCAATATCAATCCTATATTAAAAAGCGCATGGTGCCATTTTAGATTATTTCTCGAAATAACTCGAAACAATTTGAAACTATTGTTGTCCGGAAACTCGTATTTATTTCAAAAGATTTCAAATCTTTCTAAAATTTCGAAAAAGAATGGGAACGATTTTCAAGCAAAATCTTTCAATTAGCAAGATTACAAAGATTTATAAACAATACGAGTAAGTTTAAGTTTAAGACATTTCGAAAATTTAAAAAGATTCAAATTAATTTAAAAGTTGGAAATATTTCAAAAGTTTTGAAAAATGTACATTTTTGAATATTAGGAAAAAAATTTGTGAAGCTTCTTAAGGATTTTGAAGGGATTCACGATAACAAAAAAATTTTCTTAGAATTCATGGGAAAAATTGAACTGATTTTTTATTTGGAAAAATTAATTTTATCAGAATATTTAAAAACATTTTAAAATACGACAAAAAATTTTAAAAGATTTCAAAAGATTTCTGAAATCGTCGTAACAGATTCTGGAAGATTTAAAGGGAATTTTCGTAATTTTTCAGAGTTTTAAGAAAATTTTTGGGAATAGAAAAAAAATGATTTGAAATTTGAAAATATTTCAAAAAATATCAAACAAAATGTAAATTTTTAAGATTTCGAAAAAAATGTCAAAGCTTTTTAAGAAGTTTAAAAGGCTTCAAGAAAATGAAAAAACTTTATTCAAATTCCTGGGAAAATTTAAACTGATTTTTTATTTTGAAAATAAATTTTAAGACCAAATTGACAAAGATTTCAAAAGATTTTAAATTACTTTCTATAATTCCGAAGAAGAATTTAATTTTAAGATAATTTTCAAAAAAAAATTTTTAACATTTCAAAAGATTTCCAAAATATTGTCAAAACAAAATCTGGAAGATTTGAAGACAAGTTCTTTAATTTTGCAGAATTGGAAGACAAATTTTAAAGGAATTCGAAGAATTTAAAAAGATATTTAGAAGGTTCAAAAGTTTTTAAAATGGTTAAAAAATTATTTTAAGTTTGAAAAGATTTACAAAAATTTTGAACAAAATGTAAATTCTTGTAGATTTCGAAAAAATTTTGAAGTCTTTTAAGAAGTTTAAGAGGCTTTAAGAAAATAAAAAAAACTTTCTTAAAATTCCTGGGAAAATTTAAACTGAATTTTTATTTGAAAAATAAATTTGAAGAAAAAATTGACAGAGATTTCAAAATTTTAAAAATTATTTTCGAAAATTTCAAAAAATCTTTCCATTAGCAAGATTTAAAAAATTGTTGGAAAATTTCAAAGGGTTTTACAATAATACAAAATATTTCTCATAATTCATGGAATAATTTAAACAGATTGTTTATTTTGAAAAATTAATTATAAGATAATATTTAAACAAAATTTTAACATTTCAAAAGATTTCCAAAATTGTCAAAACAGAATCTGGAAGATTTGAAGGTAAGTTTTTTAATTTTTCAGAATTTCAAAAGATATTTAGAAGGCTTAAAAGTTTTGAAAATGGTTGACAAAATGATTTTCAATTTTGAAAGTTTTCCAAAAATTGTAAACAAAATATAAATGGAAGATTTCCAAAAGAAGTTCTAATCTTTTTAAGAAGTTTGAGAGGTTTAAAGAAAATAAAAAAATTTCTTGAGATTCCTGGGAAAAATTTATATTACTTTTTATTTTGAAAAATTAATTTTAAAAGAAAATTTGAGAAAGTTGCGAAATATTTCCAAATATTATTATAATTTCAAAATATTTCTACAGATTTCGAAAATATCTGGAAGATTCAAGGGCAATTTTTTAAATTTTGAATGATTTTTCAAAATTTTAGGAATATTTCGAGTCAATTTAAAAGATAAAAAATGTTAACGCTTCTAAAAGATTTTGAAAGGTTTCATGATAATAAAGAAATTTCTTGAAATTCCTGGGAAAATATCAACTGATCGTTTATTTAGAAAAATAAATTTAAAGAGAAAACTGAAATCGATTTCACAACATTTTAAATTATTTACTAAAATTTCGAAAAAGAATATGGACGATTTTAAAGCCAATTTTTTTTAATTAGCAAGATTACGGATATTTTATAAAATTTTTGATAAAGTTTAACAGACATTTAGAAGTTTAAAAAAAGTCAAAATTAACTTAAAACTTAAAAAGATTTTTGAAAAGTTAAAAATATTTACATTTTTGAATATTTGTAAATAAAATTGTTGCAGCTTCTGAAGCATTTAGACAGGTTTCACGATAATAAAAAATATTTTTGAAAATTCACGGGATAATTTAAACTTATTTTTTATTTCGAAAAATTATTTTTAAGGGAATATTCAAAAAGACTTTAAATTATTTCAAAATATTTCCAACATTGTCAAAACAGAATCTGGAAGATTTGAAACCATTTTTTTATACTTTTCAGAATTTTAAGAAAAATGTTGGAAAAATTAGAATAATTTTCAAAGATACTTAGAAGGTTTCAATGTTTTAGAAATGATTTTAAAAAATATAAAATTTGAACAGATTTACAAAAGATTTTAATTTATTTTCTAAAATTTCGAAAAAGAATGGGAAAGATTTTCAAGCAAAATCTTTTAATTAGCAAGATTACAAAGATTTATAAAAAATTCGATCAAATTTAAGAAACATTTAGAAGCTTTAAAAATATTCAAAATTAATTTAAAACTTGAAAATATTTCAAAAATGTAAGTTTAAAAAAAACTTTCATATTTGAATATGTGGAAATAAAAATTTTGAAGCTTCTTAAAGATTTTGAAAGGTTTTACGATAATAAAAAAAATGTCTTAAAATTCCTGGGGCAATTTGAAGTGATTTTCTATTTTGAAAAATTAATTTTAAGGGAAGATTGACGAATATTTAAGAACATTTTTATTTATTTTCTAAAATTTCGGAAAAGAATCTGGACGATTTTAAAGAAAAAATGCTCAATTAGCAAGATTACAAAGTTTTATTAAAAATTTGAAACAAAAAATTTTCAAATATTTCACGATAATAAAAAACATTTCTCAAAATTCATGAGATAATTTAAACTGCTTCTTTTATTTTGTAAAATTAATTTTAAGAGAATATTTGACAAGAATTTCAAACATTTCAAAAGATTTCCAAAATTTATTGTCAAAACAGAATCTGGAAGATTTAAAGGCAAGTTTTTTATTTTTTCAGAATTTCAAGAAAAATTTTGGAAAAAATCGAAGAATTTTAAAAGATATTTTTTGAAAGTTAGAAAGTTTCTAAAATGGTTAAAAAATAATTTCAAGTTTGAAAAGAATTCCCAAAATTTCAAACAAAATGTAAATTTTTGAAGACTCCGAAAAAAATTTCTAATTATTTTTAAAAGTTTGAAGGCTTCTAGAAAATGAAAAACTTTCTTGAGATTCCTGGAAAAATTGTTAATGACTTTTTATTTTGAAACTCTAATTTTTAAAGAAAACTTGAAAAGGTATCAAAACATTCCAAAATATTTCTATATATTTCGAAAATATTTGGAAGATTTAAGGGTAATTTTTTTTATTTTGGAAGATTTTTCAACATTTTCGAATATTTCGAGACTCAAATTTTTCCTAAAATTTTTCAAAATCCTGAAAAATAAAAAATTATGCTTTTTTGCAATCTTCAAAGTTTTTTTGAATTTTTTCAAGAATCTTAGGAAAATTATATATTTATTTAACTTAAAAAATAAATGAACAAATAAACTTTTGAAAAAATGTTTATTTTGTATTCTAAATTATCTATCCCCTAAAATAATAATTTGGGTGATTTTTTTTCTCTGATAACTGAAAAATCGTTTTTCGTTAAGAATTGAACTATTTGGTTGAAAATTTCTCTTTTTGGTTTGAAAATTAATCTGATTTTGTTGAGGATTCTACTATTTTGTTGAAAATTGGTCTTTTCCTGTTAAAAATTCATCTGATTGAAGATTAATCTTTTTTGGTCGAGGATTCAACCACTTTATAAAAAACTGATTCTTTTTTATTAAAGATTCGTCGTTTTAGTTAAAAATCCGTCTCTTTGATTGACAACGTCACTATTTGGTTGTTGGTAGAAAATTCATCTATTTCATTAAAAATTCCTATTTCCGTGTTAAAAAATTCAACTGTTTTGTAGAAAATTCATCTCTTTTTCAAAAAAAGTTGATCCTCTTTGGTTGTAAAATGCAACATTTTTTTTTTTTGAGGATAAAGCTATTTTATTTAAAATTTGTCTGTTTTGATATAAATTCAACTATTTTTTATTAAAAATTAAAATCTTTTTTGATTGAAATATCATTTATGTTACCTCAAGAATATATTCAATGTATGTATACCATTAAGCCATTTCCCTTTCAGGGTAGGCGTGACACTACCCGATTCGGGTAGTGTTTCTAGGTGGATAGTTTTCTTGTAGTTATAAATAACTACAAATTTGGGCTCACAACACCCATAATATGCCAACAGCACACAGTATTCTCGAATGGCCACCCATCCAAGTACTAACCGCGCCCAACGCTGCTTAACTTCAGTGATCTGACGAGAACTGGTTTTTTCAGCGTGACATGGCCGTTGGCAATTTAATAATAATAATAATCAAGGGAACAAAGGTCTTTAACACTTTGAAATAAAAAACTTAATGTTTCCCGTGTCATAAATATAACATAGAATCCAAGTATCTGTTAAATGCTAAAGTTTTCCTAATTATTTAGTTACAAATATTTTAAAAACATTACAATTTTCAACATATCAGAAAAAGTTGTTAAATTTATTAAAAATTTTTGATTCAAGTTTTCGATTAAAAAATTTTTTTATTGTTGATCCACAAAGTTAAACACCTCTTTCAAAATACCTAAAAACATGCATGCGCGCGCGTAGCGCGCTTTTGCTACTTGTCCTATATTAAAAAGCGCATGGTGCCATTTTAGATTATTTCTCGAACCATCTCGAAATTACTCGAAACAATTTGAAACTATTGTTGTCCGGAAACTCGTATTTATGGTTGGTTGGAGCTGTCGTTCTTTTTTTCCGTTTAAAATAAAAAGTCTGCAAACTTCAGGTTTATGAGAAATGTAAGTTTATCTAAATAATATATTCAATAATAATAATTAATGTAAGAATATTGTCCAGAATTTTGATATACAAAATGTAATTTGTAGCTTTTTGAAGATTTACAAAATTAAGAAGTTTTTAAAGAATTTTAACAGGTTTCAATATAATAAAAAAAAAATTAATTCCTGGGAATTTTCAACTGATTCCTAATTTTTTTTTTTAATTTTGAGAGAAAATTAACAAAGATTTAAAAACATTTTAAATTATTTCTAGAAATTTCGAAACAGAATATAGACGAATTTAAAGGCAAATTTCTCAATTAACAAGATTACAAAGATTTATAAAAAATCTTATCAAGTTTAACAAACATTTAGAAGTTTTAAAACTTGAAAACATTTCAAAATAGTTAGAAAATACGCACGCTTTTGAATATTTTGAAATAAACATTTCT
>CAKNYM010049816.1:0-12511 GCA_932195095.1 Andricus curvator
CACAAAATACATTAGATAGTCGCAAGGGCTTCTAAATTACACAAGATAGCCATAAAAGTGACAGACAGCGCATCTGTATTACTTCCCCAAATTTACAATTTGAAGGATGCTTTTTTATTTTGACGCAAATAAGTGCGAACAAACGGATTTACAGATGTAGACGCGAGTACGCCCCCATTCGGTCGCGGTAAGTGGTCGATGTCCTGACGCGTAAAATACGCCCGGCTTGATATTCCCAAAAGAGACTAGTTGAGGTTCGCCGTTTACCTCTATTTCGTACACGCGTTCCAAAGTTCTATTTGAAATCTTATGACGGTCAGTATATGGTCGCTCCAAAGATCTTTTGGCGTGAGCACGCAAAAATACGTGAGAACAAGAATTGAGTTCTTTAAATACAAAAGGGTTACGTTTGTACTTCTGAGCCACCGGGATAGGTTTTATTTTGCGCACGTACTCGCGGAATTCTTTCAAGAAAGCATGCGGATGCGGAGACAAATCCGCGGGTAGGGCGAATTCACCAGGTACACGAAGGGTGGCACCGAAAACGAATTCAGCAGCAGAGGCGCCGATATCCATGACGTTATATCTTAAACCGAGTAAGACGGTTGATAAAGATCGGGACCACTTATAGTCAGCGTGACGCGTAATGGCTGGTTTCAGTGTTCGGTGCCATCTTTCTACCATGCCGTTAGATGCCGGATGGTACGCGGTGGTGTGGATGCGATTGCATCCGATTAATTGCAAAAGAGCTGCAAAAACTTGTAAGTTAAATTGAGTGCCTCTATCAGTGGTTAAAGTCTCAGGACAACCGTAGCGAGAAATGCACTGATCAACGAAAGCTCTGCAAATCGTTAAAGCCTCAATGTTTTGAAGAGGAACAGCCTCGGACCAGCGCGAAAATCTGTCCACCATTGTTAGGCAGTATTTAAAGCCATAACTATGGGGAAGGGGATCTATTATGTCCATGTGAACGTGGCAGAACCGATCTCCCGGTGCTACGAATTTCGCGGGCAACAGCTGGTTGTGCCAAGTTATTTTCGATTGCTGACACACCACACATTCCGATTCATAGAAGGCCACACATAACGCTTCCGAATAACACGATCGGTAACTTTGGCGCTTGGGTGTGCCGGATTATGAAAAAGTTTGAACACCTGCTATGGAGTGAGAGTGGTATGGAAGGGCGTAAAGCCTCTTCAGTTAGGTTGCAGTACACAGTCGTGTGTTCTGGAACCAACTGAACTTTTCTGAAATTTAAAAAACTCGAGTTTTAAATTATTTATTTTATAATATTATTAATTATATAATAATTAATGCGTGGTCGCATTAATGCGAAGTCCATAGTCCTTTAAACGTTCGAAAACGGTCTTGAGATGCATCTCATGCTCCTCAGCATTCGAGGACGCAGTGAGAATATCATCTATATATGAAAATGTGAAATTTAAATTCCCTAGGGCGCGGGTAATATAACGCTGAAATGACTGACCGGCTTTACGAAGACCAAAAGTCATGGCGGTATATTCAAAAAGCCCAAAAGGCGTGACAACCGCGGTCTTGGCTATGTCGTCAGAAGCGATAGGTATTTGGTGATAAGCCATTTGGAGGTCTAATTTAATAAAAACTTCTTTACCGTGCAACAAAGCAGTAAAATAATGGAGATGTGGGACTGGATATTTGTCTGGTACAGTGATTGCGTTAAGACTGCGAAAGTCTCCGCAAACGCGCCACTCCGCATTTTTTTTCACCATATGGATGGGCGATGCCCATGCACTGCTTGGAGGCCGGCATATGCCATCGGCCATCATTTGCCGAAAAATTGCTTTAGCAGCGATCAACTTGTCTGGAGACAAGCGACGTTCACGCTCGGTAACAGGCGGACCTTTGGTAAAAATGTGATGTTGAACATCACAAACCGGAAGCTTGTCCAATTGTTGCACGGACGTTATTTCTGGGAAATCGGCTAGGAAATTTGAATACGAAACAGATCGGTCTATAGCACGTAGTTTAAACTGAGGAACCTTTTTTAAGAAACCGCGAGAATGACGTCCGGTCGTTGTGTCGACCAAGGACGATTTGTGGAGGAAAGGAACCAATTTGTAGTGAGCACGCAAATCGGCTCCAATAATGGGATTCGGTACTGATGCCACACAGAAGATCCACCAAAAATTCGCGACCGAGATTCAAATTAAGGTTTAAACGTTTTCCCTCGGCAGTTTCCAACGTCCGTAAATCCGCCGGAATCAGAGATATATCTGAACCACTGCTAATGAGGAAAATGAGACCAGATTGCAAATTTCTAATATGGAGACGTTTAGTAAAAGGCAAACCTGAATCTGTCGTCTCCGTTCCGACAGGTTTTCTCAGTTTTCCTGAGGCTGATTCTCTTTCCACAAACAGGTTGAGACGCACTTATGGGCTTTATTACCGTAATCATGATGATAATATCATCGTCGATCAGAACTTTCACTTCGCGGGCGAGCTTTTTTCTTATCTCGAAAATTTTGCGAATCACGCGAGCGTCTATCCAATGACTGTGACAGAGCCTTCATCTGTTTTCCGAATTCTTCCATCATTGTGGTAAGACCATTTATAGCTGCTCCAGGAATATCAGAGGGCACAGAAGACGCGGAGTTAGAGATTTGATTTGCGATTGCAGAAACATCAAACTCCGACGGCCTAGTGGTCTCAGCGATCCTCTTCGCCGTTTGAGCGAGTGAAAGCAGATCGAGAGTATCAAGACTCGATAGAATTTGCCATGTGGAAGCAGGCATCTGCTCCATAAAAATACTTTTAATAACATTAACGCTACAGCCTGCGGTATTAAGAGTACGTAATCGATTCAGCAGAAGAGAGGGTTTCCCGTCGGAGATGACCTCCCCCCTGAGGTGTTGACGAAGCTGAGCTTCTTTAGAAACAGCGAAACTCGAGAATAATTTCTGCTTAATTTGCGAATAAATGTCTTCCGGTTTCAGGGATCTCGTTACAATGTCCTTCGCGTGCGCGATTAAATTAACGTCGAGATGAGGAAGCAAAAATTGAGCCTTAGTGCGCTTTTTTGAAATATTAGCGCGTTCTATTCGCGCCTCTGCCAGGCTGAACCAACATTCAGGGTCATCCCGATAGAATGAGGGTAGCTCAGGCAAAGCGGCTGCGGCAAACCGATGGTTTTGCATTTCGACGAGCATATTTGCCAATTGGCTGAGGCCGTCCAGAAATGGCCTCAGTTTGAGATTCACGTTAGCGTTTGGCGGGAAGACACCGACCACCACTATATAATATTTCTGAAATATATTGATTTTCGAATTAGAAAAAAATTTTTGATAAAATTTCAATAAATGTGGTGTCGAGTTGACAATGACAGACAACCCGCCTTCCCGTATTAAAAAAAAATGTTGATATCAATTTCTCTCTGATAAAAAAAAATCTGGAGAGAATTAAAATTGAAAAATATTAAAAGAGTATCCCCAAATTGAGGGAATTATCGATGCATGAAGAAAGTTCGCGAAATCGATAAAAGATTGTGAAATTCTTAAAAGAATGTTGCTTAAGGACGTGAATCGCACACACAAGTACTCGCATTCAGTAGCGCTAGATAAAAATTGGGAAATAATTCTGTTCTTAACATTTCGCTACCTCATTGGTAGTGGCAACCAAAAAAATTACTGGTAGTGAGAAAAATATTTCTGGGAAAATTTTTAATTATTTTGGATTCTACTTATAAGGTTAACTTCAAGTTTCGTCTTTTAGAGATTTCAAAATATAAAATCAATGAAATAAGCTATTATAAACCGATCAGAGGTCAAAAGAACCCAAATTGAAATAAAAGTTGTTGGTTATGACATATTATCTTTCGCTAATTATGTCAAGGTCACTTGAAAGTATCACAGACATTTGTAATCAATGGTCATAATGTACATGATAAGTACTTGTCAGTTTGGAAAAATAAGGATTCAATAACAACAAATGACCTTGACGTCAAGAAAGTTGATTCACCACGCTACGTGTTTACGGTTAGCGTCGTTACAAAATTTAAAAGTTGAAAAGACGCGAAGAAAATATTTGTAATATTACATATAAATAAAATTTCAAAAATCGATAGAGCACTTTAACCCGCGATAAAATTCGTTAATCACAAAATAGAACTATTCATCTCGACCTAGACCGCTGATGTTTCGATTCGAATAGAATTCATATGTTCGACAAATGTTACAAATTTGAAAAAAAAAGATTATACAACAATACAAATTTTATAAAAGACTTGCAGGTTGTTGAATTTAAATATCTACCCAAGCAGATTCCTGATGCTCAGCCGATGCGTCCATAACAATTTTGAATCAAAGTTGAAAACGACGAGGCATGGGTAGAAAGTTCTAGATCAGCTGTGGCGTCAATCTTGAAATTACGAATTTTCCGTCAAGGTTTCCAAATTTAGAGTTTCCAAAAATGTGTAGATTTGTTGTCCAGGAGCTGGTAGTAGAGTTTCTGTCTGCTCAACCTGATGATCAAGTCCGTGAAATTCCAGGAAGTGTATGATGTTAGTAATGCCGCCAATATTATTTAATGTGGTGAAAGGCGGCGATGGCCGGAGAGGCTAAATAGCCACCAATTGTACCAGCTTCCCACTAGTTGATAATCTGACTCCATTAAATTAATATTATTCCTCAACTGCTAAGGCAATAACTCAAGGCGAGAGATTCTGGTTAAACTCAACAACTTAGTTTATTAAACTGGAATTTACAGTGTGCATGGGAGCACGAGTTGAAGACGTGAACGGCAAGTCGAACCAGTACCAACTGGCGAGACGAGTGCCAAGCGCGGCCGGCTAGAGTCTACGTTTATGCGAGTCGCAACAGAGTGGAAACTCGACGGTCAAAGACCTGACTAAAAGTTACTATAAACACTTACTAGGAGTAGCTAGCCGTGACTATACCATATTGGCATAGTGATTCCCCACAACTCAGTACCTCATGGATGTAAAGCATGTGAAAAGCATGCTTAACATGAAATTATCAAAAAAGACAAATTCTCAACAAAATAGTAAAATTCTCTAACAAAAAAGACTAATTTGCAACCCATTGTATTTTTAGCAAAAAAAAAAAAGATTTTTAACAAGAAGACGAATTTTCAACCGAAGCTATTTTTCAACCGAAAAAGATGAATTCGCAACGAAAAATGTATAATAGTTGATATTTCAATCCAAAAAGACTTTAATTTTAAATAAAAAACAGTTGAATTCAGAAGAAATCGAATTTTCAACAAAACAAGTATTGTCAACCAAACACTCAAATGTTCATCTAAAAAAATTACATTTTCAATCAAACATTTGCATTTTCTGTCAAATAATGGAGTTTCCAAGCCAAAAAGGCTATTATTGTACAAAACAGTTGAATGTTTAACCAAAAAATTAGAATATTCAACAAAAAATTAATTTTTAACCAAAAATTAATTTCCAAAAAACTAATTTTCATCCAAAAAGATGAAGTTTTAACCAAGAAGATTAATTATCCACACAAAAAAAAGGGAATTTTTAATCAAAAATGGAATAGTTAAAATTTCGACTAGAATTATGAAGCTTTAACTTTCAACCAAGCAGTTGAATGTTCAACCCAAAATGATGAATTCTCAAACGAAAAATGTAACAGTTAATTTTTAAGAAAAAAACTATTTTCATTTTATATCAAAAACAGTTGAATTAAGTTAAGTTTTGATTGAGGTAACTTGTAATTAGATACTATTTTTTGAATACATTTGTAATTAGACAACTTGCTCTTCATTTGAATAAATAAATAAAATGAAAAATCTTCAATGAGAAAAAAAATGAATTGTTAACAAAGTAGTTCAACTTTCAATTAATTAGTCAATTTTTGAACCTAAAAGATGAATTCGCAACAAAAAATGTGAAACTTGATATTTCAACCAAAAAAATTTAATTTTTAACCAAAAACAGTTGAATTAAGGTGAATTTTGAAAAAAATAGTTGAATCTTCAAAGAAAGTAGATTAATTTTCAGCCAAACAGTTGCATTTTAAACCAAAAAAGATTAAATTTCTATCAAAGGAGAGGGACTTCTAAATCAAAAAAGACCAACTTTTCACAAAATACATACATTTGCAACGAAATAGATGGATGCTCGACTAAAAAACAGTTGGATTCAACTAAAAAAGGCAAATTTGCAATAAAATAGTTGCTTTTCCAAAAATTTTAAATATCTTTGAAACTGACTAAAATTTATCCTAAAATTTGGTAAAATCCTGTAAAATGAAAAAGTTTTCTTTAAAATTTTCTACATTCGTTTTCTAATTTGTTTATTCTTTTTCTAGTACTTCCTTCTTTTTCTTTCATTTTTTATTCTTTTTCTAATTTTCTACATTCTTTTTCTGATTTAATCTCGAAGTTACGTGTTCAAAAACTATGTAGCTCTAGGGACTTTTCAGAAATAAATACAAATACAAATAAATAGTAATTAAAAATTTTCATTTAGTAGTAACATTTTTTTTCTATTAACTATAATTATAAACTGCTATTGACCTTATTTTAACCAAAACTCTTTTAATTGTGGAAATGAGGAAACTAGAAAAAATTTAATCAAGTTTTCGGTTGCTCAAAATTTTATTGCTCAATGATTAAAAATACGAAATTAATTACAACATTGATTATGAAAAAAAATTTTGATTACATTGTGTAAAGTTTCTTATAAAGTCCAATCTAGACTCAATTTTTAAAGGGTTGTTAATTATATTACGTACATAATAATATATTTTTGGGTACGGAAGCATAAGACTGAGGATCACGCAATTTGAAATGATTAAATTCTACATAAAATTGCACCAACGAAGGACTATTATTTAATTCAAGATTTTCCAAATTTGGAAATTCATTCCGTTCCAGATTAACAGAACGAAGATTTTGGAATTTCAGCATCCATCCAAATGGCAGCTTTATTAGCTTGTTTCCTCTGAGTGAAAGAGTTTCCAATTTCTCAAGATGATCGAAGGTATTCGGATCTATCGCATCAATCTCATTATAACTTAGATCCAAGGCCTTCAAATTTCGCATACCTTTAAAATCGTGAGACCCTAATTTGCTTATTTCATTAAGACTTAGCGAGTAAATTTGCAAATTGGGTGCATCTTTTATTACGGGAGCATTAGTTAAAATATTCCCTTCGAGATTTAGGTTCCGCAGTTTTGGCATAAGATCTACAATTTTACTAGCAAAATAAGAAATTCCATTATGGCCTAAATTCAATTCTTCAATTTCAGGCATACCACTGAATTGATCGGAGACATTAGGACCAATGGAGTTAGAATTAGCTGAAAATGCCTTAAGTTTATTTAGGTTTTGTAAGGTAATGTTTTGAAGATGATTACCATTGACTGATAAAACTTCAAGCTCATTCATATTTGTGAGCGACAAAGAATGTATATAATTATAATCAAGGTCAAGATATTTCAGTGATTTAGGTAACCATGATAAATCGGTTCGATAATTAGGATAATCAGAGTCAGTGCGAGACCCAGTATATGTTGTATTGTATAGAATGAATCTAAGTCTGTTAAAACTCAAATCTAAATATGAAAGCTTAGGAAAGTAAGCTGTCTTGTGTACTATGATTCCAAATTTACTTAATTCATTACTATTGAAAATCAACATTTCTAATGCTGGATATGATGAGTTTATATGTATTATGCTGCGATTATCGTATTCATCGTATTCATACCTATCTGACCAAACACCATCCAAAATGAGTCTCTTTAGAGTTTTATGTCCGCCAATCGATAACATCTGTTGTCCCTTCCAATCATTGCCTGATAGCTCCAAATGTGTCAAGTTTGGAAGTTTATCAAAAGCTAAGGGGGATATTCTATGAATTCCTCTGCCCACCAATGCCAAACATGATAGGAGAGGATCATCGATGAAGCTTGGTCCAATAAATGATAAATTGGTATTTCTAGAATTCAAAAATAGGCTGCGATTATTAGAAATTCTTTTACAATCTTCTAGTGCTGGAATCTCTTGTCGATATAATTCGGAGAACGGAGTCCATTTTGTCACAGTGAAGGAGAATCCGAGTAAAATCGAGCAGATGGAGAATTCCATCCTGTCCAGTTGAATATCCTAAAACAAATATTTTTCAAGGTTAATTATTATGGAATTAAAACCGACGGCAGTAGCGAGGTGGTGATTCCCGACTCGTCGAGATCTCGAATGTTAATCACGGACGAGCACGGTTAGCGCTCGGATGGGTGACCTTTCGTGATTCTCGCTCAGTCGTGTTTTCACTGCGTTTAACTACTGTCGAGCGGGAGGTTTTGTGCCGAGGAAGAATCTGGGCACTCGATTCAATCAAATGTTTACATGTATAATGATCTCCAGAATCCAAAACTGTGTAGCAGAACTCTGGCAAATGTGCCGTTCTCGAGATATTCGCAATTAATTATTTTTTTATAAACGTTACATTAAACATTTAAAATTTGAAATTTTTGAAAATTTTTTTTCTTCTCTTGTTAGATGAGCTCATGAGAAACAATAGTTGTTGTAGCATTTTTTCGCTCCGACGAATATTTAATGCACAAAATTAATTAACGTGTGAAATAAGTGACAACAAATACTTTTATCTCTAACCAAAAAAGTATTTAATGAATGAAAAAAAGGAACACTGTTTTGAAAGTAACAACTGAAATACACATTTTTGTAATGAATACTGTTCTTCTAAAGTTAATAACTTGCAAGATAACAGAGGTTTTGTTATAAGTAATTTTATCGCGTTACAAGAAATAGTCATTTTGCATTGAGCGAATTTGTGTTAGAGAAAAAATTCCTACGAAAAACTATACTTACCTACTTGATAAATACAAGTATATCTGAAATTATCAATAAATTGTTTAATTTTATGCAAATTGGGATGATTGTTTAATTTGTTCCCTTTGAATTGATGTAACTCTCTCGGAAAATGTAATAAAGGTGTCATGATTGGTGTACTCATTCTTTGATGTTGTACTAAAATGATGATGTGGTCCAAAATTGCGAAATTTAAATATATGTGGACCTGTACAATTGTTTAAATGTTGAGCGACTATCTCTGCTTCTGCGCGTGATAGAAATACGGGGGAAAATCTGGAAATTTTAGGAAATTACTGCGAATGCAGTCATACCAATAAAATTCTTGTTCTTTTATTCGTTGAAAAGTTATTAATATCTATTTTTTTGAAAAGGACGACAATAGACCTGAAACTGATACTGAAGGGCGTCATACGGTGCAAAGGTTAGGGGCAGACTGAAGCTGTATACGCATAACCCTTGCACAGTGTCTACGCCTTTGGATCTCCAGCGTGCCTGCCATGTGCACGCTGACCGCCTGCTGCCAACTTTACTGCATTACTAATAGGTCTATTGTCATCCTCCCCAAAAAAATACATTTTAATAACTCTTAAACGAATGAAACAACAATAAATTAATTGGTATGACTGCATTCGCAGTAATTTCCCAAAATTTTCAAATTTTTTCCCGTATTTCTATCACGCGCAGAAGCAGAGATAGTCGCTCAGCATTTAAATAATTGTACAGGTCCAGATTCAAAGAATAAGTATACCAATTTTGACACCTTTATGCCTTTTTCAGAAAAAGTTATATCAATTCAAAGTGAACAAATTAAATAATCATACCAATTTGCATAAATTTAAACAATTTATTGATCATTTCAGATATACTTGTATCTATCAAGTAGGAAAGTATATTTTCTTGCAGGAATTTTTTCTCTAAGACTAATTCGCTCAATGAAAAATGACTATTTGTTGTAACGCGATCAAATTACTTATAACAAAAGCTCTGTTATCTTACAAATTATTAATTTTAGAGGAACAGTGTTCCTTACAAAAATGGGTATTTCAGTTGGTACTTTCAAAACAGGTTTACTTTTTTGGTTATTGATAAAAGTATTTGTTGTCACTTATTTTACACGTTAATTGATTTTGTGCATTAAATATTCGTTGGAGCGAAAAAATGCCAGAACAACTATTGTTTCTCATGAGCTTATCTAACAAGAGAAAAAAAAATTTCAAAAATTTCAAATTTCAAATTTTAAATGTTTAATGTAACGTTTATAAAAAAATAATTAATTGCGAATATTTCGAGAACGGCACATTTTCCAGAGTTCTGCTACACAGTTTTGGATTCTGGAGATCATTTTACATAAGAATAAAAAAAATCGAATGGACCTCGCCGATCCGACCGAAATGGGGTTGGCGTGTGGACTATTACGAGTTTTGGTTTTATGCAGTTTTCCAATTCTCTGACCAAATATACAGGTGCATGCTAGCGCTTATTGAGGACAAACTGTAGGGGATTTTAAAAATTGAAGAAAAAAAACAGGATTAGTACGTCGGGCATTACTTCGAGGCTTATTATGAGAGTTGGGGTACTTGTGGATTTGGGAAGGGGGGAGGGTTTTAGACATGTAGAACCCCGGAAACGGTATAAATGGAATGAAAAACTAATCTAATCTATTAAGCTAATTATTATTTTTTTGAGATTTCTTTTAGTACCAATTGTTTCTAATACACTAAAAATTACGTTTCAATGATAACTAGATGTTAAATAAATTTTTCAAACAATGCATTATTGTTTGTAGCAATTTCCTTTCAAGATAGAGTTAGAAAGTCGCGGATTATTCAAAATTTTTCAACTTATTTTCAACTTTTAAGTTAGATCGCGGTAATAAATAATGCAATTTTTTACTTAATGAGATAATAATGATTCCAAGTTAGCAAAAAGAATTGTCTGAACAATTTATTATTGTTTATAACTATCTTTTTGGTTAGGAAAATACCAAAAATATTATTATTGATATTAATCAAAGGTATGTCTCAGTGCTTTTGGGATTTTTAAGGATTTAAATCATAATATTGCAGTTCAATTATTATAACTATTTTAATATTTCAACCAGGAGCAAATTTCATCTATATCTATATATAACTCTTTTTCAAATTAAAAAAAAAAAGAAAGAAAAAAAAAGACTTATTGGCTCATGTTTTAGAGGTAGGCCAGGATTCGGCTTTGGGCACATATTAACTCCTATCAATTACAACGCTGCTGAAGGCTGGTAACCTTCTCAGCATAAATCACCAACCAATTGAGACTCTCGGTTTCCTTTCTCTGTCCTCACCCCCCAACCGTAACAGAAGTTTTGGTGGGACTGACGTTGCGACTAGACTCTCCACCGTACGACGAATAATTACTTTACTTGGACATGATTTCGGCTCGCAAAACAAATCTCGCGCATAAAGGTGATAGTTGGGTGTACAATCTAAACATGAATAATACAAACAATAAAGTAGCCTCGGAATGGACTGAAACTTGGATTGACGAAATGCATACACACGGTAAACGTAAAGGTCGAGTTTCAGGCGATGAGTGGAGATTGGATGTTTGGAATGCTAGGGGAGTGAATGATCTTAAAGTAAGAGAACTAGGAGAAACTATGCATGCTAGGAAACTAGCATGATGAAAGGCGGTTTTGAAATATGGTCAGGAGTAAGTAGTGAATCAAATCGTAGTCAAGGGGTCGGTTTAATTATGAATGAAAAATCAAGACAGCATCTCAAAGATCATGATTTTGTATCTCCCAGATTGTTGTGGGCTAGAATGAAGGTAGGAATCAGAAGATTATTTATCATAGCGTGCTACGCCCCAGTTGACAGTGAACCGCGAGAAGTCAAAGACGCCTTCTGGGACACTTTAAATGACACAATAAGTACTTGCGATCAAGGTGAAAGAATAATTCTGCTAGGAGATATGAACGGATGAGTCGGCGTTCAACGTCAGGATGCAGATAAGAAAGGGTACTAGGTAAATTTGGGGATCCAAGAAAAAATTATAACGGGGAAAAATTAGTTAGCTTATGCTTAGAAAAGGGCCTATTTATTACAAATACTTGGTTTAGACATAAAATGATCCACATGTACACCTGGCGTAAAGGAAATAGCCAGAGTATAATTGACTTTGTTATTGCGGATGAAAGACTAAAAGAACTAGTTGAAGATACAAGAGTCATGAGGGGTTCCGAATGCAATACTGATCATTACCTTTTAATCTCTAAAATAAACTTAGGCCGGGGATGGAAAAGAAAGAGAACAGAAAAAACGAAACAAACTCGAATAAAAATTGAAAATTTACAGAAACCGGAAGTGCGAATAGAGTTTCAAAATAAGTTAAACGAACGCATAGATAGGGCTACTTGGGAAGCGCTTACGAGCAATAAAGGTATAGAGGGCGCGTGGGCTTTATTACGGGATATCATTGTTAAAACTGCAATTGAAGTTTGTGGTACGGCAGTGGTAGGAAGAAAGTCTGGTGATGCGTGGTCGAATGATGAAATTCAAGCAGCCCAGCAAGAAAAGAAAAAAGCGCACAAGAGAACATTAAACATGACAGGTCTTAGCGCTGAGGAGAGAAATAGGCTCAAAAATGATTACAGACACAAAAATAGGAAAGTTAAACGACTAGTCAAAGA
>CAKNYM010049816.1:12911-127069 GCA_932195095.1 Andricus curvator
GCATGAGACCTCTGCGCATAATATGCGGGAAAACACTGATGGATAAATTCCGAAACCAGACAATCCTCAAAGAATGTGGTGCAAAAGAGACAATAGTTGACACATGGGAAAGAAATCAGTTTTGATGGTTCGGTCATCTTGAAAGAATGAAAGATGAGCGACTGACCAAACAAGTGTACAAAGGTAAAGTAAATGGCAAAATGCCTAGAGGTAGACCGCCGAAAGAATGGTTAGAATCGGTAAATGAGACGTTAATCCGAAGAGACGTAAGAAGCCATAGAAACACACGAGCTTGCATGAAAAAATGCATGGACGTGAAGGAAGCTAGAGTAGTATGCCAGGACAGAAAAGTTTGGCGACAAATAGTTTGTAAACAGAGTGACAATAGAATGAATGAAGCCTGAAACAAAGACCTTGGATACTAATGGGCCCAAGTGGGCAACCATACCTAACAATTTTGTGAGGCTCTTCACTTGGGGTGATCGCTAGAGAGATTGATCAGCAACCTGGGTCGGAGCAGTGTTGCGGAATAAACGTTTCATTTGAATAAATGACACGAGAATTCCAGATCAATCTAAAACATATATACCTAACACCTATATAACTATCTACTTTACACCCATATACCTATCTAACTTATACCTATATACTCTATACCAATACACCCATATACCCAATACTATTTTCCAACCGAGCAAGTCACGCCTACCCCGAAAGGGAAATGGCTTAATGGTATAATAATAATCAAAGGTATGTCACGTCACGCGTAAATTTCTTCCCTGCGGCGGAAAGGGCAAATAGTGGCGCTGCGATCGTCACTCGATACATTTGACTCGGAAACACTGTAAAGCACATTCATTTTTTTTATTTTTTATAAATTTCTAACCGTTTCCGAAATTTTCAAAGCTAATTTACAATCTGAATTCTTTAAATCCTCGGACCAGCCCTATATTAGTAAGCTCAGTGAGTTTGCCAGGTATATTTATTATTTGATATTGAATATAAGCTACCTTTTTAGGGAACAAAATTTCGGTATTTCAAAATTGATTTCTAAATCATTAAAACTCCTATCGGCCTCGTTTTTGCCTCAAAATTCTTTATATTCGAAACAAAAAAAAAACCAGTAACTGGTTGATTTATTTTGGATAAAAATAATTATTAAATTTTTTACTCGATTCCTGCATGGGAAAATTAATTTTGAAAATGGAAAAACTTGGAGGCAAGAGACGAGGTTGATATTTTATATAATTTTCATTTGTTTCATACCATTTTTCTATGAAACAAATAAAAATTATACATAATATTTCAAACTATGTATAAGCTATATACAATTTTGCCGCCTGGGGTTACTGTATTATACATTCTTTTTTTAAGTAAAAATGTATAATGAATACCAAGTTTTTAGGTAATTTATAGATTTTGTAGGAATTATTATTTTTTATGGTTTTCTATGAGAAATATAGAAAATCAGGGTAAATTGTATGAAAATGACTATATGTTAAAATAAAACGTTACAACTTTGCCGTGATGATTACAAATAAATCTTATTATGCAAGTGACACTATGTCTTACAAAATCAGCAAAATTTAAGAATTTTTATTTATGCATCTTTAAAATTGGAAAATTTTAAACAGAAAATCGCGAAATTTAAATAATTTTCAATTTAAATCTTCATAAATGTAGAACTTTAGATTTTAAATTATTACAATTTAACAGTTTGTAATTTTTCAAATTTACAATTAAAATTATGCAAGTTTTAAGTATTACAATTATTAATTCTAATTTTATGCTTTACATTTGAAATATCATTTTGAAAAATTTAGAATTGAAAATTTGTCTTTTGACTAAAAAAATCGAAACGACTGAAAAATCTGTGCAATTCCCGAATTGGAAATTCTCGAATACAATTTCAGAATAATAAAATTCCTTAATTATAAAATTCACAAATATTAAAATTGCCGAATGATATAATTCCTACACAGTTTATAATATTACCGAATTGAAAAATTCACGAAAAATGAAATTCCCGGCAGTTTATAATATTACCGAATTTGAAAATTCTCGAATGATAAGATTCCCGACAGGAAATTGCCGAATTACAATTAAAACTACATTATAATAAAATATTTGGTTAATAATAAAAAAATTTTAATTGTTTATATTCGGGAATTTTGTAGTTAGGATATTTTATAATTCGGGAATTGACAATTTTGTCAAAAATTTACAAAAACGTATTTTTTCGGATGGGAAATATGTATTCGTGGTCGCTTGTGAGGCCTCTAAATATCTCTTTTTTTTTAAAGAAAAGTCATGAAAATTCAAAGAAATATTTTCTAATGCATTTTTGGACCACTACTGTTCAAACCGAAAAAATAAAATTTCATGTGAAGACAAGAATTTTCAACCAAATATTGAATTTTCAATTAGGAAAGGTCAACAAAAAATCGAACAATTATATTTTCGGTTAAAAAATTAATTTTCAACAAAAGAAAACGAATTTTTAACACAAAATTTAAATTTTACACCAAAGAGATGAATTTTATAATTATAATAATAAATATTTATCCACACAAATGAGATTTCAGCTAAGCAGTCCAACTTTCCAACAAGTAGTTGAGTTTTAAGCCGAAAAAAAGAATTATTAACAAAAAAGTTTGACAGGTCAATGTTCTACCCAAAAATATGAATTTTCAACAAAACAGTTGAATTTTCAACTAAGAAAATTAATTTTTTACCAGAAAAGTCAAAATTTTAGGAAAAGGCGATATATTTTGAGTCAAATTATTTTTGCATACCACTGATTTTCTTCACAAATATGGCATTTTGAAACTAAACAAGAAGTATTTTTATAAAATTACTATTTTCAGAGTTTTCAAACATTCTTATTAATTAACGTAAATCTTTTTCTGAATCGGATGAGGGACATTTTTTATTTTTAACATTTTTATTAGTTGGAAGAAAGGAACTTTTGAGTTATAGTTTTTTTTTTCTGAATTGGAACAGGAATTTTTTTAAAACATTTTCCGTGAAATAAAAAGGCGGAAATTTTTAATTTTTACTTTCTTCTGTATTGGA
Source organism: Andricus curvator (assembly GCA_932195095.1). Lineage (NCBI taxonomy): Eukaryota > Metazoa > Arthropoda > Insecta > Hymenoptera > Cynipidae > Andricus > Andricus curvator. Next base: position 15,987 of record CAKNYM010049816.1, read on the forward strand.
AGAGCGGCATTCCTTATTTTGAACATTTTCCATGATTTGGGTGGTAGGGAATTTTGGTTTTCAATTTTAACTAAACTGATGAATTTTCAAGACAAGGAGACGAATTTCATGCTATACAGTCGAATTTTCAACCAAAAATATGAATTTTCAACAAAAAAAGTTGATTTGTAACTAAGCGGTTGAATTTTTTACCCAAAAAGGAGGATTTTCAACAGAAAAATTGAATTTTAAACCTAGAAGGATTACTTTTTCTGAAAATGATTCAAGTTTCAAAAAAAATCCAATTGTTACCAAAATAGTTCAATTTTCAACAAAAATGATGAATTTTTAACGAAGAAGAATGATTTTCTACTAGAAGAAGACTGAATTTAAAAAAATAAAAAAATTTGCAACCAAATAGTCGAATTTTTAACTAAAATTATGAATTTTCAACCAAAAACAAGTATTTTCTACCAAAAAAGACGGAATTTGAACAAAATACGTACCACTCACTAAAAAATAATGAGGAATTCTTATACTTCTTAAAAAATGTTTGCTTTCGAAATTCGAAATTACGGTTAAAATTGATTAAGACTAGATACTTCGAAAACGAGAAATAATAGAAAATCAAAAAATATTGATAAACCAGGGTGTCTCGCGTTTCTTCAAACAAAAATTCCAGGACTCTTCCAGGTTTTCCAGGACCAAAAAATACATTTTTCTAGGTTCTTTTTCATAGTAAAAAAAATATTTTCCACGAAACATAGTAGAAATTGTAGGTCTAGTGGAAATGAAAAAGTGCCATATGCGAAATTTCCCTTACGCCCCTTAAATCTGATTTTATAGAAAACAAAAAAGTTTTTTTTTGCGCATTTTAATGAAACTTTCAAAATTCAATATTTGTTTGCTGTTTATATTATCAAAGCGAGTTCAGCACCGTGTGTAATGAGATTTTTTTTCTAAAATTGCTTGAAATTTGACTGAGTTATCAAATTTTAAGCTAATTTAGGTTTATATCCAATAAAATAATAAAATTGTCAAGAAACAAGTTGATTTTTTAACCAAATTATTGAGTTTTCTACCTACAAAGATGAATTTTCAACTAAATAATCGAATTTTAAACAGAAACGATTAAACTTCAACTAAAAACAGTTGCATTTCCAACGAAATAATTGAATTTTTCAGAAGATAGTTCAATTCTTAACAAAAAAGGTGAATTTCAAATCCAAAAGCACAAATTTTCTGTCGAAATAGACAAATGTTCAACAAAACAGTTGAATTTTCATGAATTTTCAACAAAATACTTGAAATTACAAAAACGAATTTCCAACTAGATAGTCTTATTTTGAAACAAAAAGACGAATCTATACCATTAAACCATTTCCCTTTCAGGGTAGGCGTGACACTACCCGATTCGGGTAGTGTTTCTAGGTTTTTCTTGTAGTTATAAATAACTACAAGTGTGGGCTCACCACACCCACGATGTGCCAACAGCACTCATGTCAGTATTCTTGAATGGTCACCCATCCAAGTACTAACCGCGTCCAACGCTGCTTAACTTCAGTGATCTGACGAGAACTGGGGTTTTCAGCGTGGTATGGCCGTTGGCATAAAATGCTCAACGAAAAACTAAATAGTAGGTATTTCAACAAAAATAAAAACCGAATTTTCAACAAAATAGTTCAATTTTCAACCAAAGAGTTGAATAAAAAAAATAAACAAAATAGTACAATTTGTAACCAAATAGTTCAACTTTTAACCTACAAAAATGAATTCGTAACCAAAACGACGAATTTTTAAGAAAGAAAATTAATTTTCTACCAAAAAAGACAAATTTTCAACAAAACAAACCAACTTGCAAACAAATAATTTCATTTTCGACTAAAAATAATTAATTTTCAGTAAAAAAATATCAACTAAATAGCTGAATTTTGAACCAGAGATGAATTTTCAACTAAAATAATGAATCTGCAATTCTGCAACCAAAAAATGAATGTTTAATAAAGTAGGTTAACTTTTAACAATAAAAAAAAACAACAGATTTTCTACAAAACTGTTGAATTTTCAACCCGAAATTATTAATTTTCTATCAAAGAGACGAATTTTCTAATCAAAATGACGAATTTTCAACAAATAAAGATTTTTCAGCCAGGACAGGAAAAAATTTCAAAGAAATTGTTGAACATTAAAGCCAAAAAACAGGATTAGTTTCCTACCAATAAAAGACCAATTTTTTACTTAAAAAGATTAAATTTCAGCAAAAACATAGGAAAGTCATATTTGTAGGTTAAAAAATAAATTTTTAATGAAAAAAAGAATTCTCAGCAAAATATTTGAATTTCCAATCAAAGAGATCAACCCTCAAACAAACCAATTTTTAACAAAGTGGTTCAAGTTTTACCCATTTTCAATTTTAAAACTATCAATTTTCAGCCAAAAATGGAATAGTTACGTTTTAGTTTAAAAATTATTTTTCAACCAAAAAAGGCATTTTTAACCAAAAAGATGAATTTTCTACCAAAAAATATGAATTCTCAACAAACAATGTAATAGTAGATATTTCAAACAAAAATTATGACTTTTAAATAAAAATTGTTGAATTTGCAACCAAATAATAAAATTCTTCACTGCAATTAATCGTCAGGATGAAACAACTGTAAAAAAAGAAATAAAAATAAAAAGGCAAATAAATTACTAACTACAATAATTACTAGTCCCAAACTTGACTTTCAAAATTCTCTAAATTTAGCCCGACCAATTTTTTATTTGCTCTAACCATTAATATTCAAATATCATTACGATTATAGCTTTGTGATTTTCACCGCGATAAAATAAACAGTCTCTTGTTAAAAAGGTAATCTTTTTTTGTTCAGCAGAGAAAAATTTTAAAAAAACTATTTTTTCTTTAAAAGAACAAAAATTCCAGAACCATGAGCAAAATTCAAGGACTTTTCCAGGTTTTCAAGTATTTCCAGGACACTAGACACCCTGGATAAACCAAGAATCTTAATTGGGAGAAATAAACCATTTCTAATTTGAGACACATAAAACTTTGTTTATTGGATAAGATTGAAATGAAACATGCTTTGGTTGAGCGATGTTTTTCAGTTCATGTTATAAAAAAATTGGAAAAATGAAAGGTTGGGTAACAAAATAACATTCTCAATATCTCCGTTAGGAATATTCTATTAAATTATGAAATTGAAAGCTTTGCTGCAGATATATTAATATTATTTATAACAACATACCTGTTTGGTAAATCAGCGAAGAATTTCAAACTGGTTTTCAGAATTATAAATTTCATCAAATAAACTATTTGCTTCGCTGTCGAACCACCAAATGAGAAGAGCCCAGTTCAACTCACGATTTTATAAGTAAACGGTGAGGGGTATTCACGGAGACGTTTTGACCAAATCTTGCGTAATAATTCAGTGATTCCTAATGTAATGATAAAAAACAGGTCATTAAGGTTATCATTTCCAAGTATTTCCAGAGAAGTTTCGACAATATTTTGCGTGATAATTCAGTGCAGTTTTTCAATAAATCTCTTTCTCTCAGATTTAATACTTATATGAATATACATCTTATTTGATACATATTTTATTATTCATTATTTAATTCTAGCAGTAAATACACGCAAGGCGCTCTTTCATCTTTGGTATTTTCTCTCTTATATTAAAAACATTGATAATTTATCATCAACCCATAATAACAAACTTTCAAATATTGAGAATTTAAACAATTTTCCAAATGATTCAAACTGATTGTCCAGGAAAAAGAAACGATAGAAAGCGAGTCGGTTCGAATTGCGTATCTGTCATTTTCAGTTTGAAAGAAAGAAAATCTAATCGGTTAACCACCTTTTCAATCTGTCACCTGCGCGCCGCGCGTTAAATCTGCCATTCCGCATTCGTTAAAATGCTGACTAAATACCCCGTGTAGAAATTGCCATAATGGTCCCTAACAATATGGGGGCTTTGTTAGGCTCACCCTTGTTAGGATGGCCCCCGTCAGGACATATTGTGGTCCGAAAATTGCAACCCTTTTAATTAAAATGACTTCCATAATAAGTTATTGATTGAGGCCCTGAACAGGATCGCTTTAGGTCCCAAATAATTTACATGGTCAACACATTTTTCTTTAAAGACAAAAAAAAAATTGATAAATTTTACGTGTGAACATTTCACGTTGGAAAATTGGAGGTTTGAAATGATTATGCATTGTTGTTCTCATGTTAAATTGATAGCGCTGAGTACTCAGATTAAAATAAACCTTTTAGCAGATTAGCAAAAAAGGTACGTTGTAAATGACGTTTATAAGTTAGGTCCTTGTGTCACACGCGTGCAACATGTGAAAAAATGATGTTTATATTTATTCAACTTTAATAATATGAATTGTATATTTTTTGTGCGAATTATCTTCAATTATTTCATTTGATCCTTTTGCTAAAAAGAAAAGAGAACCAATTTTTAAAGCATGCTAAAACGCATGAAAATTCGTTCACGAAAATCCTTTTTTATATATTTTTTAAGTGTTAGAACAGTATTCGTAATTACTTTTTATACATAAATTATATATTTTTTCATCAGTATCTACTCTGCAGATACCTGAAACTCTCAATTTCATAGAATGGTGCATATAAATTCAAAAAACTGGACCTAAACTATAAATGAATACGTCACATTGCAATAATATTCAATTTGCAGAATATAATACATTCCTAAGATGAATTATTCACTTTCAGAGTCTGAAAACTTAATGACAATAAAACTGTACGTGAATGCCACGAAGTTTTAGCCTGAAATTAATGTTCTGAGGAAAAGTTATACCTATAACTGAAATTCAGCTGGAAAATTCTTGTAAAAGCGTTACATTTGTTTCATATTGTACATTTTAATTATTAATAGTGGTTAGTGCTGGAACCTCTCCTAGGGGCTGTAACACCTTGTAGATGGTGAGGAGGCTTGAGCATGTGGAACAAGGGGTTCAAACGGACCTCGGCCTGCATGTGTATGGATATGGATGAAAGGATCCCTATAAGCGGGCTCTCCTGGATAAGGTAAAAGGAAAAGGATCCCTATAAACGGATTCTCCTGGTATGTATGATTGAAGTATGGAAGGAGGATGAAAGTGCCTAGCTAAGACGGGCCTTCTGGATCCCTGGGCCAAGGTCCTTCCCGGATCGATATCGAGTTTGGGAATCGGGACGGGAATGACCTACGGCGCGCACAGTGACCAGCAAATTGCCCTCCGTTGGTATGGTGGCCTACGAACGGGTATTCATTGAGTTTTTCATTCAATGTGGTCACCCCACAAGCCAAGGGTGTAAAGTGATTGCGCCCGTGTCACTTTGGCACCTAGGGGTACGAAGGTGTCCTACCGGCCTCTCGGGGACACCGGACGACCTCCCCAAGTAATTAGTTTTACCCCTGCATCCAGGCTCTGCAGGGGTGGACCTTTTGTTTCCCCAGCTGCTCGTGGGATCAAAACGAATCACGCAAAAACAAAATTTGAAGGAAGAAGGTGGAAGTGAGGTGGCGGATCTAACATAACCCTTTCCAGGGGTGGCTAAGTCTTTGAAGAGGCACAGGACAGCTGGACTGACAGCTGCCCACAGGACTAACCCCCTAACGGTGGTGGTGGGCGTCAGCACCACAGTCATGAGGTTAGTTCTATTATTATTATCTGTATACGAGTTATTCGGGCTCGCTGCTCACTGCGGAGCAGTTTAAGCTCTTCAGGGCGGTCACCTGAAGGGCGCCCGGAAGAGTGTCCCCAGATCAAATGCCGAAATTTGATACCTCCTTCTGTAGCATAGGGGTCTTCGTATTTGTCGCAGCCGGCCCAGCGGATAAAGTTTGGCTGCATAATAAAGTGCCCGAGACAAGGCCCTGGGAAGCTGCAGACCTCGAAGTGGTTGGGATTGAGGTGCTCCAAAATATGGTGAGACCTACGGCGTCGTTCTAAGGTAAGAAGGAAGACCTGTCTGTGGTCAAATTTCTGAGTCCCAGACGAGGGCTCTTGCCTTCCTCAACAGCAGGCCCGTCTAACACCTTGTATATGTCAACTTTAGGGTTGCCGTCCAGGGACGGCGGAGCCTGTCGGGACAGAGGAAGCTCGAAGGCTGAACTAAATGATTGCTCGCGGCCTAACCTTTACTGCAATTGACTTGTATCACAGAAAAGAACACACAGGTATCTCGCTAATCCAGGAACCTTGGTCAGTTCGAGATACCGGAAAGGGACTAGGGGGGGGGGGCAAGTTTTTGTTACAGGGACCCCAAGGCGGTCAAACCAAGGGCCTGCATACTGGCGAAGGGAGTCAACCTTGTGCCCCTGCTAGAGTTTTGTTCAAAAGATCTAATGGTGATAGCCACAGATCTTAAAGAAATAGAGGAGCTAGTCATGGGGTAGACCTACTTTCCATATGACAGCGATACCAACCCACCAGTGTAGTTCGTACACTGACATGGCGCCGCGATGCTAAATCCCACCATACTTTGTGGGGCAGCACGGACATCAACTTAAGAGATAATGATCTATTGGAATACCTTATCACTACTGATTTAGATATTCCTAACACGAGGAATACCCCGACGTTTCATAACTCGGTCAGGAAGAAAGTCATCGACATCACTCTCTGTACCAATAGTTTTAGAGACAATGTCAAGAAGTGAAGAGTCTCTCAGATGATTCACAGATAGAGTTCCAGTTGGAATCCATCGTACCCGCGGGCCCTGAGTTGGCCAGAAATCCAAGAAGAACGGACTGGGACCCATTTTCCACGGAACTGAGGATTGCACTCTAGGAGATGTCCAGGTCAATTAGAGACGTCGACACCCTTGAGATGGCAGCCAAGATTTTCACGGAGGCCATCAAATATACTTATAAAAGTAATTGTAGACCCACTAGAGTCCGAAGGGCTGGGGAGACACATTGCTGAAACGAGAAGCTCGAAGGGCTTCGCAGGGAAACCAGAGAGATGTTTGGACGTGCCAGTACTCGCAAAGCGGATGAACAATGATCCTCATTCACGACGATGACAGATGAATACAGGGGTGCAATACGTAAGGCCAAGCAAGAAAGTTGGACCAAATTTTGCACATACATCGAGAAAGGAGCAGAGGCGGCTAGACTGGACAAGGTTTTCTCTTCAAAACCGGATGCTATTCTCGGCACTCTAAAATTGCCCGACTGAGGATACTCAGCGTCGGACGAGGAGACCTTGGCTCACCTGTGTGACCCGACTGTGGCCCAGCTTGGTCCGAAATGGCGACTAACCCACGAGATTGATATCCCCTCCAGCTTCAGCTGGGCCCTGAAGTAATTCTGGATAAGAAGCTGTTATGGAACTAGCACCTGGAAAACAAGTGCAAGAAGCTAGTAGCGACTCTATGGCTCTGTAGGTGAGCTATAGGGAAAAGCTGGGGCTTGAAACCGGAGAAACTTATGTGGATCTACACAGCCATCTTGCGATGCAGGCTACCCTATGCGGCGGTGGTCTGGTGGAGCAGGGTCGAGCTGTCCACTGTGAAGTCTCGACTGGAAAGGATCACGGGAGTGATCCTGGGAGGCGTCACTGGTGCCTCGAAGTCAACACTTACGATGGCACTGGGGGCACTAACAGGTTTAGAGCCCCTCCATCTTACCATCAAGGCAGTGGCCGCGAATGCGGCCTGGAGGCTAAATTCGGTAAATGATAGAATAATCTTGACAGCAGTGAAGAGCCCAGTCGACATCGCGAGAAGGCCGACCCTGAACATGCCCAGGGACAAAATGGTCACTCGCCACCTCTTCGACAAGGAGCATCGAGTTAGCCTATCTACGAAGAAGGAATGGGTTAACGGCGACGCACACCTGCACAGTGATGAGGACAACTGGTTTAAAGATGGCTCCAGGAACGAGGAGAATGCAGGAGCCGGCGTATATCATAGAAGGAATGGAATGGGCTTCACAATCGAGATGGGATCCTACGCCACAGTTCTACAATCTGAGATTATGGCCATACTCCAGTGCGCCTACAAGGCAAAAGAGTATGACAATAAAAGGAACATCCGTATCTGCTCAGACAGCAGGGCTGCTATATTGGCCTTGAATGGAACAACGACCACGTCGCTATTAGTATGGGAATGCTTCCAGGCACAAAATATGTTAGGGACGGATAACCGAGTCACTCAGCTATGGATCCCTGGACACAGCGGTATCAAGGGTAATGAGGTGTCGGACAGGCTAGCCAAGCTAGCAGCAGGAAGAAATTTTACTAGACCACTTCAAAGAAAATTTACATTGAAAGTGATCTATATATATATATATATATATATACATATAAATTTGACGGGATATTTCGAATATCTGTTTTATTTCAGAAATTCCGATTCTCTCTAATGTTTACTTATCATTTGTTTGTAACTGAAAGACCAAAGCAAATTGAAAATTTTTAGAACAAACCGCAACTTTCTAGCAAGTATCTAAGAGAAGATAGCTATAAATAATAATAAATTGTTTAAACAATCATGTTTCTTGACTTGAGTTAGTTATTATCTCACTAAGTGAAAAGTGGACAAAAAGTTAAGAATTTTAGAAAAACTGCGATTGTCTAGCATTATTCTGAGAAAATACTCTTATAAATAATAATAAATTATTTAAACATTGGTTTTTGTTAACTTTAAATAATAAATTCCTCGCTCCAATCTATTCTAAGAGAAAATTGCTATAATTTGTGACGAAACTAACCGCTACAAGATAAGAATGAGCGCTATAAACCTCTAAATGTTTTTTTTTTTTTTTTTTTAAAGGCATGCAAATTCAAAGAAAAATTTTCTACTGCATTTTTAGATCACTCTGATGGCCTCACGATGATAAGATGGAAACGATGGAATTACATAGACGGTCCGGCGAAAACCTCGTGTGTCTTGAGGACACGGAGCGACCCAAGAATGACAGCTCACTGCACCCATCTTGCAAGTGCTTCGGCATTTTTTGGCTTCTATAGGTAACGAACCAGTGATGGCTTCGCACCTCCGAGAGCACAAAAGTCAATTTTTCACCAAGAAGATTAATTTACAACAACAAAAAAAACGAAATTTCATGTAAATACAAGAATTTTCAACCAAATAGTTGAATTTGTACGTAAGAAAGATCAAAGAGATGAATTTTTTAATTAAAATAATGCATCTTCATTCAAGAAAATGAATTTTTAGCAAAATAGTTCAACTTTCCACCAAGTAGTTGATTTTTCAGCAAAAAAAAAAAAAGAAGAATTTTCAACAAAAAATGTAACAATTCAATTTGCAACTTACAAAAATGAAGTTTCAACTAAAATAATAAATCTTCAACCAAAATGATGGATTTTTAACAAAGCAGTCCAACTTTCATCTAAAATAAATTCATTTTCAACCAAGCAGTAACATTGTAAACCAAAAAATTGAAAAAGATGTAATTTCTATCAAGAGAGATAAAGTTTTGAAATCTTTGAGACTAATTTTCAACAACACAGTGAAATTTTTCACTTAAAAGACGAAGTTTCAACGAGAAAGATTAATTTTCTACCAAAAATCATTAAACATGAAACATGTTGAAACTAAAGAAGAAGTATTTTTATAAAAATACTATATTCAAGTTTTTCAACAAATTTTATTAATCGACGTAAGTCTGGAAATCTTTTTGACAACGAACCTAACGTGGCAAGTACTGATGATAATGTACGTATGAAGTTACAGAATTTTGATAATTTTTAGGCAAGTTAAAGCAATTGGCTATGAAATAATTCGAATATAAAATGTACCTTTCAAATATACGGTGAAATTATTTTATAATTAATCTGGCCAACTAATATGGCCAACGGCCATATCACGCTGAAAAACCCAGTTCTCGTCAGATCACTGAAGTTAAGCAGCGTTGGACGCGGTTAGTACTTGGATGGGTGACCATTCAAGAATACTGACATGAGTGCTGTTGGCACATCGTGGGTGTGGTGAGCCCACACTTGTAGTTATTTATAACTACAAGAAAAACCTAGAAACACTACCCGAATCGGGTAGTGTCACGCCTACCCTGAAAGGGAAATGGTTTAATGGTATATATATAATCTCATTTTAATAGGCTTTTGTATTAAAAATCTGATGATGAAAAAACGTACTTTTCTGATATGAGTAAAAGTAATTGCTATATATATATATATATATATATATATATATATATATATATTCAATGAAAATATCGATTCTCAACACGATATTAAATTTATTATTTATTTATAATAGTTTTACATCAAATAATACTTAGATTTTGGAAATTGGCAAACTTTTACGTTAATCAGTATCATATTTGTTAAATGAAACTGGTTTCAAGTTTTAAATGTTTGAAATTAAACGCCAACATTTCGAAATAGTCGAAATTAAATAAAATACAATTTTTTGTTTGAAAACTAATTTGAAAATTAAAAATATTTTTTCAGACTTTGACATTTTGAAACTTCTTTTTTTAAATTAATGTAATCAGATTGGATGTAATAAGTGTAATTTCTAAAAGCATGAAATTTTGAATCTGAAAAGCTTTAAATTGAAAGATTCAAAATTTATTTCCAAATTTTCCTAAACAGTTTTAATAAAATGGGAAATTTTAATTGTACATGACCAAACAAAATTAGGAAATAATTCTGTTTTTAACATTTTGCTACCTCATTGGCAGCGGTAACCAAAAAATTACTGGTAGTGACAATAATATTTCTGGGAAAATTTTTAATGATTTTGGTTTTATCCTGAAAGGTTAACTTCAAGTTTCGACTTTTGAAGATTTCAAATTATTCGGAATATGCAGAAGTTTTGAAAAGATTAGACAATAATTTACATCTTGAGAATTTTGAAAGCTCTAAAGAGAATAAAAAAAGTGTTAAGATTGTTAGCAAAATTTCAAATAATTTTTATTTACAAAAATTAATCTTCAGAGAATATTTGAAAAGATTTTAAAAAGTTTTAAAAGATTTCAAAAATTGAATAAAAAAGCATCTAGAATATTTTACGGCAATATTTTTAAATTTGCAAAATTTGAAAAAAAATCGAATCATTTTAAAAGATATTAAGGAGGTGTAGGAGATTTAAAGAGACCTAACAGTTTTAAAACTATGAAAAAAAACTTTCTTAAGATTCCTGGAAAAATTGTAAATAATTTTTTAATTTAAAAATTAATTTTTAAAGAAAATTTCAACAGAATTCAAAAGTTTTCTAAAAATCTCGAAAAAAATCTGGAAGATTTTAAGGGAGTTTTTTAATTTTGAAAGATTTTTTCAAATTTGAAGAAAAATTTGGGTCAGCTTAAAATGTAATTAGGAATTTTGGAAGTTTTAAGGAGATTAAAAATATTTTAAAACTTGGGAATATGAAGGAATATGAAGAAAAAATTTGTATCATCTTGAAACCTTTATATCTATAAACTATAATAATAAACTGCTATTGAACTTATTTAAACCAAGACTATTTATTAATAGTAATTGTGGAAATGAGGAAATTAGAAAAAATTAATTGAAGTTTTCGGTTGCTCAACATTTTATTGATCAATGATTAAAAATACGCAAGTAATTATAACAGTGATTATAAAAAAGGTTTCATTAAATTGTATAAAGTTTTTTATAAAGTCTAATCTGGGCACAATTTTCGAAGATAGTGAATGTGGTGTATTATTATAATACGGTAGATTTTAGTTAGTTAATGTGCGGGGGGCCTTGCCGGTGAAGCTATCAGTTATACAGTGTATTGATATATTTTTGGGTACGGAAGCGAATTGATCACGAAATTCGAAAGGATTATTTCCTAGAAATAATTGCACCACCGAAAGACTATTATTTAATTCAAGATTTTCCAAATTTGTAAATTTATTCCATTCCAGATTAACAGAACGAAGATTTTGAAATTTAAGCATCCATCCAGCTGGCAGGTTTATTAGCATGTTTACTTCGAGTGAAAGAGTTTCCAATTTCTCAAGATGATCGAAGGTATTCGGATCTATCGCATCAATCTTATTATCACCTAGGTCCAATTCTTTCAAATTTGGCATACTATCAAAATCATAAGACCCTAATTTGCTTATTTCATTAGAACGTAGATTGTAAGTCTGCAAATTGGGTGCATCTTTTATTACAGGCACATCAGTTAAAATATTCCGTTCGAGATTTAGGTTCCGCAGTTTTGGCATAAAATCTACAATTTGACCAGCAAAATAAGAAATTTTATTAACGCTTAAATCCAATTCTTCAATTGCAGGCATACCACTGAATTGATCAGAGACATAAGGACCAATGAAGTTCATATAAGCTGAAAATACCTTGAGTTTATTTAGATTTTGTAAGGTAATGTTTTGAAGCTTATTACTAATGACTGATAAAACTTCAAGCTCATTCATATTTGTGAGCGACAAAGAATATAAATTATTAAAGTCAAGGCTAAGATATTTCAGTGATTTAGGTAACCATGATAAATCGTTTGGATGATTAAGATAATCATAGTCAGTACGAGAGCCAGTATATGTTGTATTGTATAGAATGGATGCAACTCTGTTGAAACTCAAATCTAAATATGAAAGCTTAGGAAAGTAGGCTGCCTTGTGTCCTATTATCCTCAATGTATGTAGGACATTCCTTCTGATAACCAACTTTTCTAATTCTGGATATGTTGAGTTTATATGTATTATGCTGCGATTATCATATTCATCGTATTCATACCTATCTGACCAGACATTATGCATAATGAGTTTCTTTAGGGTTTTATGTCCGCCAATCGACAACATCTGTTGTCCATCCCAATCATTGTATGATAAAGTCAAAGATGTCAGGTTTGGAAGTTTATCAAAAGCTAAGGGAGATATTCTACGAATTCCTTTGCCCCGTAATTCCAAACACGTTATGAAAGGCGTATCGATGAAATTGGGTCCAATAAGGGATGAATCGGTATTTTCATAATTTAGAGTTAGGCTGTGATTATTACAAATTCTATTATAATCTTCATCATCAGCCTCTTTTCGTAATAATGTGTATAACGTGGTACATTTTGTCACAGTGAAGGAGAATGCGAGTAAAAGCAAGAAGAAGGCGAACTCCATCCTGTCCAGTTGAATATCCTACAAAACAAATATTTTTCGAGGTTAATTATTATGGAATTCAAACCGACGGCAGTAGCTAGGTGGTGATTCCCGACTTCTCGAAAGATCGGATAATAGATTTGATGCTTTCACGATGATTCATTATAATAAATTCAAAATTTAAACCTTTTCATTGTTAAGCACGAATTTTTCGAATGTTTAGCACGGACGGGCGCGTTCAGCGCTGGGATAGGTGACCTTTCGTGTTTCTCGCTTAGTCGTGTTTTCACTGCTTTTAACTACTGTTGAGCATGGCCGCAGATAGGGGAGGGGGGCATTGTGGGGCAATGCCCTACATTAAAATATCAATTCCGTACCTTAAAAAATACAATTGACCAGATCAGATCAAGTAAAATTTTTACTTCCGCCTTACGTGTGCGCACTGCTGCCCTAGCTTAAATTCAACTCTAGCCACGTCCCTGCTGTTGAGCGGGAGGTTTTGTCCCGAGTGGGAATGTAGGCACTAGTTGCTGTCGAGTGTCTACATACAAATTTTCTGATGGTAACCGGCTGTTCTCAGGACTTAAGACGATTCCACACCTAGACTTTAAGACCCGTTCCGGCGGCAAGTGGTTTTCCGGCGTAAAGTTTTGGTCGCGCGACAATTGCCGTCCGAAATTTAAAATTCCCGAAATATTATAATTTCGAAATGACATAATTACAGAAATTTTAATACCCGACTTTTTAAAATCGTAAAATTTCCAATACCAAAAATTACAAATTATAGAAATTTCAAATTCCCCCCCCCCCCCCACGGCTATATGAAGTTTTATTTTTAGGGAAAATTATGTCATCCCAGTTTATCATGGCAACTCACTCAGTGGGCACCAAATTTGACGACGTCTTTACGACATCGTTACGAGATCTTCACGACGACTTCAAGACATCCGATGTCCATGTCATTGAGATGTCTTCACAATGTTGAAAAGACATCGTCAGATCGGACGACGTTTTTACGATATCGTAAAGACATCTTAACAACATCGACATAGGATGCCGAAAATTCGTCGTAAAGTTATGGTAACGATCTCGTCAAGACGTGACCAAATTTTGCGCCCACTGGGTTACCACAAATAAAGATACTTTCATGTAATTTTTTTAAAATTTATAGCAAATTTTCGAGTCAGAATTCAAACCCAATCCAAATCGACTTGAAGTCTGTAGGAACCCATTTTGGAGCCAGAAAATCAGAAGAGGGTCAAAACAGTTCTAATTATTAAAAAAAATGTTGACACAGTTTGAATAAATGAGGGCTCATTTATTAAAATGTAAAGAGTATTTGAAGGTGAAACATGATTTAACATAAGCTAAAAAAGAAAGGTTAAATACAGTGCTTGATGCCCGTGTGGGGTTGCTGGTCCCACATCGGGCGCCTCCCCAGGTTGCGGAACGCCTCCCACATTATATATGTGGTACCGCGAAAATCAAATACCCGAGGCGGACAAAAACCAGCTAGGGGAAGGAACCCCAAATAATAAACCAACGATGAGCGAGTTTCTTGACAACAGAATCCCCCAAGAGAGTAACAATATATTCGCCGGTTCCAATCGGGTGCGAGCCCCGGTGGCCGGTGCTGGTTTCACGGATTTTGGGGGGAACCAAAGAGGCTTCGATGGAAGCGTTTGTGAGGAGCTAGGAAGTCCTTTTTACGTGGCTGAGGAATTTGACGTAAGTCAAAAGTCTGAGGCCAGACAGGACATAACGAAGGTGGAAAAAACCTTAGAGAAGCACGAGAAAGCATTGAGGAGTTGAAGGACGTAATAAAAAATATCAGTGATTTCTGCTTCACTAAGAGGAACATGTTCCTGCCAATAAAGCATGGAATTCAAAAAGCAGACGAAATAGCGAGGAAAGCTGGTAAAGCCACATTTTTCGCCGAATATTACGTCGCTTTTATACCAATAGAAGTTGGATATGCAGCCGCAAAAAAGGCAAATGCCCGCAAGAAGAAGGATAATGCAAAATTTGTCACAAGCCAAAGCGGCACTCATACGGAAGAAGCCGGGGAAACACCCACTCCCCATACTGGGAAGCGTGAGAGGGAGCCCACTCTGAGTCCCGTGGAGGCCAGTTGTTCGAAACCGAGGAGGAAAAAATTGAGGACACATGCTGCTTCAGCAGCAACCTCAACTCCCAAGAAGAAGGAGAGAGGGAGACTAACACCTGCAACCCATAACACCAGGAAGCAGAAGGCCAGGAGGTGAACCCGACCCGAGGCTGTTCTAATAAAACTGGCCAAGGGTTTGAGCTACGCGGAGGTCCTCAAGGACCTGAAGCAAAAGGTGAAACTAAACACCCTTGGTGTAAACATCAAGGGAGTCAGAGAAACCAAAAACGGAGAGGTCCTTGTGGAAGTGGGGTCTGCAGCTCTGCAGCGCATGGCAGATCCAAGCTGTCCGCTGCTATCAAGGAGGCAGTTGGGACTGAGGGTAGCGTGCGCGAGCTCGTCCCCCGCACTGAAATCGAGGTCCTGGACCTCGACAGCACTACTGTGTCGGAGGAAGTAGAGGCCGCCGTGAGAAGACACTTTGGTCAATCTACGAGCAGCGAAATAAAGGCGAATTTGACGAAGAGGGCCTTCAGAGGTAATCTGAAGGTCTTCGTCGAACTTAGCGAGGATTGGGCTGCATGGCTAATACGCACGGGGCACCTGAAGGTATATTGGGTGTCCTGCCGTGTGAAGAAGATGACGGAGGTCTTGAAGTGTTATCACTGCCTAGGCTTTGGTCACATGGCAGCGAACTGCATAGGACCTGATCGGACGAGATCCTGCTAGAGATGCGGCAGAGAGGGACGTAAGGCTGTGGCGTGCGAAAGCACGCCGCAGTGCTTCCTCTGCGCTGCAGGTGAGGAAAGGCCCCGGAGAGACCATCGTCCGGGGACGATGAAGTGCAGGGCGTTCCGAGAGGCAACTTCGTTGAAGAAACCTCAAGGACGCGCAGCCTAACCTAACATACCCAACCAGGATGCCGAAGGCCGACGAGCCCGTTGTGTGGTACCACCATACTACTGAGGACGATGCGTGCGTTCTGGTTGGATAATAATCTGAAGAATGCCAAGCTGGCGCTCAAAAGTGGAAGCCGAAGCACGGGTTACTGGCCTTACCCCCATGTCCTTGAAGTAATGCGATAAGCGGTTCCAAGGACATGGGTTAGCAGGAAGAGGAGGTGAGCTTAGTGAGTATTACCGTTTTTTTAGGTTGAGTCCCACAGTCCCACAGTCACTCAGTGCGTAAAGAAAAACATAAAAAAAATACCATGCCTGACGAGCTTCTCTCTAAAATTCATTTTAAGTTTACATTTCAGAATTATTATTAATAAGTTTAATTAATTACTTATTGATTTCTAATAGCAATCAGTATTACTTTTACTCATTTTGTCCAATTCAGCCATGCCACGCTGAAAAAACCAGTTCTCGTCAGATCACTGAAGTTAAGCAACGTTGGGCGCGGTTAGTACTTGGATGGGTGACCATTCGAGAATACTGCGTGCTGTTGGCATATTATGGGTGTGGTGAGCCCACACTTGTAGTTATTTACTACAAGAAACTACCCGCCTAGAAACACTACCCAAATCAGTAGTATCACGCCTACCCTGAAAGGGAAATGGCTTAATGGTATACAAAGTAAAAATCCGATGGAAGTCAGTGAAAGGTCACTAAAACTTCCAGTAATATCACGGATAACTCAATGAAATCATCCACAAATTTACATCGAACTAAATTTTACACTAACTTCAAGAAGCATTTTAATTTACACTAGTTTCAAGAAGGAGGAAAAATCGAACCAAAATGAATCTTAATTCTTTTGGGAACGGGCTGCCATACATTTCTTAGAAAAAATTTGGGTTCCATTTAAAATTGACTGTCTAATGATACTTATTTAACATCCATAATGTTTTCTCCTCAATCTTGGTTAACAATTGTAATTATCATCCAATATATTAATAAACAATAGCTGGAATGATAGTTGAAATGTTTTGAACAATTCTGAGTTATTTTTCTGTAAAATTCAAATAAAAGGACTTAAAATCAATGACTCTAGAAACCTATAATATTTACAAGATTTCATTGTAATTGAACATTTTTTTCAGCTTTTTCATCACCGTATACGATCCGACATTTTCTTATTGACAATTTCAAGAACGGATGTGAAATCAGAGACTTAAATGAGTCCATAACAAAAAATTTTGTTGAAAGGGATCCATTTTTGTAGTTTTTTACAACTTCTCATGTCCCTAGTCCACAGCGCGACGGCCCTGCTCAAATTGGTCGCATCTCCTCCACCTCGCCGATTATCTTCCGACAGAATTTTTACGCCGGAAACCTATTTTCCGTCGGAATGAGTCTTACTGTGATTCCGTGCGACAGAATTAGTCCAGGTGGTGGGGATGCGACAAAGTTGAGCAGGGCCGTCGAGCTGTGGGAAAACAAACGCGAAGAAAGAAATCATGAAACGACACATGAATTATATATGTCATGCTATCTGTAGACTCGAATATATCTATTATTTCTTTTGTAAAGAACCCGAACCGCGCACACCTCGAAGAAAACGAAACAGTTTTGCGTAAGTTACATTTTTTTTAGTAACTGGTTAAAGTTACGTTACTTAGCGGAAAAAGGTAACTAAATACAATTTCGTTACTTCCTTAATTTTATAGTTTGAAAATCAAAATAACTAAGATGATAACTCATCAAAACTTAATTAAAAAGAAATAGGCGTTACTTAAAGTAAGATTTTTCAGTCATATTTTTTAACCAAACATTTGTATTTTTACTCAAAAAAGATGACATTTTTTTATCGGAAAAATTTGAATTGCAAGCCAAAAGAACGAATTTTCAACAAAAAAGTTCCTTTTAACCAAATCTGGACTTTTTACCAAAATCGTTAAATTTTTAACAAAATACATGAATTTTCAATCAAATGGTTGAATTTTCATAGTAAAAATATTAATTTTCATTAAAAACAGTCAATTTTCAACCAAATAGTTAAATTTTCTACCACTTTTAAACTAAAAAGACGAATTTTCTACTAAAGAGTTGAATTTTAAACCAAAAAGTTAATTTTTGACAAAATTTTGACTTTTTACCAAAATACTTAAATTTTTAACGAAATACATGAATTTTCAATCAAATGGTTGAATTTTCACACAAAAAATATTAATTTTCATTAAAAACAAGTTAATTTCCAACCAAATAGTTGAATTTTCTACCACTTTCAAACTAAAAAGTCTTTGTATTTTCCTCACATTTGAGCACAAAACTTTTAAAATTAAAGGTCAAAGTATCGACAACTGTAATTTGGTGATTTTGAATTCTCTTTTGTTAAAGCTCCTTCGGCTTTAACGAATACATTTTCATCGCGTAACTCGTGCTTCGCACTCGATTTTGTCCAAAATGCGAAATCTTCTACATTATATGTTCAACATTATTATATCAAATGTATATTACAGTTATTTCTGTACATCGGCCTGTGATTGCTTATTTCGGTATTGCAAAACAAAGTACAAATTGTATGTATCATCATTACTTTAATATTTGTTCCTGATTTTGCATTTGATTTTATCCTCAGCTAACGTGAACATTTTATATCATTTCAATAAACATATATTATTACAATTCATAATATGCATTGATATTAAAAAGAGACGTATTTTCCTTGTCTTGTTCTTGTAATTGAAAAGAAGTGCGAATCCTATAAGAAAAAAACAATTTTGTGATTAAACATTTTATTGCGATTTTTGTCGTTTTTCCATAAAAATTTGTTTATTTTCAATGTTATTTTTCACGATTTAAACTAACAATACGAATCCTAGCGAAAAGTGGTTTTGATCAAATTTGTAGATATAAATTGGGCAAAAACTTTTGCTAAATAAAATGTTATTGTGGCTTGTGTCGTTTTTGCAAAAAGTTATTTTTTTATTTTAAATGTATTTTTATAACAAAAGTTTATAAAAAATTTGTAGATCTTTGTTGGTTGAACAACTTTTTACTATTCATCTTTTTTCGTACTTTTTTCGTATTGTTAGTGTTATTTTTCACGATGGAAACAAAAATTACGCCTCCTATCAAAAAATGATTAATAAAAAATTTGTACCTCTTTTCTGAGTGAACAGCTTTTGTCTATCCATTTTTTTCGTCGTTTGTGTCGTTTATCTAAAAATTCAATTTATTTTATTTGACCGCAAAAT
This sequence comes from Andricus curvator, assembly GCA_932195095.1. Taxonomy (NCBI): domain Eukaryota; kingdom Metazoa; phylum Arthropoda; class Insecta; order Hymenoptera; family Cynipidae; genus Andricus; species Andricus curvator. The sequence continues at coordinate 35,284 of CAKNYM010049816.1, forward strand.
GGAATTTTTTATTTTTCATTATTTTTTTTGTGCGAGAAAAATGTCAATTTTCGATTTTGCAAGACAATTAAAAAAAGTCTAATGGCAATATTGCAGGATTTTTTCACCCAAAGAGATCAATTTTATGCCGAAATATGAAGTCCCCGCGTTTCATCCCTACCACGTCACCCAACTCTGTCGCATCCCCACTATTTCACGACAAATGAATTAATAAATAAATACTGACTTTATTATTTTTTTGTTAAGTGCTCAAAACACTCCGGCGTTAATAATCGGTTTCAAGAAGCAGGAAAAATCGAACCAATATTAATCTTAATGCTTCTGGGAACAGGCTGCAATATATTTCTTTGAAAAAATTTGGGTTCGATTAAAAATCAACTGTCGAATGATACCCATTTAACATTTATATTCTTTTTCTTCAATCTTAGTCAAAAATTGTAATTTTCATCCAATCTTTTGATGAACAATAGCTGTATTTATTTATTGGAATATTTTGTACAATTCTGAGCTATTGTTCATTAATATATTCCCCCTTCTTTTGTAAAATTCAAATAAAAGGATTCAAAATCAATGACTCTAGAAACCTATAATATTTACATGATTTCATTGTAATCGAACATTTTTTCCAGCTTTTTTATCACCGTATAGAATCCAAAATTTTGTTTTTGACAATTCAAAAAACGGATATGAAATCAGGGACGTAAAAGAACCCATAACAAAAAATTGTGATGAACGGGATCCATTTTTGTAGTTTTTCACAACTACTACAAGTTACTAAAGCTACAAGTTTTTTATGGGTTTCTTTGAGTCCCTGATTTAATATCCGTTTTTGAAGTTGTTGAAAACGAAATGTCGGATTCTATACGGTGATGAAAATGCTCAAAAAAATATTCGATTACAATGAAATCTTGCAAATATTATAGGTTTCTAGGACCGTTGATTTTAAATCCTTTCATTTGAATTATCCAAAAAAATGGCGAATACATTAATAAACAATAGTTCAGAATTGTACAAAATATTCCAATAAACAAAATGAGCTATTGTTTATCAATATATTGGATGGAAATTACAATTATTGAATAAGATTGAAGAGAAAACACTATAAATGTTAAATAAGTATCACTAGATAGTCAATTTCAAATCGAACCCACATTTTTTATAAGAAATGTATTGCAGCCTGTTCCCAAAAGCATGAAGATTAATTTTAGTTTGAGTTTTCCTGCTTCTGGAAATCGATTTTTAAAACCAGAATGCTTGGAGCACTCACAAATGAATAATAAACTCATTATTTATTAATTATATATATTTATCAATCCATTTGTGATGAGATAGTGGGGATGCGACAGATTTGGGTGAAGTGGTAAGAATGCGACAAAGTTGAAGAGGGTCATTGCGTTGTGGACTAAAACCATGAAAAGACGTCACAAATTCAAAAAATAGTCCCATTCCAACACAATTCTTTTTATGTGTTCTTTCGGGTCCCTGATTTCATATCCGTTTTTTTAATTTCCAAAAACAAAATATCCGAACATATGCGGTGATTAAAAAGCTCAAAAAAATGTTCAATTACACTGAAGTCTTGTGAATATTATAGGTTTATAGGATCGTTGATTTTAAATCCTTTTATTTTAATTGAAAAAAAGGCAAATCTATTGCAGCCCGTTCGCAAAAGCAGTAAGATTAATTTGGTTCGATTTTTGCTGCTTCTTGAAACCGATTTTTAACACCGGAATGTTTGGAGCACTCACAAATGAATAATAAATAAATAAATTATCCATTATATATATTTACTAATCCATTTGTAGTGAGGTAGTAGGGATGAGACACGGGAACTTCGTATTTCGGCGTAAAAGTGAGAATCTTTGATTACGCGCGACAAGTTTGGTCGAGGTGGTGGTGATGCGACAAAGTTAGGCAGGGCCGTCGCGCTGTGGATTAGAGCCATGAGAAGTTGTAAAAAACTACAAAAATGGATCCCTTTCGACACAATTTTTTATGGCGGGGTCTTTTAAGTCCCTGATTTTACATCCGTTCTTTAAATTTAAAAAAAAAAGAAAATTTCGGATCGTATACGGTGATGAAAAAGCTCAAAAAAAAAGTTCGATTACAATGAAATCTTGTAAATATTATAGGTTTCTAGAGTCACTGATTGTAAGTCCTTTTATTTGAATTTTACCAAAAAGTGGCAAATATATTAATAAACAATAGCTCAGAATTGTTCAGAGCATTTCAACTATCATTCCAGCTATTGTTTTTTCTAAGAAATATATTTCAGCCTGTTCCCAAAAGCATTAGGATTCATTTTGGTTCGATCCTACCTGCTTCTTGAAACTAGTGTAAATTAAAATGCTTCTTGAAGTTAGTCTAAAATTTAGTTCGATGTAAATTTGTGGATGATTTCATTGAGTTATCCGTGATATTACTGGAAGTTTTAGTGACCTTCCACTGACTTCCATCGGATTTTTCCTTAATTGAACAAAATGAGTAAAAGTAATACTGATTGATATTAAAAATCAATAAATAATTAATTAAACTTATTAATAATAATTGTGAAATGTAAACTTGAAATTAATTTTAGAGAGAAGCTCATCAGGCATTGTATTGAAGCTTTCTTTTTTAGCTTATGTTAAATCATGTTTTACCTCCTAATACTCTTTACATTTTAATAAATGAGCCCTCATTTTTTAAAAATGTGTCAACTTTTTTTTCAATACTTAGAATTGATTTGACTCTCTTCTGCTTTTCTGGCTCCGAGATGGGTTCCTACAGATTTCAAGTCGATTTGGATCGGGTTTAAATTCTGACTCGAAAATTTCTTTTAAATTTTTAAAAAATTACATGAAAGTTTCGTTATTTGTGGTAACCCAGTGGGCGCAAAATTTGGTCACGTCTTGACGACATTGTTACGACATCTTTACGACGAATTTGCGGCATTCCATGTCGATGTTGTTAAGATGTCTTTACGATATCGTAAAGACGTCATCCGATCTGACGATGTCTTTTCAGCATTGTGAAGACATCTGAATGACATGGACATAGGATTCCTTGAAGTCGTCGTGAAGATCTCGTAACGATGTCGTAAAGACGTCGTCAAATTTTGTGCCCACTGAGCAAGTTACCACGATAAACTGGGATGACATAATTTTTCCGAAAAATGAAAATCTGGAATATGGAAATATACTTGAGAAATAATTTCCTCAAATGAAAAAAAAAAGAAAATGTTTATAACCACAGACAATTGTCGCGCGACAAAAACTTTACGCCGGAAACCCACTTTCCGCCGGAACGAGTCTTAGAGTCTAGGAATATCTTTGGTCTAGGTGTGGAATCACCTTTAATGTTTTCTGCAGTTTTCCAATTCTCTGACCAAATATTCAGGTGAATGCTAGCGCTTAGGTAGGACAAACGGTAGGGGATTTCAGAAATTGAAAAACCTACAGGATCGAGTACGGCAAGCATTCCTTGAAGGCTTATTATGAAGCTAATTATTATTTTTTTGAGATTTCTTGTAGTACCAATTGTTTCTAATATACTAAAAATTACGTTCTACTGATAACTAGATGTTTAAATAAATTTTTCAAATAATGTATTATTGTTTTTAGCAATTTCCTCTTAAGATAGAGTTAGAAAGTCGCGGGTTTTTCTACATTTTTCAACTTATTTTCAACTTTTCAGTTAGATCGAGGTAATAAATAATGCAATTTAACAAACATGACTGTTCGAACAAATTATTATTGTCTATAACCATCTTCCTCTTTAGTAATGCTAAACAGTTTTGTCCACTTTTACTTAGTGAGATAATAATGATTTCAAGTTAGCAAACAGAATTGTTTTAAGAATTTATTATTGTTTATAACTATCTTTTTAGTTAGGAAAAAACCAAAAATATGGGTAATATTAATTTAATAAAAAACGCTGTCAGTAACTACTTCAAGGAAAATTTACATTTAATATGATCCATATAGCAAATTTAAAGAATGTTTCGAATAGCTGTCTTATTACAGAAAAATATATTTACAAAAAAAAAAAGAGATTGTAAAAAAGATGTTTCTCTCTAATGTACATTTATTATTGGTTCATAACTAAAAAGCCAAAGCAAAGTAAAAAATTGCAAAAAAAAATCACAACTTTCTAGCATTATTATAGGAAAAGATAGTTATAAATAATTATCTAGAAGAATATTCTTATTAATAATAATTTTTTTCATTTTTTTTATTTTTTCATTTTTTTATATTTCATTTTTACCGAGAAGATTAATTTTCAAATCGAAAAGATGAAATTTCATGTGTAGACAAGAATTTTTAGCCAAATTCTTGAATGTCTACCCAAAAATATGAATTTTCAACAACACATTTGACTTTTTATCTAAGAAAATTAATTTGTTACCAGGAAAGTCGAAATTGTAACAAAAGACGATATATTTTGAGTCAAATTATTTTTGCATACCACCGGCAAATTTTTTATTTTTAACATTTTCATTAGTTGGAAGAAAGGAACTTTTAGGATATAATTTTTTTTTCTGTATTGGAACAGGAATTTTTTAAAACATTTTGGTTAGTATTTCAATTCAAATGAAGAAGGAACATTTTTATAATATTCACATTTTCCGTAAAATAAAAAGGCGGAAATTTTTTATTTTTGCTTTATTGGAAGAGCGGCATTCTTTATTTTTAACTTTTTTCATGATTTGGATGGTAGGAAATTTTGGGTTTTAATTTTAACTAAACTGATGAACTTTTAAGACAAGGACACGAATTTTCTGCAATACGGTCGAATTTTCAACCCACAAATATGGATTTTCAAAAAAGAAGTTGATTTGTAACTAAGCAGTTCAATTTTTTACCCAAAAAGGAGGATTTTCAAAAGAACAATTGAATTTTAGACCCAGAAGGATTACTTTTTATTAAATGTTGAAGTTTCAACAATATAATCCAATTTTCAACTAAGTATATAAATTTTTAGCAACAGAGAAAAGAAATTTCTAACAAAATAGTTAAATCCTCAACGCTGAAAAAGACAACATTTCAATATAATACATGAATTTTCAACCTTACAGGTGAATTTCAACAAAAATGGTAAATTTTCTACCAAAAATGGTTCAATTTTGCATCCAAAAAGATATATGATAAAATGATAAAATCTTACACTTCTTAAAAAATGTTTGCTTTCGAAATTCGAAATTACGATTAAAATATATTACGACTAGATACTCGAAAAATGAGAAATAATATAAAATGGATTATATTGATAAACCAAGAATCGTAATTGGGAGAAATAAACAAGTTCTAGTTTTCAGTCACATAAAACTTTGCTCATAGGACAAGATTAAAATAAAACATGCTTTGGATGAGCGATTTTCTTTAGTTCATGTTATAACAAAATTGGAAAAATGAAAGGTTTAATAACAAAATAAAATTCTCAACATTTCCGTTAAGAATATTCGATTAAATTATGAAATTGAAAGCTTTTCTAAAGATATATTAAATATCTTTTATATCAACATACCTGCTTGATAGAAGATGTAAATCGGCTAAGAATTTCAAACTGATTTTCAAAATTATAAATTTCGCCAAATAACCTATTTGCTTCGCTGTCAAACTGCTTAATAAGAAGCTCCTAGTTCAATGCTCGATTTTATAAATCTGAGTAAACGGTGAAGGATATTCACCGAGACGTTTTGACCAAATCTTGCGTAATCATTCAGTGATTCCCCGGTAAGAAGAGAAGAATAGAGAAAAATTAATATTTACAGATATAAACGAAAGAGTGAGCATTATTTATTTATTTTGAATGTGCTAATTTTCCATCGGGTGAAGTGCCCAACGAAAGAATAGGTTTATCTCCGAAACCAATTCTTTTCTATTTCCTTAACGATTGCCACTTGTGTTGTATTCCATGCAGGCGAACATATTTTCTATTTTTTTAATTCCTCTTAATGCGAGCAGTAGACACACCTCCCATGGTTATTTTCAATTCCATACTTACAAGCTGTATTTTAGATTAATTTAATTCTTTCTAATCCGTCCACAAAATGTGTACGCTTACATGGTTTCTATTCCCCCGTGTGCAACATAAGTTTGGAAATTTTAGTTTTTTTTTGTCATGGTTATTTTTTATTTCATTCTGACATGCTTCATTTTCGATTATTTTAATTCCTTCTAATCTGTCTACAAAATATCTGCACTTGCATAGTTTCTAATTTATGGTTTAGGTTAAATTTTTGCAAGTTGGCCACTAAACATCTCCTCTCTCCTCTCCTAAACCATAAAAACGATTTCAGATGTTTAGCAGTCAAGTTGCAAAAATTTAACCTAAACCAAAAATTCAAAGTCAAACAAAAAAAATGGTAAGCAGAAAATTAAAAAAATTTGGATTTCGACTGTGCTGGACCAATATTACTGCAATGTTATATAGATCGTTTTTTTGACTCCGCATACTTTTTTTGTGTGGCTGTGCAATCCATGCAAATTTGCACAGCAGTAGTTCGTGTTCCAAGACAGACTTCATATGAAATCAGTCAAAATATGTTTCTGTTCGATCGATTAATCAAAAAATGTTCACATAATTTACTAAAATACAATACTTTTTTTTTTTTTTAATGCATTTATTTCAATTCACAGTTTTGCCTTAAAAGTTACATTATTCTATTCCTTTCTATTATTTCTTCGACATTTCTCCACATTTTAATTCCTTCTAATACGCTTCCATTAAATTTTTCCAGGTCGATTAAAAGGAATAGGTTTTGCTTTTTTTTCTACTCGTTGGTGGAACTTTTGATGAAGGAAAATTCACGTATTAATGGGAATTCAGATTCTGAATTTTTTTGAATTCTTCTCTTCTTACCGGGTCCTAATGTAATGATAAAAAACAGGTAATTAAGGTTATCATTTTCAAGTATTTCCAGAGAATTTTCGGCAATATTTTGCCTAATAATTCAGTGCAGTTTTGCAATAAATCTCTTTCTCTCAGATTTAATACTTATATGAATATACATCTTATTTGATACATATTTTATTATTCATTATTTAATTTTAGCAGTAAATACACGCAAGGCGCGCGTTTATCTTTGGATTTTTCTCTCTTATATCAAAAACATTGATAATAATTTATCAACCCGTAATAACAAATTTTCAAATATTAAGGATTTAAAAAATTTTTCAACTGATTGAAACGGATTGCCCAGGAAAAAAGAACCGATAGAAAGCGAGTCGGTTTGAATTGCGTATCTGTCATTTGCAGATTGAAAGAATAAAAATTCAATCGGTTGGCCACAATTTTAACCTGCCAGCTGTGCGAGGTGCATTAAATCTGCCATTTTGCGTTCGTTAAAATGCTGAGTGAACAGCTAAAGTTGAATGAGACTGAATAACCTAAAATAATGCCTAGGGGTAATCTATGATTCATTAATGTGCGCATAAATCAGTTGGAATTGAATATGAAATGGAGGTCTTAAAAGATCACATCCAATGGTAAAAATGGCGAAATCTGTGAAGCACTTAAAACTTACCAATAACCTACGATAGTTCGGTTTTGAGGTTTCAAAAATGCACTTTGAAAATTTTCTAGACACCGGTACGGGTTTCGCAATGGTAGGAGGGGGGAAGTCTCTGGTTTTTCGAAAAAATACGGTAACTGCTAAAAGTGAGAGTGAAATAGTGTAGGAACAAGGTGAAGTGTGAAGGAAGCTGACTGACAGCTGATGGCGTTGATAGCTGGACCGTACTGGATCGTACTAGGAAAATATACTGTCGATAAAAGTCGTATCTGTCTTGGCGGGAATATTAAATTTGAATAAAAAATGCAATTTGTGATTTTCTGTTTTTTTTTTGTTTATTGACAAGTCCGAATGATAGGCGATTGCAACAGTATCACTGCTATTTGGACAAATAATAAATTTTTTCTTAGTATAATAAACGTGGTCTCGGAAAAGTAAAAGTGTACAAGTGATGAAAAGATGTCACTGTGAACTCGCTGATAATAATCCATAATAATTTTGCAATTTTCTTTAAAATTATTTATTGAATTGTTCACAAATCGTGTCCTGACATGAATTATGATAATTTTAAAATTCATATGCCAACAGCCATACCACGCTGAAAAAACCAGTTCTCGTCAGATCACTGAAGTTAAGCAGCGTTGGGCGCGGTTAGCACTTGGATGGGTGACCATTCGAGAAAACTGAGTGCTGTTGGCACATCGTGGGTGTGGTGAGCCCACACTTGTAGTTATTTACTACAAGTTACACTGTAAAAACTATGGTTCCATTTTAATTGAGCATCACTTTTTTAGCGTCCTGTTATAATACCAAATCGTCTTGTTTTGATGCCATCGTTCGTACTATTTTACTTTGCTAACTTCAGATTGAAAAGTGGTACGTACTAGAGAACTAAAATAATGCATAGGGTGTATTGTTTTAATTGCTTGCAACTTCATGCTTTTATGAGAATTCTTCATTGTTTAAATTTTCTTTTACTTTTGAAATGTGATAGAGAAAATAGAAAAGGGGAAAAAGGTGGCATTATTTTAAAAAGAGGAAACTGGTGAATAAATATGTAATTATTACATACTAATAAATATAATAAATATTAATTATTTATTTGAATATAAGACAACGTTTAAATTGAAAATCATGCATAGAATTAATTTTTTTAATTGTAAAAGTTACAAAAGTTTGTAAAGTCGTTTTGAATTATTATTCAGTAATGAAAAATTCATATTATAATGATTGAAAAGTAATGAGGTGGATGTTCTTCCAAAGGTCCTTCCCGGTAGCCTAGGTGCTTAAATCACATCTTTCTCGAGGAAGTAGGGTTAAGGGCTGAAATTGGAGATACCCGGATGGCTTTTCAAAGGTCGTACTGTTTCAATGGTTAATCCTAGTAGTCTAGGTGTTTTTCACAATAAGTGTATTTGGATATTATTTTTTATTTTTAAAAAGCTATTTAATTACATAATAAAATCATGACAATTTTTTTAATCGTTATTTTTATCTAATTGAATAGCTTTTAGAAAATAAAAAATAATGTGCAAACACACTTACATTAAAAAATAGTTATTTTTTTAATTATTGAAAAAATAAAGTTTCGTCCTATGCAATTGGTACTATTGTTTGGCCCTCGGCTGCAGACGTCTTGGATTTCCCCCACCTAACCTGAAATACCTAATTTAGATATAATATTTTTATTATTAAAAAGTTATTTCAATCATGAAAACTTACAAGGAAAAATAATTTTTGGCTAAATAAAAAAATAAAGTTTTGTCCCATGCAGTTGGTATTATTGTTTGGCCCTCGGTGTGCAGACATCTCGGAGTCTTGGATTTCGCCCACCCAAACCTGAAATACCTAATTACGACTTGTTACGATCCTGAAGATCCTGAATTTCATTTGACAGATTTAGGTTAGTTTTATACCGGCGTGTTCACACGACGTGCTTGCGAGTTAGATTCACATCTCGTTGATTATTTCTATGTACTTAATTGAGTTAAAACTATAAACGATTATCATTAATTCCTTATAAATGTTTTTTGAAAATTATGCTTATTTTGTTAATTAAACTCGAAGCAAATGAACAGAGAATCCGAATCCGAGGTTAAAAAGACCCCAGCACGTCAGGATTCTGACATAACCTCAAAATACCTCATAAAAAATAGTTTTTCGGGTCTGGAGGTCAGACCATGTTTACTATATGTTTTTGGGGTCGCCGAATCCGAGGTCCGAAACCCCCAAGCACGTCAGGGTTCTGAGGTAACCTCAAAAAACCTCATAAAATTTTTTTTTAAGTCCGGGGGTCAGACCATGATTATTATATGTTTTTGGGGTCACTGAAAAAATCGTATGTTTTTCAAGTGCCCTCCGCGTGAGGAATAACCCATATAATAAATATAATTATTATATATATATATATATATATATATTACAAACAAGTAATATGATACATCATAAAATATTATTTTGTATTACAAATAACGAAATGATATATGTTTAAAATCAAATAGACTTTCTAACCAAGCTAAAATATTTGAAAATTTTTAATAGAGCCGTGCAGTCGTTTATTCGAATTTTTAATACAAATTCAAGAACGCTTGGAACATTGGATTTTTCGAAATAGAAAAAATTTAACTGTTCATCAAACCGCCTTGATTTCCTTGAATTATTACAATTTTTAAAATCAAAATAACTTTTTTTTTGTGTAAAAATGGATCAAAAATTCAAGTAGAATCGTCGAAATTCGACTTGTTCGAATATTCGAATAAATCGAATTTCAAATATTCAACTTGAGGTTTGGAGTCATTTTTTTACAAAAAAAAGGAGTTATGTTGATTTAGAAATTTTAATAGCTTAAAGAAATTAAACCTGTTTGATGTACATTTAAATTGTGTTCTATTTCGAAAAAAAACAACTTTCCAGGCGTGTCTAAATTTGTATTACAAATTCGAATAAACGACTGCACACCTCTAATTTGTATAGTCACTCTCAAAGAAAGACCATTAACGAATATTTTCATCTTTGGCAACTTATTTTTCGAAGTCATTAATAAATTACGAATTAGAATTAGGTTTCAGCTAATTTCGATAATTTATTTTTCTGCATGTTAGCTTTTTTTGGAATCAGCTAAAGAAATTTTAGCAAACTGGCGCATTCTATTCTGCAAATATAAGTGAAAAGTGTAGGCCAAAACTTCCTTCCCATGTTCTGCACAAGAAAAGTAAAACTTGAGTTTAGAAAAATCATTCAAGACTAAGTCAAAAACATGACTTTGCTTGCAATGCAGAGAAAACGAGTTTTCGATTGATTTTATAAAATCAAAGAGTTTAAAATTCGGGTACTGGAGATTGTAATTTTGATCTAAAGTGATTAATTTTCCACTGCATGATTAATTTAGATTTGACCTACACTTTCGTCGCTTGCAGAATAAAATAGTGCGGATTTGCAATCAACGCAGTTCCTCTTCTAATTTTTGACAAATTTGACCTGTAATGTAATACATTAAACAAGGATTGTAAAAATGGCCCGGTGGAGTTTTCTACTACTGTTTTTATGTTTATCGCATTAATTATGCCGATGTGTATCGCTGCGGGGTGCAAATCAAGTTACAAAAGTGAACTCGGAGAACCTGAAGATCCCGAATATGAAAAAAATTAATTTTTCCGTCGTTTCGAAAGACCCAGCTATTAAAGCTTTATGGCAAAAAGCTTCAATTCTGAAAAATTTTACCGTGAAAGCTGGCCAGTTCGTTTATAGTAAACATTTTTTAAAGGAAGACATTCTCCACGAGAAAATCCTGAAAGGACCCGATGGCACTAGTTTGTTAAAGGTATAAAATTATATATTTACTGTAAAATCGAAATCATAATTTACAAATAAAACAAAAGTAAATTTTTTTTTTATTCAATAAACTGTATTATTAGGTATTTTCACTTATTACTCGTTTCAAAAAAATTCGGTTTGTTTTCCCGCCAGCAAGTGCAACAACAAACACAATTTATTCATATTTTTAGTAATTTTCAGAATAAAAAATATGTACCAAGTTAGTCTAGTCAATGTCTTATTTGAGTAGGATACAAAAAAGTGACGTTAATTTCAGGATTAAATTAGAAGGCTACAAAATGTATGATACTAACCTCAATTTTCCTTCTTTAACAATTCATGCGACCAAAATCTTAAATTAATGTTACTTTTTTTAAACGAGAAGTAAGTGAAAATACCTAATAAATACAGTTTATTGAATAAAAAAGAATTTACTTTTGTTTTATCTTTAAATTTTGATTTCAGTTTTACGGTAATTACATAATCACTTACCATTCTCAAAATAGTGCCATTAGGTCCTTTTAGGATTTTCTCGTGGAGAAAGTCTTTTTGCCATAAAGCTTTAATAGCTGGGTCTTCCGGAACGATGAAAATATTATCTTTTTCATATTCAGGTTCTCTGAGTTCACTATTGTAACCTGATTCGCACCCGGGATCGATACACTTTGGCATAATTAATGTGATGAATAAACTTAGAAACACCAGTAGAAAACTCCACCGGGCCATTTTCACAATAATTTTATAAAGAAACCGTTTTATTGTTACATTTTTAAGAGTTTGTAACGACTCTACATGACGAAAGCCATATAACCGTCAAAACAACACGAAAAAAGTTACAGTGACAGTTCGCGGACGTTTGACGTTCCCATGTGCTACGTTACGTCATTGAAATTTGATCCTCACTTCAGTCCTGTTTTGATCCAAAAAAGTTGTACTAAAAGGTCGTTTAGCGGCATCAAAATCAAGTGGCATTAGAATGGAGCCACCCGAGACTACATTTTTGGAGGACTGTTTCAATACCGAAAACTAGCCTTGAAATGATACTTTTTTTTTTACAGTGTATCAACCTAGAAACACTACCCGAATCGGGTAGTGTCACGCCTACCCCGAAAGGGAAATGGCTTAATGGTATACATATGAAATTATAGACCTGTCCTTGTATATACTTGTTGTGTTGTAACGTACAAAAAATGTAGATATGGCGCATTACGTAGAATCGTATAAATAAGGTAAGTATTTTATATCCTGTTCTCGCTTTATAGAACAATAATATTACTCGCATTCCCAGAATCTAAAAAGCCCTCAGAAAGGCACACTCAGACACATCACACACTCAGAAACCTTACAAAAATTTGCTATTACTAGAGAGAAAATTATGATTTGAATATCTTGAAGGAGAAGTGTAAATTTCTCATTGAAAATTTCAAAATATGCAAAGCTTTGCAGACATTTCAACATTATCGATCCTTATTCGCAAAGATTTATTATTCTCAGGTATCGAGATAGTGCACTCGGAGAGCTTCAATGTGTAAATTAATTAAAATTGAAATCAATCTATGCAGCAGACATCGAACCCAGTAACAATTTTTTGCAAGAAAAATTTTGCACCAAATAAGCAAATATCTACATTACCGGCGTTCACTATTTACAAACTATTGTCTACACATAATGAGATATCGAGTTTCAAGTTTTGAGAAGGAAATAGAAGGTACTCAGTTATTTTATCTGGTCCAAGATGTTTGTATTTACAAAACAAACATTACTTTTCATACATATTCATTTCAGAATTATCAACAATTATGACCAGGTAACCGTCTATAGTACATTTTATTACTTTATCCCAACTTTCGACTCGATATCTCACTTCGTGTAGACATAAGCTTGTTTTAAAAAAAAAGTCGCCAACGTAGGTATTTAGACCGGATACATGGACCGAAAATGCTACATTTGCGAATATCGAAACAATGTTGAATTAGAAGGGTTTTAAACTATATTATTCCAAGTTGGAATTGTATTAGTTTTCAACATGTAAAAATGCAAATATTTGTAGGTAATGAAGCAGCTCAAGGTATAGTTTTACCAGGAAAATTGATTCCAACAATGTTCTTTGTAGTTGAGTTTTGTCAATAAACAAAAAAAAAAAGAAAATCATCGATTGTATTTTTTATTCAAACTTAAAATTCCGCCAAGATAAATGCGACTTTTATCATCAGTGCATTTTCGTAGTACGATCCAGTACGGTGCAGTTATCAGCTGTCAGCCGGCTTCCTTCACACTTCACCTTGTTCATACAATATTTCACTCGCACTTTTTAACAGTTACTGTATTTTTTCGAAAAACCAGAGACTCCCCCCCCCCCCCTTCTGCCACTGCGAAACTCCTTCCAAGGTCAAGAAAATTTTCAAAGTGCATTTTTAAGAACCCAAAACCGAATTATCGTAGGTTATTGGTAAGTTTTGAGTGCTTCACAGATTCCGCCATTTTTGTGCACACTGCTCCAACAGCCTTGAGTCCGTCAATGAAGAACCGATCTCTAGCAATGTCCATTACAATCAAACTGATGTTATAGACCTCTCCAATTTCAAAATCAGTAGGGACGAAATCTCGAGTAAGCTTTCCAAATTGGATCCGAATAAAGTGACAGGACCTTATGATAATTCTCCCGCTCTTCTGATGTCGTGATGCTCCGCATTTATTCTTCCATTACACTTTATTTTCAATTTGTCAGTTTCAAAGGGTTACTTCCCTCTGGAGTGGAAGAAGGGTATAGTTGTTCACATATTTATATCAGGTGACCGTAAATATGTTGAAAACTAGAGGCCGTCAACTATACTCAATTACATGGCTAAAGTTTTGGAGAGTATTATTTTTGACCGACTTTACTTTGCTACTAGTAACACTTTTATAGAGGAGCAGTACGGTTCCATGAGAAAGAAATTTACGTTAACTAATCTTTGTATCTGCACGCATTACTCATCACAGAAGCTTGAATTGGGCTCTCAAGTCGATGCAGTTTATACTAATGTTCCCAAAGCGTTTGACACAGTTGATCACAGCATTCTAGTGGCTAAGATCTGAGCTCTTGGGATTACTTCTTACATACTCGAATGGCTATTTAGCTATTTAGATGGTAGATCCCAATCAGTACGTATTAATGGAAAATTCTCTGAAGTGTTTCTCGCCTTGCCTGGTGTGCCACAAGTAGGGTACTATATTAGACAGGAATATGCAACCGCCATATTGGTTCCTGGACTGTTGGCGGGCAAAAATGCGATAAGCATATCGTGTGATTTTGTTAAATTTTAGCTTAGAATATAATAAAAATGGTCTGCTGTAGTGCTCCGTATTGTAAAAAAAGGAGCGAAGATGGTTGTAAACTGTATCGTTTTCCAGTAGGACAAAGCGAAAGACTAAAAATATGGATTCGAAATTGTAGACGCGACAAATGGGAACCGAATTGTAATTCGAGATTATGCTAAATAAGTACTCTTATTTATCACTAAAACAATATAATTTAAATATCTGGGATCTGTAGCTTATGGTTCTATGTCATTAAATTGCCTGTGAGCACTTTTTTTGGTACGTTAAAGCGAAATAAGATCCAGAAAAAAGTAAGGTTAGGTACCGGTTTTTTTACAACACGAAACGCACGTATTGTACTAATGTTTGTACTATAGCCCTGTAAAAAGGAGAGCATTAAAGTGGATTACATGGCATTGAAAAAATTGTACACTTTAATGCCTATAAATCAACACAAATTCCGTTTTTGTCCGAATGTTGATTTAACGTCATTCGAATGCATTGATTGTATTCGATATATCCGGTCGGAAAAAGCATTAAATGGCATTCGACTTATTTGGTAATTCAACAGCATTGAACGGCATTAGTTGCATTCTATGCCTTCGATTGCTGAAGGCATTGCATGGCATTAAACTGATACGGTCATTCAAGTGCATTTAATGGAATTAAATCAACGGCATCACAAAGAAGCCACTTTAATGCCATAATTTTTGTGTGTGATTCAAAATGATTCAAACGAAAACTGTCTGATGCCATGAAGCGCATTCGGACAAAAACGGAATTTGTTTGGATATATAGGCATTAAAGTGTACGATTTTTTCAATGCCATATAATCTACTTCAATGCTCTCCTTTTTACAGGGAGTCTATTATTATTTTATTATTTGTTATTATTTATCTAATAAGTCACATGATTATAATTTTAGCGTTCCTTTTTGCAAACGGAGTAAAATTAAGTATAAACTTGCGATAAAGACACGGAACTATAAAATGTTCCTTCTTTGTTTAAGATTTCAAATACTTGTAAAAAAATATGCGGGGTACAAAATAAAATCAATCATAATTTTTGCAAGAACTATTTTTTGGCAAATGTGTGGGTTAGAGAATCATATAGTCTAATTTACATATTCCATATACATTATGTAACATGTAATTTTATTTATAATTTATGTTTTGATAACAATGCTTGCGTATTGAATTAAAAAATAAATAATCTATATCATGTAAATGTATCTTATTTGTTAGGTACATTTTGAGAGTTCGCAGTTTGAGACGAACAGACAACATAATTGGATAAAATTGAAGCCTGAAGCAATTCCAACCTTATTTAACGTGCCAAATAATCCACCAAAGCCGATTAAAAACTAATGATATTTAAATAATTATTTAAATATAATAATTATTATTATTTAAATACTGTATTTAAATTTGATTTAGAGTTGAAGGTAGAAACTATAAATAAGACTGATATATTTAAATTGTTTTTATATTTTTCAGAATTAGTGATAATTCTGCGAACACATCAACTTCTGCCACTTTAAAAATCAGCAGAACTTCAGGTACGTCTCAAAGAAATTCTCTCACCTGGTCCACTCCTACAAATCCAAACGTTCCGGTGATCCTTCCGTAAGAAATTATAATTTTTTTCTTTTAATTTTTTAAATCTCGTTTTTTTAATGTTAAACTCTAAATGTTAAAATTTTAAAAATATATGATTTAGAATGTTTAGTTTTATGCTGGATAGTGAGTATCTTGTTTACGATTGTTTGCTTTTTTAAAATTGTGAGCCTCCTGTTTAGAATAGGGTTCAATATTAAAGAAATTATCCAATTTAATATTTTAATTTGAAATATAAAAAAAAATGGTTAGATATCTAATTTAAATTTCTCAAAGTTATATATTTTAGAAATGAAGGCCTTAATATCAGGTGTATTGGAGACTTTTCCAATTTGTTGTGATATTATAGGAAAATTAACACGCCACTATTTCAACGTGCGTTGTTACTCTATTGGAACCAATGAAAAAACTAAAGCACCTAAGAAAGTATATGGATCAGCATCAGCCAAAAATTGTTAACTTGAATTGATATTATGCATAGTAGGGCGAGTCGAAAAAACCAAATTATGGAAATCGAAATTGGAACCATGGAGAAAAGTAGTGTATTAGTAGCCTAGGAAAGTATATTTAATTTGGTGTTCATTGTTAAAAGCCTTCAACTCGAGCGTTAGCAAAATTTGCTTTAAAAGATTATTATTTTTATAGTTTTGTCCAATAATGTTGTCTAATAATGTTATTTTTATAGCATGTCAATTTTTTTATATATTTTTGGAGTTCTTAAAAGTTTCTCCGAATTCTTTCAGCTTTTTGATTAACGTTCTGTGAGTTATAATTTATGTTTAATGGACCACTGTTTTCAAGAAACAATTTTAAAATCTGCAGGAAAGACGAAAGAATTTTTTCAGGTATTTAAGGCTTGTGTACTAGTAAAAATAAATTGGAAAAAATGTGATAAGTCTGGGAAATCCTAAATGTAAGCACAGTAAATTCGGGAAAATTTGAGTTTTGAGTTTTTGAAATTATCTTTTTTCAGCTGACTCTGAAAAATATGTATAACATCTGAGGGCTCACTTATAAAAAATACAATAGGATAAAAATTGATAAGTGTATGTAACCAAAAAACAAAAAGATAGCCTGTTTTCAGAAATAGTACATTTCGTGACTAGTGTGGACTGACAGCCTTTTTGAAACATGGCGCGAGTTTCAAAAAGAAAAGCCGTCAGTCCACAGGAATCACGAACGATACTTTTCAGAACAAAATCATAAATGGCGTGATTTCATTGTCTCCATGGAAGAAATGGATGGCACCAGAAAAATGGATGGTCAAAGTTAGACGCTCAAAATTTAGAGAGCCAGTCCATTCTTCTAGATGGTCTAAAGAGCCTTTCAGAATTTTTTCGACATAGTCAGAGAGACTCTTATTGTATGGCCAGTCTGAGTGTTGTAAGAAGGTAAGACTCACTTTCAGGGATAATCGAAGTATCCTTTCGGCATGGCCAATACGATCATCTTGTTTTCACTCATTTCGACCATCCACGGAAGAGCAAATGACCCATCGCGGAGGGCCAACCTGATTAGTTACCGTTGGCGTGTTTATTTAAAATGAATAAATGTGTAAGTCTAACGTTCACAACAAATAATAAATTTAAAGTGCATAAGAATATTAGGAATTATTGTAAATTCATATTTAAGGTGAAAAATATATTCCTTTCTTTAAAAATTAAAATCTATCATTTATTTTTAAGGAAAAAATCTAATAAATAATTTAAATTTTACTTTACAAGTCCTTCTTGTGAGCAAAGTATTATTTTTAATAACTTTACTCTTATTACTTGCTGTTTAAAATTGCTTTTCACATTTAATTATTTCAAATAAGCGCGCCAACCTCAACCAATCCGGTTGTCGACGCGATGGATGCAGTGTGAAAGGATACGAGAGTTGGGAGCAGCATGGTTCAGAGCAATTTCGGAGTGAGTGAATGTCATTGAGCCGTTCAGCGTGACATTTTCTGTTCATTGAACTTAAAAATGTTTAAAAAAAGTTTAAACTTCTTTTTGATATTTCGAATATGCGTGGAGAGTGAAGTGCATAAGAGAGAATATGATTGAAAGTGAATTAAGTTAATTCTTTTGAATTTTCAAAGTCAAATTTGATGCTTCCAAGGGATTTAGGATAAAGGCGTAACTAGACGTTCAGCTTTCAATTTGTTGTCACCGTGTGGTTTCAAACTGAAAAAGTGTAAAAAATTTCAGCATGCAAAAAGTAACTATATTGGTTTCTGAATTCACTTCAATGTTTGAAATCTTACAATTCAGTGTGATACCGTGCCGTGTCCTTAGCCTTTCGTGCTCCAAAAAATATATTGTAAATGTGCACTGTTTTTGCATATCAAATTATGTCTCATACACCTCACTCTCCACAAAGAATAAAAAATGCTTTCAGAATTCATGTATTTCATATAAATTTTCAGGTTTTATAGGTTCCACTTAATTTTATAATTTCCAGTCTCTTATAAGAGAGAGACTGGAATGAGTAGAAAAAGGACAACCTCTTAAGATGGCCAGGTCGACTGCACGAGGAGATCAAGTCGACTATCTGATATGGCCAAATCGACCTTCTATGATGAGCGGTTCGACCCTTTATAATGATCAGTTCCGCCATCTCTCATGATCGGTTCGACTTTCTATGACGCTTGAGTCGACCGTCCTAGATGGCCAAGTCGACACTGTAAGATGATCGATTTGAACCTCTTGTTTTAACCTTCTAGAGATAATAGCTTAAACCATCTTCAAGGGCTGTCCTATAGTTGACCCTGCAATATAGTCTGTCTGCACATCTGCGTGGCTAAAATGACTTTCCATTTTTCTCCGTGTACGCATGAGCTCTACTGCGTTTTTTTTTTCTAACGAGCGTGAATGAGACAACAAAGTATAATGTGCGAGGCGATAGGAACACGCTGTACTCTTCGTTAGAAACATCGCCTCACCAATGCGCTATGCATTCTCTTTCTATCTTTGTCAACCACGGTCTCTCTCTAGCGTTACGAAAATACACGGAGCACGTTCAAACAAAGCTCTTTTTTGAA
This sequence comes from Andricus curvator, assembly GCA_932195095.1. Classification (NCBI taxonomy): domain Eukaryota; kingdom Metazoa; phylum Arthropoda; class Insecta; order Hymenoptera; family Cynipidae; genus Andricus; species Andricus curvator. The sequence goes on from CAKNYM010049816.1 coordinate 54,533, forward strand.
CCTTACGTCACGCCGTGCTTACTGAACTCTATTTTGTAACTCATCCAACGTACCGCCAGACGCCGCTCAAAAAGCGTACTTTTGCGTTTGTCTATGGAGGAATGAAAACACGCCATTTTTATGATTGCGGTCTGGAAAGTAATTTTTGTATTTTTCCAGCTGGCTTTCAAAAATCTTTTCTACCAGAGACTGCGAGATCCTACATAGTTGATAATGAATATTCTTCTAGACGAATGGTATGAAATACCATCCTTTACAAAATATTTTTCATTTTTATTATAATAGTGTGAAGGTGAAATTATTGAATTTTTAATTCAGTCTGTTTCCAAGTTATTGATATTATTCTAAATATTAAGTGTTGTCCAATATAAATGAAAAATATTTTGCTCGAAAAACGGCTTTATATAAATTGTGATATAGAGCTTACGTTTCAAAAAACTGAAACAAAACAATGATATTTAAATATAATATTACAGTAGTTGTATGTTGTATTGCAAATTCATCATTTGAATATCAAACTTCGTTGCTTCGAATCATTATTATATCATCATCGTGATTATGAAGAGTTTTCACAAGAAAGACTGTAGAGCACTGCGACAGGTACTGATCATTAAAAACTGAACGTTAAAAAAAAGTATTTGTTTTTAATTTAATAAAAACATATTTTTTACTATATTTATACATTTTTATATTCATTTCGAATTACATAAAATTTCGAATCAATAGTTAAAACCTACGTGTTATGGATAAGTAGAATAATTTGCTATTTCTTCTTTTCAATTGATCATTATATTATACAGTTTAAAAACATTTATCTCCCTAATAATATTATTAACTTGAAATATTACAGCTAAATTTACTTCAATTTCGTTACACATTAATATTTAATTAGGTCCTATAACCAAAATTCATCTCTTAAGAATTCGATATCAACTTAGTGATTTTGAGTTTCGCGGGGAACCAAAATGGTAGCTTGCATATTCCCATCTAATATAGTACCTTACCACAAGGCTCGCATCTGGGACTCTTTTGTTCCTCCTCCAGGTTTACAGCATCGGTGCATTTATCAAATTCGGCTTCTTTTTGCGTTTCGATTATGAAATTAAATTTTACAAAGAGATAAACCCCCAGATGGATTGTAGCGATCTGCAGGATGACCTCGATCATTTGCAAGATTGGTGCACTCTGAATGGGATGCAGCTTAACATTAACAAGTGTGCGGTCATATAATTTTCTAGGAAAAAACATTTTCCTATGTACAGCTATCTCATTGGGAGGAATGTGCTGGACAGGGTCACACGTGTGCATGACATTGGGATACACCTTAATGAAACATTATCTTTCGATGATGAGGTTTCTTCTGCTGCGAACAAATCCCTTAGATCCCTGGGTTTCGTCACTAGAAATGCTTCTCAATTCAGAAACCCACTCGTGCTAAAGGAACCGATTCCTTGGTTTCGCGGCTAGGCAGTTGGCCATGGCATGAACAGACGCAACCACGAGTTTGACGGGATAAGAGCGCTACTTAATATTCCTAAAATTTGTTCTAGATTCTTGTTTGCTAATTTATGATTCTCGCACAATATCTTAAACTATACTATTAACTGTCCCACTTTACTTTATGAAATTAAATTAAATGCTCCCGCTAAATCTCTTAGATCAAAAATACTCTTCCATGTACCTCATCATCGTACTAACTATAGAGCGAATTCCGTGTTGTCTAGGATATGTCAAGAAGCGAACGCTGTAAAATTGATTTATTGCTTCCTTATAGATTACTTTTTTAACGTGTTCTACCCCTAACAACTAAACCTCAAGGCTAACCTAACACTTGGAATATCGAGAAAAAAATCTCGTCTATAAAGCTAAAGTACAGGAACGTCAGGGCCGTAAAAGAAATTACCTGATACCCATTCCATCGGAAATTCTTATATTGTAACATCTTTAAAATTGGCAGACTTTTAAATTTAAAGCAAGTGAATAAAATTACCTTTCTGTTGAAAAATATATGAAATTTGAAATATAAATTAAATTTTTGCATTTAATATTAAGCAGTAGGGAAGAGTGGTCCTAAGTCGGCGCAGTAAGAGTTTTTGTCAAAAACAGATGGTAAGCAGGGTTTAATGGCGCTCTAATATGTCTTTGGTCAGGTACCATGATCCTTTATCTTCAATTCTTTGTCGTTCGGAGCAGTGTGGAGCGATTTTTGCGGTAGCAATGCAGCGCAACGTAAAGAAGTAAATTTTTGTTATTTATCAAAATGGAAGTCCTAAGCCGGCACCCCCTGGTCTCCAATGCGCGTCCAAGCACACGGGGATCACGCTTCGGTTTCTTGCGTTTGACATTGCGTTCTATGACTAAAAGAAAATAGAATTAGCAAAAAGTCAATGAGAAAACGCAGAAAATAGAAGAATACCTACCAGAGACAAGCAACATGCACTCTAAACATAACCAAACTAAAAAAGCCAACAAGAGACAAGTGACACTGAATTGAAACACAAAAAAATAAAATAACACACAAGTAACAAAAAAAGCAACAAAAAAAAAGGTGCCGAGTCAGGACCACTTGTTTGGTGCCGACTCAGGACTACTAAAAATGTTCACACATTTCATGCTAATACGCACACGAAACAAATCCGAATGAAAAATCGTTTTTATCCGGCGAAAGTACACAGGAAACAGAAACCAACACACTTAATGGATTGAACTTTTCAAAATATTTACACACCTGTAGCTGCTTCACAAGAATGGAAGAAAATGTTTGCACGCAAAATTTATACCCCGCTCACGCTGTCAGGCGAAAACTAAAGTGACAATTTGTTAGCGTAAATTACGTCCATGTCTACCAACCTGTCATACGACAAAATGGTTAAGCCACACGCGCGCCATATCTGAAAAACGCGAGGGTGCCGGCTTAACCCACAGTGCCGACTTAAGACCACTCTCCCCTATCATGTAAGAAATGTTGTAAATTAAACAGTTCCGAAGTAAGGTTGAAACTGCATAATTTTCTAATTCACAATTTTTTAACTTAAAACCTTAAATTGTGTCCCGGGAAACCCGGAAATGACCGTGAATTTATTTTTTGCTGGCAATTTTAGAAATTTTTAGAAGAAAAATCAATGCAGTTTTAAAAACTTTAAGAATTAAAAACTGTACTGTAGTTCGAAAGTTAAATATTGAACAATAACTGATTTTATAAGACGATTCTTAATCTGTTCAAAATTAAACAATTTGAAAATTAAACTTTTTCAATTCAAAAACCCCAGTAGTTGAACAAATTTTAACGTCCGATTGAAACTTTATAAAATATTTTCAATTTTTGAATAATCTCTAATTTATAGATTCATAATAATTAAATGCTTTTAAGTGGGTCAATTGTCGTGGGGGTTAAGGCGTAGGCTTTGGACCCACTCCATCGGCTTGCGGTTTCGATTCCCGCCTCGCACTCTGGAAGAGCCTCGGCGGCCCATGTGGTGAACACTAGCCTAGCAAGGGAGTTGTTCATCTCCGGAGAGTCGTGGGACCGGTACCTCTAGAGGTAAAGGTTCTCTAACTACTTAAAGCTGTTGCTCTTGGTGGTTCGGAACCCACCTTAAACTGTAGGTGCCCCTCCTACCACCAAGACAGTGTGTAGGGGGTGCGTAAAGGAATAGGGAAGAGATGCAAGAAGAATGTAAAACCCTTAGGGGACGCATTCGAAGCTTCCACTCCAATAATAATTAAATGCTTTTATTCAATTTCAAATCCTAATCAAATTTTTTTTAGTTTAAAATGTTCCATTTTTGACCCATAAAAGCCTAAAATCTTTAAAATTTCAATTGTGAACATTACAATTTCAATTATTTTATTTCAAAAATTGTTCATTTGTGAGTGGAATAGCATTTTTACTGAAAAGGATATAAATAGAAAGCTGATTTGTCTGACTTCATTTTTATCTTCAGCCTTTGATAATATTACGCCTCTCCATACCCTTAAAGCAAATAAGAAGTCCACTCCTTGGCTCACTTCTTATAACAAAGATTTAATAAAAGAAAGAGAGAAAAAACGTAGATTGGCTAAAAGAACTAGGAATAGTATTATTCAAGCCGAATTTCGTACATTGAGAAACTTACTACAAACCAAAATCCGGGATTCATATAATCAATATAATTACAACTCTATCATAAATAGGAATAAAAATGAAAACATCTGGCTTCTCTTAGGACGGCTTGGACTTATTCCTTCTAAACACTTGGCTCCTGATAACAATTTCTCCCCTGCAGACCTTTTCACAGCTTTTACTACAAAATCCACACTCATTGCAAACAGCACTCCTTCCCTGTCCTCAGTTCCCTCTACTTTTGATGATACGAAGTTATTCTTTTCTGACATATCGCAAGAAACCCTAATTAAAAAACTCTTCGAGGTAAAATCAAATGCTCAAGGATCTAACGGTATTTCAATTAAAATGATTCGCCTTGCTTTGTCAGTCATTGGCCCTATTCTCTTGCACATCTACAATGCATCTCTGTAGGTGGGAATATTTCTTGATGCCTGGAAAGAGGCGATTATTCGCCCTGTTCCTAGAATATCTAACCCTACCTCTCCCAAAGAATTTCGTCCTATATATCTATCTTATGTGCTTTGTCCAAACCTTTCGAACATATTGTCCATCAGCAACTTACTGCACACATTGAAACAAACAATTTAATGGACCCAATGCAATCTGGGTTCCGTGCAAGGCATAGTACACTCACAGCTTCACTTAAAGTAACTTCTGACCTTAAACTTGCAATTGATAGAAGGGAAATAACGGTAGTTGTCCTTTTTCATTTTTCTAAGGCGTTTGATACACTTAACCATAATCTACTATTGACTAGGGTTAAATCGCTTCACCTCTCGAATATGGTTGTTAAATGGTTTGAATCTTATCTTAGTAATCGTTCTGAAAGAGTACAAATTAGCAATGGCGGCCGGTCTGATCGTGGGGAGGTTAAGAGTGGTGTCCCTCAGGGATCCACACTTGCACCCACTTTATTTAATATTTATACCTCTGAACTTGGTAGCGAACTTCGTCATTGCAACTATCACAAATATGCTGATGACTGTAAGCTTTACCTTTCCGGTCCTATTGTCAATCTTAAGAGCTTATTTCAAAAGGTACAGGCGGATATTGATCTAGTGGTGCAGTGGGCCTTGACAAGTGGCCTCAGTCTTAACCCTGCTAAAACTATTGCTATAATCATAGGACCTTCTTCCTCTCCATCACTTGAAACAATTGCAACCCTACCTCCTCTCTTGATCGATGGACGTTTTATACCCTTTATGGAATCTGTGAAAGATTTAGGCTATATTCTTAATCGCTCTCTTACTTGGAATGAACAAGTTGCACATATTTCAAGGAAACCCTTTGGAGTCCTCCAACAGCTTAACAGGAATAAAGAATCACTTCCTACTTCAACGCGTATCCTCGTACTTAAAAGCGTCATCCTTCCTTTCTTTGACTACGGTTGTGTGGAATATGACGATATTACTGATGAGCTTAATGCTAAGCTTGAGCGTGCGCATCTATAACATCCCCAAAAGTGAACATATTACTCAGTATAGAGAAATAGCAGGACTTCTTAACGTCGCCAAAAGAAGACAATTTTTTATGGGTAATTTACTTTATAGCCTATTCAGTAATGAAGCTCCGGACTATCTTCTTAATCTCTTCCATTTTATTCACAAAGATCAACAAACACATTCCAAACTCCGTGAAAGGAAAACAGTACTCAAACTTCAGCCACACCGCACGTGTGAAATGCAAAGGTCTTTTGTTATTCGTGATGCTCGCCTTTGGAACAAACTACCTATAAGCATTAGAAATTCAACTTCACAATTTATCTTTAGAAAACTCCTTTTTGGTTACTTATTCAACACATCAAATCCTATCCTCGAAATCACACATTGTTAACACTTAAATCCATAATTAAAAATATATATGAATGCGTATTTACTATTAAGTATGTATATTTGCGTATGTATATTTTTAGTATCCTTTTGTTGATAGCCCACATCTAATTATGGGTATTATAGTTGATGTCTTTACTCTTGTTAAATAACTATTTTTGACTTCAATCGTCAAATCGATCGCCGTCACATTTTAATTGTAATATGTATCACCTGTTCTTTATAGGGCTATTTAGCCCTAGGAAATTTTCATAAATAAATACAAATACAATAACCCAGTTTTTCTTTGGTTTAATTAATTTTTACTTTTTTTCAGAATTGGAAGAGGAACTTTTTTTTACAATTTTACCTAGTAGAACGCGGGCAAATTTTGTAATTTGAACATTTTTATTGATTTTCAAACAAGGAAATTTTGGTTTTTAATATTTTATGAATTGGAAGAAGGATTATGTTTAATGTTTAACATTTCTATTGCGTTTCAGGGAAGAATTTTTTATTCTCAATTTTTCTCTGAATTGAAAGAGGCCCTTTTTCTTGTTTTTTTAATTTATTTTTTATTTCTATTGAGTTGCCTGGGATGAAATTTTGGTTTTCAAGTTTTTCTAAATTGGAAAATACTAATTTCTTGTTTTTAACATTTTTATTCTGTGAGTGGGTGCAAATTTAGGATTTTCAACATTCGGGTAAAAGGAGAACTTTTTATTTTTAATTTTTTACTGCATTGGAAGACGGATTAGTTTTAATTTGGAGCATTGAAAATAATAGCGTGGATCTATACGTTTCAACCAGAAATCCTTGAACTCAATTTATATAATTAAAAAAAAATTATTTTGCAGTTTAATGGAATTTAATTTTAAATTGTTTATAATGAAAGTGGTTTGAGTTTCTACTTTTTATGTGTAAACTATAATGCGTTTGAATACAAAATTTCAGAATTTAATTTTTTTTAACCTTCGATGGCAAAAGTTTTAAATTACAAAGAGTTATACTTTGAATTAATACATTAATGTGCAGTTCAGTTTTAATTACTGTTGTGTAATTCCTCTCCTAATAAAAGTAAAAATCTCTGAACAAGTTCTGCAATTTATACTTGCTTTAAGTGAATAAGTAATATCACATGAAATTAAACTTTACATCATTCATTCAATAAAAATTTGCATTACTTTGCGTTATTTTATAATATGCTTGAATGAACATAATATAATCCATACATAAATTATTATATATCAGAATTTTCACGTTTGAAATTAAGATTTTACACAACTCCTTTGTATTTTGTATAAATAATATTTTTTTAAAGAATCTTAATTGTCATATAGCTATCTTTTATATCTTTACACAAATCTGAGATTTGTGCACAGGAATCAATTGTTGCTAGACTATAAGTGCTGTGATTCGATATTTGTGTGGTATTTATAACAATGATTTACTGAAAACAAAATGTGATACCCTATTTCTTATTGCAGAATTAAGTTCACAGTTCGAATGTTTACCTAATGGCGACCCTATTCCTGGTGTTCTTCGTGGCGTCCCATCTTCTTCTTCTTCTGGCAGACAACATTCTCCCGGCAGGTCTCTTCTTCCTGCCAGGTATCTCTCTCCTGCCGGGACTTCTCTTCGCGAAAGGTCAAGGTCTCCTCCTGCCAGTCCCAGGTCTCCTCCTGTCAAGATTCCTACTACTGGCAGTTTCAAACATATTCGGCTCATTCCTCACTCGAATCCGCATCGGCTATTCGAAATTTGAAAATACACTTTTCCTTCTGATCAATACCTTCTGTTGAATTTAGGAAGGAAAGACTGGGCGCCCATTCCAATCAAAAAACAAGTGGTATTATCTACGTCCAATGGTGATGTCTTTGCAATATTGGTGAAGAATAATAAACTTCTTGGCGGAATATATACAAACAGATATGTCCTTTATAAATGAGTGAGAATAAACATGGACAGCGGCGTGGTTGTTGATTTGAATGAAGATGAGATCGAGGAAACTCCCTTGGGCCATAATAGACCAATCTCAAAGAATTTTAGAGTAGTAAGTGCAAGCAACGTGTGAACCACAAACCTGCACACCGTTAATTCAATAAAAAAAATTTTGATCTAAAATGTAGTATCAGTTATGATCTGTGGTAGGGTCAAAATGTTTTCAGTAACTGGTAATCCTTCTTTTAAAAAAGTGTCAAGAGATCTTGAATACATTGTTATTGAAAACCTGATTGGTTGCTACACAACGTGAATATGATTTTTATTGGCTGTTTTCAGTTTGCTCTTTGCTATAAATATTTTAGGAAAATTACTTTTACTTCTAAAAGAGAAAATTTAATTGTGAATGATTCTTTAATAATAAAGGCAGACATACGGTTTTTAACTTTTTGACCATATATTTAAAAATAAGATACGGATTCTCTTCACAACCCCTTTTTCCATATAAAATGCGGTTATAACATTCATATATTAAAGATTAGGAAATTTCTACACTATCCATGAAGTAAATAAAAATTTTCAAGTAACTGACAATAAGATTCATGGTAAAATTTAAATTCATTTAGGTCTCATCTTACAAAATTAATTTTCGGTCTTCAAGATTTCAAAATACGCCGAAAAAGAACCTGGATGATTTGAGGAGAATCTTGTTCATTTTGCACGATTCTAAAGTTTTAGGGAAACTGAATTATTATAAAAGATATTTAGAAGTTTTAAAACTTTTGCGTTATGCGTATAGAAACTTCGTTTCATTGTACCAGATTAATTTCAAGTTTCAGAAGATTTCATAATATATAATGCCGAAAAATAATCTGATAATTTTAAAGACAAATTTTTTAACTTTGCAGTATTAAAAATCATTTAGGAGTTTGGAAAAGATTCAAAGATATTTCGAATTTTGAGATGATTACAAAAGATTTCAAACAAAGTGTAGGCTTTTAAATTTGAAAAAGTTTGTTTGAAGAATTTTGAAAGGTTTTGAAAGAAGAAAAAAATTTTCATAAGATGTTCGGTAAAATTGAATATTGTTTTATTTAAAACAATCAATTTTATGAGAAAATTTGCAAATATAAATTCGATGACAATATTTGAAAAGATTGATTTCATAAGAATATTTGAAACCATTAATTTTACGAGAATATGTAAAAATATTTCAAAACGTTGAAAGCTTCTTGCTTTTCTAAATTTTATTTTATATAGGGTCGACTCCGGAGAAGAAGTTAAGAATCTGATATTTCACATATCAAAATTAGTGTAAGGATTGATTTATCCATAAAATACTCGCATATGAAAATCAAAACAATATCTATATTTAATCACGCAGAATTGCTCTCTATAAATACAATACTTCTATCTATTCTTATGACACGTATGTCTTTCTTATTCGAAAAATTTATATATTTCTAGATTGCCGGCCCTAACTCTACTTTGGTGAAAGAATCACCTTTTATATAAAAAAATATTATATATAGAAATTTCAAAAATTTTCAAAAAAGCATCTAGAATATTTTAAGGAAATTTTTTTAATTTTTCAAAATTAAAAAAATGTCGAATCATTTTAAAAGATATTTAGGAGGTGTACGAGTTTTTGAAAGACTTAGACGTAATTTTAGGTTTGAATAGATTTTTAAAAATTTTAAACAAAATGTAGATTTAGACAGATTTTCAAAAAATAGAAGCTTTTTGAAGAAATGTGAAAGGTTTCAAAACTATAAAAAAAACTTTCTTAAGATTCCTGGTAAAATTTGAAATAACTTTTTCATTTTTAAATTAACTTTAAAAGAAAATTTCAACAGATTTCAAAAGGTTTCTAAAAATGTCGAAAAACATCTGGAAGATTTTAAGGGATTTTTTTAATTTTGAAAGATTTTTCCAAATTTTAAGAAAAATTGGGGTTATTTTGAAATATAATTAGGAGTTTTAGAAGTTTGGAGGAGATTAACAATATTTTACAACTTAAAAAGGTTTCCAAAAATTTATAAACTATTTTTAAATTTCTTCCAAACTTCTAAAAGTGCTTAATATCTTTTAAACGGACCCGAGTTTTTCCGAATAGTTTGTAAAATCCTGTGATGAAAAAAATTTCTTTAAAAGTTTCTAGTTTGTTTTTCAATACATCTGAAATTTTCAAAAATCTTTTTGAACTTTCTCAAGAATCTTGGGAAAATTATATTTATATAACTTAAAAACAAACTGATAATATTTACTTTCCCGTTCTCTTTTGTACGGTCAATAAAATTCAAAAACTCTTAAATTATAAACTTTTAAAATTGAAACTAAATATGTATTTATTCAAACGCTCAATAATTTAAACGTATAAAATGAAATCTATTAACACTTTTTAATAACAAAATTTTAATTAAAGATATTTATACTGCAAAATATCATTTGTTTAACTTTTAGAAATTGTAATGTTCCAAGATTCAGATTCATTTCAAAAAATATAAATATTAATTATTCATTGAATTTCTGTTCAATTCTTATTCATACATAAAAATTTGTTTTTTCTTTGTAATATTTTTAAATATTCCCTGTAAATTATTATTTCCAAACAAAAATTAATTTTTCGAGGAATATCAAGAAAATCAAGAAAATCAACACTTTGTTTCAAAATCTTCAAAAATCTGCATTTTGTTTTAAATTTTTTGAAATCTTTTCAAATTTTAAATTATTCTGGAAATTAAGTATAACATATAAATATATTTTAAAAAGATTTTAATTTTTCCTAAAATATTTAATAAATTCTAAAAAATAAAAAATAAATTATTGAAACCCTTCATATTCTTCTTTGACAATTTTGGAAATTTTGTGAAGTCTTTCGAAATATTTTTATATATTAAGCTGATAGTTGATATCCCAATCCAAAAACATTTTTAGTTAAAAAAAAAACAGTTGAAATGATCAAAAACGACAAATTCTCAACAAAATAGTTTAATTCTCAAACAAAAAAGACAATTTTCAACCAATTGTATTTTTAGCAAAAAAAAAGACTTAACAAAAATATGAATTTTCAACTAAAGTTATTTTTCAACCAAAAAAGATGAATTCGCAACGAAAAATGTATAATAGTTGATATTTCAATCGAAAAACATTTCAATTTTAAATAAAAAACAGTTGAATTCAGAAGAAAACTAATTTTCAACAAAACCAGTATTGTCAACCAAATAGTTAAATTTTCATATAAAAAAATTATATTTCCAATCAAACATTTGCATTTTCTGTCAAATAATTCAATTTCTACGCCAAAAAGGCTATTATTGTACAAAAAAGTTGAATGTTTAACCCATACATTTAAATTTTCAACAAAAAATTAATTTTCAACCAAAAATTAATATTCAACAAAAAATTAATTTTCATCCAAAAAGATGAAGTTTTAACCAAGAAGATTAATTATCCACACAAAAAAATTCATTTTTAACCAAAAGTGGAATAGTTGAAATTTCAAATAGAATTATGACGCTTCAACTTTCAACCAAGCAGTTGAATATTCAAATCAAAACAATGAATTCTCAAACGAACAATGTAACAGTTCATTTTTTAACTAAAAAACCATTTTCATTTGATATCAAAAACAGTTGAAGTAAGTTAAGTTTTGATTGAGGTAACTTGTAATTAGATACTCTTGTTTGAATACATTTGTAATTAGACAACTTGCTCTTCATTTGAATAAATAAATAAATAAAATGAAAAATCTTCAATGAGAAAAAAATGAATTGTTAACAAAGTAGTTCAACTTTCAATCAATTAGTCAATTTTTGAACCTAAAAGATGAATTCTCAACAAAAAATATAAAACTTGATATTTCAAACAAATAATAATTTTCAACCAAAAACAGTTGAATTGAGATGAATTTTCAGCAAAATAGTTGAATCGTCAAAGAGAGTAAAATAATTTTCAGCCAAAAAAGATTAAATTTCTATCAAAGGAGATGGACTACTAAATCAAAAAAGATCAACTTCCAACTTTCCACAAAATACATACATTTGCAACGAAATAGGTGAATTCTCAAATAAAAAACAGTTAAAATCTACTAAAAAGGCAAATTTTCAATAAAATAGTTGATTTTCCAAAAATGTTAAATATCTTTCAAACTGACTAAAACTTTGTAAAATCCTGTAAAATGAAAACGTTTTCTTTAAAATTTTCTAGATTCGTTTTCTATTTTTTTTCTTTTTCTAGTATAGTACTTCATTCTTTTTCTTTCATTTTTTATTCTTTTTCTAATTTTTCAATTCCTTTTCCAATTTTCTACATTCTTTTCAGAAATAAATACAAATAAATAGTAATAACAATTTTCATTCTGTAGTAACATTTTTTTTCTATAAACCTGAATTTTAAACTGCTATTGACCTTATTTGAACCAAGACTCTTTAATAATAGTAATTGTGGAAATAAGGAAATTAGAAAAAATGTAATCAAGTTTTCGACTGCTCAACATTTTATTCCTCAATGATTAAAAATACAAAAGTAATTATAACAGTGATTATAAAAAAGTTTTTTTTTCTATTAAATTGTATAAAGTTTTTTATAAAGTCCAATCTAGACTCAACTTTAATCAGTTGTAATTTCCGGGCAGTCTATTGATATATTTTTGGGTACGGAAGCGAAAGGCTGATGATCACACAATTCGGAAGGATTATCATCTAGAAAAAATGCAACCGACGAAGGACTATCATTTAATTCAAGATTTTCCAAATTTGTAAATTTATTCCATTCCAGATTAACAGAAAAAAGATTTTGGAATTTAAGCATCCATCCCGCTGGCAGGTTTATTAGCTTGTTTCTTCGGAGTGAAAGAGTTTCCAATTTCTCAAGATGGTCGAAGGTATTCGGATCTATCGCATCAATCTTATTATCACCTAGTTCCAATTCTTTCAAATTTGGCATACCTATAAAATCGTGAGACCCTAATTTGCTTATTTTATTCTGAAGTAACGAGTAAATCTGCAAATTGGGTGCATCTTTTATTAAAGGAACATCAGTTAAAAGATTCCGTCTGAGATTTAGGTTCCGCAATTTTGGCATAAAATCTACAATTTGACCAGCAAAATAAGAAATTTCATTATGGCCTAAATTCAATTGTTCAATTTCAGGCATACCACTGAATTGATCGGAGACACTAGGACCAATGGAGTTATATTGAGCTGTAAATACCTTGAGTTTGTTCAGATTTCGTAAGGTAATGTTTTGAAGGTTATTACGATTGACTGATAAAACTTCAAGCTCATTCATATTTGTGAGCGACAAAGAATGTAAACGATTATAGTCAAGGTCAAGAGATTTCAGTGATTTAGGTAACCATGATAAATCGGTTCGATAATTAAGATAATCATAGTCAGTACGAGAGCCAGTATATGTTGTATTGTATAGAATGAATCTAAGTCTGTTAAAACTCAAATCTAAATATGAAAGCTTCGGAAAGTAAGCTGCCTTGTGTACTGTGATTTCCAAAATATTTAATTCATTCCTTCTGAGAAACAACTTTCTTAATGCTGGATATGATGAGTTTATATGTATTATGCTGCTATCTGGATTGTCATCGCTGTCATACGTATTTGACCAGACATTATGCATAATGAGTTTCTTTAGAGTTTTATGTCCGCCAGTCGATAACATCTGTTGTCCATCCCAATTATTATTTAATAACTCCAAAAGTGTCAAGTTTGGGAGTTTATCAAAAGCTAAAGGGGATATTCTATGAATTCCTCCGCCCTGTAGTCTCAAACATGATAGGAGAGGATCTTTGATGAAGCTTGGTCTAATAAGGGATAAATTGGTATTTTCAAAATTCAAAGTTAGGCTCTGATTATTACAAAATATATTATAATCAGCTTCATCATGAGCCTTTTTTTGAAAAAATGTGGATGACAGAGTACATTTTGTCACAGTGATGGAGAATCCGAGTAAAAGCAAGCAGATGGCGAACTCCATCCTGTCCAGTTGAATATCCTGCAACAAATATTTTTCAAGGTTAATTATTATGGAATTCAAACCGACGGCAGTAGCTAGATGGTGATTCCCGACTTGTCGAGATCTCGAGAAATAGATTTAATGCTTTCACGATGATTCATTATGATCAATTGAAAATTTAAAGCTTTTTCGTAGTGATGCCGCCGAGCGATGTTTTTAGATACTGTATTGCTCAATTTCGTGTCGTATCGGAAGAATATCGAAAAGTGCGGTCTCGTATCGGAATTCCAAGACAAAACGACCAGATGGGATTTTCCTCGTTCACAATAGAAGAGAGAGTAGGACTGGCCGAGTGGCCGGCCCGCCGAAAAAACGATATTATAATTTTAATAATTTCCCACTAAGTTTAATGCAACTTGAATAGGCGCCAAAAATATATTCTTAATGTACGATGGAGGCCCTCTTACCTTACGAATATATATGCTTGTCTAATTGTAAGAATTCCCCACGAAGTTTAAGAATAGTTGCATCCGAAATCTGTCGCAGTAATTGTATAATAAGTGACGAGCTCGAAGAAATGCAACCAATTCAGAGGATAAATCGCATGTGCACATCTCTAACTCTATCTCTTTCTCTTCGCAGTTATGTCTCGGTGTGGCTCGCCGGTATTCAACCTCAATGTGACATCAGACCTTTCTCACTCTAACGTTTTCTGTTTTCTGTGAAGAGAAGGAGATGGATGTGCGCACGCGATTTATCCTTAGAATTGGTTGCGTTTCTTCGAGCTTGTCACTCATTACGAATTCGAAAAACTGATCGAAAAGCACATCGCACAAAACATTGAAAGAAAAGATTGAACAGAGCAAGGCGCATTTTCCTCTTAAATTAAGAATTTCGCTTACTTCATTGAGAATATTACTAAGAATATGCGTGTAAGAATATGACACTTTTGATATTAGAATATCGCTTTTTCGGTACCGCAGGTACCAGAAAAAGGTACTGCAAGGAGATTAGCCCGTTGGGACCACGCCTTTTAAGAAAAGTCTAATATATTCTGAAATCTAAACTCTACAGTTTGCACTGCCGAAGAGATTTCAAAACACTCACTGAGATACCGATTTTTTTTCTGCAAACAAACGCCAACTCGTTTCAATTATATTTTTGGATCAAATTTTTTACATGAACCCATAAATGTTTGATTTAAACGAAAGCTTTTATTTGAATGAATTATCCTTTTACTCTTTATTTATAGATCAAGAGGCGCATAGATATTCCTTAACACCTTTTTTAAATAAAATCTATTTAACGTAATCTACAATCATGTGAACTAATAATGCTACTAATCGTACTTTATCTACTTTTTATTTTTCCAAAGTACAATTTGTCATGATTCTTATTTTTCCGAGTTACTACTTCAACATCATTTGTGTTATTCCGAATTACTTCTCAACATAATAATTTTTATTTTATCGAATTATCATTTTAAATCATTTTTATTTCAGTCAATTTCTTTCTAACAAAATTGTTATTTTACAGAAAGTCCACTGACTTGTTTGGAGATTTTAGGAAAAAGTTATCACTGTTTGAAAAGTAAATTTTCCCTCAAATTTTTAATGTTCCCAATGTGATTTTATCTCAAAATAAATTATTTTTAGACTAATATCAGATGGATTTAAATAAAAAATGGTCCGAACATCACTAATTGTAAGTTTTAACGTTTTCAGTTAAGTAGGTTTTTCACAAATTTTCAGTTTTTGAAATAATTAGGAAAAAAATATATTTTTTTGCACAGCGTAAAATTTTATCTAAAATAAAATAAATAAATAAATATATATATACATATATATATATATATATATATATATATAAAAAAGTAAAATTATTTGTTTGTTCTTATTTTTGTTTTTCAAAAAGTGCAAAACAGTCAAGGTTTGAAAAAAAAAATCAAAAGACCGAATGCATTGCAAATCAGGCAGGTTCTACACTTGAAGTCGCAGAATCTCTTGGGGGCAAAATACGTTGTTTTTTAGAGGAAATTAGGCAATACTTATTTTTGTGATTTGTGAAGAAAAATTTTTTTACGAAGTTATGCGTGTTTGAATTTTTTGCTTTGTTTTTAAAAAAGTCCCAATTTTTTCTTCAAACTTATACAACTTTTAAACTAATTGAGATATTCAAGATTCTGTTAGAGTTTATTGCCTTCTTTCGAAATCCGCGAGGAAATTAAGAAAATGTTAAAAATCAGCAAAATGAGGGCAGTTTTTCTGAAAATATTAGATTTTCTCAAAAAACTCACACTTATATTTTTTGCCAATTTTTTTTTTTTAATTTGTACTATCATAAGGAAAATAACTTGCGAGTTGTATGTGGGCTAAATAACTTTTGTGGCCAAGAGAATTTTTTTTCATAAAATCGAATTTTCGCATTTTTCTTGCAAACAAACATTTCCGAGAAAAATAAAAAAATTCAATTTTCATTTCGCAAATTTCGCAAAGTTCATTTCGCATAAAACTTATAGAATATCTTTTTTATGTAAATAAAAATATGTAAAAAATATTTTAAAATTTCCAATATGTTTCTAGTCCTTCAACTTGTTTTTCAAAATTTATATATAAATGAACAATTGAAATTCGAAAATGTCTTTATTCATTTTTTTCCATCATTCTGTGATAGTTCAATGTCTCTATGCAAATTTAGATTCACAATGATAGGCTATAATTATTATTGTCTATAACTATCTTCCTCTTTAGTAATGCTAGACAGTTTTGTCCACTTTTTACTCAGTAAGAAAATAATGATTCCAAGTTGGCAAACAGAATTGTTTAAACAAATTATTATTGTTTATAACTATCTTTTTAGTTAGGAACAAACCAAAAATATTATTATTAATATTAATTTAATCAAAAACGCTCTAAGAAATTTTCTCAAGGAAAATTTACATTTATTATGATCCATAGAGCAAATTTGAAGGATGTATCGAATAGCAGTTTTATTTCAGAAAGATATATTCACAAAAAAGAAAGAGATTGTAAAAAAGATGTTCCTCCCTAATGTTCATTTATTAATGGTCCATAACTAGAAAGCCAAAACAAAGTAAAAAATTTCAGAAAAAAATCACAACTTTCTAGAATTATTATAGAAAAAGATAGTTATAAATAATTATAATTTGTGTAAACAATAAAGGTTGCTGAGTTCAATTAATTATTATCTCACTGGTCTGAGTGAAAAGTGGACAAAAAGTGAAAAATTTCAGAAAAGCCGCAATTCTCTACCGTTATTCTAAAAGAATATTCTTATAAATACTGATACATTTTTTAACCAATTGTTTTTCTTACCTTTAAAAGATACTTCCTCGCGCTAACTAAAAAGTTGAAAACAAGTTTAAAAATTCAAAAAAAAAGCGCGACTTTGTACCTCTATTCTAAGAGAAAATTTCTGTAAACAATAACAAACACTTTCAAAAATTTTTTTTAACAAGTCATTATCAGTATAAAGTGATAGTTCATGTATTCGAAACAATCTGTACTGAAACAAACCGCTAAAAAGACGGATTAGTGCCATAAACTAGCAAAACCAATTGTTCACTTATAGGTTTTTTTTTCAGGAACCTATAAAACAGGCTTATAGGGGTGAAACTCAAAATATAATTTTGGATTTGTATTCCATAACTAATTTTGAAGAAAAATTTGGCAGTACCACTCGATACGCCTAATATTGTCAATTTTGTCAAAAATTCACAAAAACATATTTTTATCTGACGGGAAATATGTATTCGTGGGTCTTGTGCGGCCTCTAAATATCTTTTTTCTTTGTAAAGAAAATTCATGAAAACTCAAAGAAATATTTTCTAATACATTTTTCGCCCATCCAACCCAAAACTGTGAATTTCTAACAAAAAAGTCCATTTTTTACCAAGAAGAATAATTTTCAAACCGAAAAGATGAAATTTCATGTGAAGACAAGAATTTTCAATCAAATAGTTGAATTTTCAATTAAGAAAGAACAACAAAAAATGGAAAAATTATATATTTGGTTGAAAAATTAACTTTCAACAAAAGAAAACGAATTTTTAACAAAACATTTATATTTTAGACCAAAGAGATGAATTTTATAATTATAATAATGAATATTCATACACAGAAATGAATTTTTAGCTAAATAGTTAAACTTTCCAACAAGTAGTTGCGTTTTAAGCCGAGAAAAAGAATTATCAACAAAATCTTTAATAGGTCCATGTTCTACCCAAACATGTTTCTGAATTATAATATAAACGTTTTGTATTTTTAACATTTTTATTAGTTGGAAGAAAGGAAGTTTTGGGTTATAATTTTTTTTCTGAATTGGAACAGAAGTTTTCTTAAACATTTTGGTTAGTATTTTAATTTAAATGAAGAACGAAAAATTCTGGTATATTCACATTTTCCGTAAAATAAGAAGGCAGAAATTTTCACTTTTTTCTGTATTAGAAGAGCGGCATTCTTTATTTTTAATATTTTTCATGATTTTTATAGTAGGAAATTTTGGTTTTTAATTTTAACTAAACTGATGAATTTTCAACAAAAAAAGTTGATTTGTAACTAAGCAGTTCAATATTTCACTAAAAAAGGAGGATTTTCAACAGAACAATTGAATTTCAACTTTTTCTGAAAATGATTGAAGTTTCAAAAAAAAAAATCCATTTGTTACCAAAATAGTTCAATTTTCAGCAAAAGTGATGAACTTTTAACGAAGAAGAATGATTTTCTACTAAACGAAGAGTAAATTTCAAAAAATACAAAATTTTTCGACCAAATAGTCGAATTTTTAACTAAAATTATGAATCTCAAATAGAGAAATGAATTTTTAACAAAGTGGTACAGCTTTAGACCAAGTAGTTGAATTTTAAACCAAAAACAAGTATCTTCTACCAAGAAAGACGGAATTTGAACAAAATACATACTACTCACTAATATGTAATGAGGAATTCTTACATTTCTTAAAAAATGTTTGCTTCCGAAATTCGAAATTACGGTTAAAATTGATTATGACTAGATACTTCGAAAATGAGAAATAATAGAAAATGGATTATATTGATAAACCAAGAATCTTAATTGGGAGAAATAAACAAGTTCTGTTCTCAAACACCTAAAACTTTGCTCGTAGGACAAGATTAAAATGAAACATGCTTTGGTTGAGCGATTTTTTTCAGTTCATGTTATAACAAAATTGTAAAAATGAAAGGTTTAGTAACAAAATTACATTCTCAATATCTCCGATAGGAATAATTGATAAAATTATGAAATTGAAAGATTTTCTGAAGATATATAAAATATCATTTATATCAACATACCTGCTTGATAGAAGAAGTCAGTCGGCTAAGAATTCAAAACTGATTTTCAGAATTATAAATTTAATGAAATTCACTGATTCGCTCGCTGCCAAACCACTTAATAAGAAGCGTCCAGTTCAACGTACGCTTTTATAGATTTGGGTACAAGATAACGGGTATTGTCCGACAGGGTTTGACCAAATCTTGCGTAATAATTCAGAGATTCCTAACGGAATGCTAAAGAACAGTCCATTGAAGTTATCATTTTCGACTATATCCGGAGAAGTTTCGACAATATTTTGCGTAATAATTCAGTGAAGTTTTCCAATGAATCTCTTTCTCTTAGATTCAATACTTATATGAATATGCATATTATTTGATACATATTATATTTTTCATTATTTAATGCTAGCAGTAAATGCATGCAAAGCGCGCGTTTACCACTCTTGATTTTCATTTGCTAATATTGAAAACAATAATAATTTTTCAACCCATAATAACAAAATTTCAAATATTAAGGATTTAAAAATATTTTCAAATGATTTAAACTGATTGCCCAGAAAAAAAGAACCGATAGAAAACGAGCCGGTTCGAATTGCGTATCTGTCTTTTGCAGATTGAAAAAATGAAAATCCAATCGGTTGGCCACATTTTCAACCTGTCACCTGTGTGTGGTGCTTTTAATCTGTCATTCCGCACTCGCTAAAATGCTACATGAATAGCTAGAGTTGAATGAGACTGAATAACCTAAAATAATTCCTAGGGATAATCTATGATTCATTAATGTGCGAATAAATGAGTTGAAATTCAATATGAAATGGAGGTCTCAAAAGATCGCACTCAATCGTAAAAACAGGATGCAATTTCAAAGAATTAAGTGTTTTGTATGAGAAGTTTGAAATAATAAATTTGAATAGGTAAATGCAGATTAAGGCTGTTCGGGCGTCGTGCAAAAAAATGGCGAAATCTGTGAAGCACTCAAAACTTACCAATAACCGACGATGGTTCGGTTTTGAGGTTTCAAAAATGCACTTTGAAAATTTTCTAGACACCGGAACGGGTTTCGCGGTGGCAGGAAGGGTGGGGGATTTCTGGTTTTTTTGAAAAAATACGGTAACAGCTGGAAGTCAGAGTGAAATATTGTAGTAAAGATGTGAAGTTTGAAGGAAGCTGACTGACAGCTGATGACGCTGAAAGCTCGACCGTACTGGATCGTACTACGAAAATGCACTGTCGATATAAGACGTATTTTTCGTGGCAGGAATTTTAAAATTGAATAAAAAATTCAATTTGTGATTTCCTTTTTTTTTTGTTTCTTGAAAAGTCCGAATGATAGGCGATTGCAACAGTATCACTGCTATTTGGACAAATAATAAGTTTTTTCTTAGTATAATAAACGTGGTTTCGGAAAAGGAAAAGTGTACAAGTGATAAAAGGATGCCGCTATGAACTCTCTGATAATAATCCATAATAATTTTGCAATCTCCTTTAAAATTATTCATTGAATTATTTACACATCTTGTCTTGACATAAATTGTAATGATCTTAAAATTCATATAAAATTGTAGACTTGTCCTTGTACATATTTGTTGTGTTGTAAGGTACAAAAAAATATGGAAATGGCGCATTACGTAGAATCGTATAAATAAGATAAGTATTTTATATCCTGTTCTCGCTTTATAGAACAATAATATTCCTCGCATTCCCAAAATCTAAAAAACCCTCAGAGAGGCACACTCAAACACATCACACACTCAGAAACCTTAAAAGAATTTGCTATTGCTAGAGAGAAAATGATGATTTGAATATCTTGAAGGAGAAATGTAAATTTCTCATTGAAAATGTCAAAATCTGCAAAGCTTTGCAGACATTTTAACATTTTTGACCCTTATTTGCAAAAATTTATTATTCTTAGGTATCCAGATAGTGCACTCGGAGAGCTTCAATGTACAAATTAATTACAACTGAAATCATTCTATGCAGCAGACTTCGAACTTAGTAACAATTTTTTGCAAGAAAAATTTGCTCCAAGTAAGCAAATATCTGCATTACCGGCGCAAATAGAAGGTACTTAATTATTTTATCCGGTCCAAAGTGTTTGTATTTACAAAACAAACATTACTTTTCATACATTTTCATTTCATAATTATAAACAATTATGACCAGGTTACCGTCTATAGTACATTTTATTTAACTATCCCAACTTTCGACTCGATATCTCATTTCGTGTAGACATAAGCTTGTTTAAAAAAAAAGTCGCTAATGTAGGTATTTAGACCGGATACATGGACCGAAAATGCTACACTTGCGAATATAGAAACACTGTTAAATTACAAGGGTTCTAAACTGTATCATTGCCAATTGAAATTGAAGTAGTTTTCAACAATAAAAACTGGAAATATATTTAGCGAGTGAAGCAGCTTAAGGTATAGTTTTCCAAAAATCAGATCTCTGGAAAAAATTTTTTTTCCATAACACTAGGAATAAAATAATATTACAGATGATGATATTTCTAATGAAAAAAAAATTATTTTTACCAATAACATTTCAAAACTTAGAAAAAAAGTTTATTTCAACAATGTTCTTTGTAATTGAGTTTTGTCAAGAAACAAAAGAAAAGAAAACCACCAATTGCATTGTTTATTGAAATTTAAAATTCCCGCCGACCCAAACACGACTTTTATCAACAGTGCATTTTCGTAGTACGATCCAGTACGGCGGAGCTATCAGCGCCATCAGCTGTCAGCCGGCTTCCTTCACACTTCACCATGTTCATACACTATTTCACTCTCACTTTTTAGCAGTTACCGTATTTTTTCGAAAAACCAGAGAATTGCCCCCCCCTCCATCCGCCGCGAAACTCCTTCGGGTTCAAGAAAATTTTCAAAGTGCATTTTTAAAACCACAAAACCGAATTATCGTAGGTTATTGGTAAGTTTTGAGTGCTTCACAGATTCCGCCATTTGTGTGCACCATGCTCCAACAGCCTTGAGTCTGTCAATAAAGAACCGATCTCTAGCAATGTCCATTTTAATCAAACTGAATTTATTTTTATATTTTTTTCCGCTGTATTCGAAAAAAGCCTGAAAATTCATAGTTATTGCGTGTCATTGGAGAATTTGGAAAATATGTAAATAAACATTTAAAAAAATTCATACTCCAAAAAAACATTTAATTTTGGTCTTATTATGGGGTGGCGAGGTTATGTCCTCCTTTTTCCACTTGGGCATTTGGTCACCCTAGTCATGGATCTACATTGACTCTCCTGCAAAGCACCCATCTGAGTTGTAGATGCCGCCACGTGACGGTTTATTCAATCATACATTCACGATAGAACCTTCCTGAACTTTAAGACAAAGATAGTGAGATATTCATTATTCATAGGAAAAAAGGATAGGAAATCAATCATAGGTATAAGAGGCACATAGTTTACTATTCAGCGAGACATATATAAGATAAAAAGTTTTCGATCTGAAAAAAGGCTGAGATGAGTTTTAATAAACTGAAATGAAATATGAAAAATAACTTAAAGAGAATATCTAAAAAGATATCAAAATATTTCAGAAGGTTTCTCAAACTTAAAGCAGAATCTGAAAGATGTTAATGTCATGTTAGAAATAGCTGGAGTTTCTGAAAGGTTTTTCTTGAAACAATTTGCACAAACCGTTTGCATCCTGTAAAATAATTCTTAAGATCTCTGCTACATTTAGATTCGCAAGATATGTTTTTATTTCAATTTCTATTAGAACTTTTTTAATCTTTATAATTTTCATACATTTCAAAACCTCCATCAAAATTATTCCTATTTAATTAGCGTTATATTCAAATTTTCAATATTTTCTTTTATTTCAGCTATATAATATTTTTTGTTTTCAGGATTTAAATATAAACTGCACTGAGCGAAGAATTCCCGTGTAGTTCGGATTCACACCCCAATATTTCGGGTGCTTTCTCTTTTTTTCTGTTTCACACAAAGGTTTGGCGCGCCTGCACTACTGAGACGTGCGATCACCCCAACCATTCGGGTGCTCACCTGAAACAGCAGCGGCCGAAGTGGTGGGGCACCTGCACATGAACAATAAATTCGACATAACCTAGAAAGAGTGACATTCGGGAAGAACCTGATGTTCATCAGCTGCGGCCATTAGCGAACATGCGCAAACGTCGAACGCGGTTGACGACTCGAATCTTCCGAATCATTCGTGCAAGCCCCCCAAATATTTGTAGTTATTAATATTTTTGAATATTAATTTTGAAATAAATTCAATTAAATTATTTATTTTATGAATGTTTTATAATTAATAAATTCATTAATATTTATATGAATGTTGGATACACGTTCTAAATAATTTACAAATAATTTTTTTGCAGTGCCATCATAGGTATGGTTCATTCGATAGAGTCTATTGTCGAAGTTGGCCAAGCGAGGACAATAAAATTTTTCAAGTTCACATTGAGCAATAATGAAACCTGCATCATTTCATGTGCTTGCTGGGGGCTTGAATATACCTCATATTCAACCTGAGATTAAATTGAACGATGTACGTATCCATTTTACAAAATTTTCAATTTTTTTGAAGTATGATTTCTGAAGTATTAATTTTTATTTGATTGATATTCTGTTGTTTGCAGATTATTCTTGTGAAAAATGCTTGGAGTAGCAAGGTCGGCACCAAGTGGAATCGCGGTAATTGTGGCTTCGAATTGACTTTCAAAAAATCTACCACAATCAAGGTTTTGCATGAAAGAATACTTGAGTCTGTCGAACAGGAAGAACAGCCTGTGGAAATCCTATTGGAGGATGTTGCAAATTTTAAATCCAAGAAAGTTTGTAAGTGCTACTTTTTAATACAATTGCTCCTCATTTTTCTTTACTAATTATATTAATATTTTCTACTAATTATATTAATTTTTCTTTACTAATTTTTTTTAATTTCTTAGCTGAACATATATTTAATTTACATCTCAGTATGATTTTTATTTTTCACGTTATTTTATGCGAATATGTTGTGATTGATTTCAAATTCATTTGAAATTGTAATAATATTGATATTTGTTTCTTAATTTGAAAATTTTTTGTAAACTTTGAAGGAATACAATCTTTCAGAAATATACGTTTATGAATTTTAAAAAATATGAAACAATTCTGTTTCTTAAAACGACGGAAACAAACTACCGTTTGTTTTGATATAGTGCTATACAGTAGTGAATTGTACATCACAAACTTTTCATTCAATTTCATTTTGTAAATTGCATTTTCAATAATATTTATTTGTCATTTACAAAATTTATAAAGATATTTCATTCGCAGGTATGAAGGCATGGATAAAGTCGTCGTTCGTGCAGTTGACTAATATGAATCCCTATTCGACATACGACTGTGGTTTGATTATGTCCAGTAAATACTGCTTGGAAATTCATATTGCCCAATTTGACCCAACAAGCAAGTTCCCAGAGGGAAGCCATGTTTCTGTGACTGAATTCGTTGAACCACCCAATGGTAATATTTTGTTATGATAAATTACATTGAAAAATTTAATTTAGCTGATAAAATAAAGAACCAAAAATATTCAACCACTTCATGATTCTAGCTACACGAAACATCACTTTGAAAGTGTTGAACATGGCAAATATAAGATTGGACGAGTCTGAGGCTAATATCTCGGAGTTTGCAACCATGAAAGCGGTGATGACGCCCAAAAGGAAGAGGGATGACGAATTTGATCAAGACTTTGGAAAAGTAACTTCGAGATAACTTTATTCATTAAAAAGTTACGTGTGGAGACGCCTTAACCTCATGTGTTAGATTTTACTAATAAGACATTAGACTATTTTTATTTTATTTTTTCAGATTTTTTTTGTGTCAAGCTCTTTTGTTTTAGTTTATATTATATATTAATAGATAAAGAACATCTTTCAACTATCTTCGATACTACATGCCAAAAAATATATATCTTTCATACGTCATACTATAATGTGAATCGTTTGATGAACCTCAGTAGCACGCAATATTCGAAAATATACCAAAAATATTCATTATGTCTATCCATGATCTCATTAAGTGTATTATATAATATTGTAAGAATTATTTTTGAATAATATATTAAAACATTCTATAAAAATATTCTTACAATATTTTTTTGTCATATACTTGTAGGAAAAGTTGATGTTTTGTTAAAATATTTATTAAAGATATAAAACGAAAGAGAATACAAAGGTACAGAATCTCGCGTCTGATCTGCTTCATCGTCCGTTCCGCACTCTCGCAGCGCCCTCAACATTCTTTTTTCTCAAACACTTCGTGGCGCTTATATTTAAAAATCTACCCTGCATACTTAATGAGACAAGGGTCAGACATGAGGAATATTCTTGGTAATATGTATATAATATTCGCCGAACATTCCGTGCTATCAGGGAATACCTACTTTTACAAACACTTAAAACATGCACCAAACATGACATATGATGTATCCTTTGTGATATGATAAAGTACAAAATTGTCCATGTGATAGGACATGTGATACATGGACACTTTTATTTTTGTAATAATCAATAACATGTACTTGCTAAAATATAAGTTTAGTTATGTAGAAAATGATTATTTCATAAGATTGCAAGCATAGATTGTAAGCATAATATAAAAGCATATTTTACTCGTGGAAAGATGTCATTGTAACATGAAAATTTTTTTTATTTTGAATTCATAAGATTGTAAGCATAAAACAAAATTATTATACTCATGAAAAGATGTAAATGTAATAAATTTCTGATATATTTATTTGTAATACTGATGTACGTATTCATCTCGATTCAATTTTATGTATTTATTTGCAACAAAATATGTAATGTAAAATTTATTTCGTAACAATTGATAACATGTATTTTGTAAACCCTACATTTCAATAAATAAAATGTTCATTTCTTAAGAATTTGAAACATAAATATACATATTTTGAATTGAAACATAAAATACATATTATACCCATGAACAAATGTGAAGTGTGTAATAAAATATTCAATTAGTTTAAATTGATGACATGCATTCATAAATACATATTTTATTATTAAATTAAATATGACCCGTTAAAATATTTTCCATTACATACAAAGTCTCATTAACCATTACCTTCCTTAAAATATTAATTGAGTTACTATAAAATGAAGAATAATGGCTATTAAGTTTTTTTATAAAAAATATTTTCTCCTATTACGATGGACTAATTTAATTTTATTAAAAATAAATCCATAAAATTTTAATCAAACTATACTATATTTTTACTAGATCCTTTATTGTCTAGAAGTAATTTTTTAAAATATATTTCGTCACATTATGCAAATTTTAATTATTTTACACATATTTTTATATAAATTTCTTATTATGTATAATCTTTAGCAATTATATAAATTAATATATTCAAAATTACTTGAATGTAAATATTCTTTTATTTTTAAAAGCTACTTTTAATTCTTAGATTAAATTTTAGGGATTCTTATATTGAATTTAAATGAATATAGACATTACTTTTTTTCAATTTTCTAATATTAACTTTCATTGTTCCGAAGACAAAAATTTTTGGCGAACAAAAACATCATAATAAAGGAAATTATTAGAGGTTCAATTATAATATAAATTTTTCCGAGTATTTCTTTTCATTCTCAAATTTCATTTGATTGGTTGTATGGCAAGCAGAGCTCTGAATTGAAAAGCTGATTCTGTCGTTGAATTAATGTTTAACCTCAAAATTCTAATATTTTGATCCTTACATCGTGCCTGTCATATTTTGAAAAATTGACTAAAACACCACAAATTGTTTTCAAAGTTAATACTGGCAACAGTTTTCGATCAAAATTACTGTGAAGAAGTTCGACTTTTCACACGGTGCACGGAAAATAATTGATTTCTACGTTAACAAGACATTAATTGCTATTGTGATACGAGAACGTGGCTAGCAACAAATTGAAGGTAAATATTAGTAGTTTATATTATTAATAGCATACAATTCACATATATGTCTTGAAATGTTGCAATTTAATTATGATTAAATAATTAAAATCACTACATACTTTCGGCACTGCTTCCTGAAAGTCTTATAATAATCTAAAATTTCCGTTGAGCGCCAGGCCTGTTCGAGGCCACTTAAATTCCCAAAATTCAAACCTCAAAATTAATTAAATAGAAATCCGGAAATCTCACAACAAAAAAACAACGATAAACTAAACTCAATCTTAGGAACGCAGTGTACCGGCTTCTCGCACGGTCAGCTCAGACTCGGTAGTTGGGCGTGCTTCGCAAATAAAGAGGGTTCAAAAATATCAATAAATGACAACTCATTATTTACACCAAATAGAACATGTAATTTATTTGATGCATGTTAACCACAAAAAAGAGAGAAATGACAAACCCGATTTAACAATTGGCCCTCTGCCATATGACGGATCTCGACAAAATCTAATGGTCTACTATCTTAAAAATTGGTCGAGGCTCAAATAATAATTTTCTCGACATGTTAACAATGAGAAAAATCTTTAATCCTAACCTAAAATACTCGACCTAAACTAACCTTGAGTGGTTAGGCTTCTCTGCCCGGAACTCCATGCTAAGCAATTTCAAACAAAACTTAAGAGCGCTCAATTCTAACCTAGAATCGAGCTAGGCCAACACCCAGAAAAATTAAATTTAATCGCTTAAACAAAACTCAAAAACCACCATTCACAAATATTCCGTACGATTAGAACTGAAATTCTGTAACAAAATTCGATTGATGAAAATTATCCATCATGTTGATTTCAGAAGTCTAGTCATTGGTAAAACATAACCTCAAAACTGACTATAGCCTAACTTCACTAAATTAGTAATGACCCATGACTGATCATAGCCTAATTTATTACGTTAGTAATAGCCAAACTCAAATCTCTAGTTAAACTCAACATTACCCCAAAATAGCACATAACCTAGACCTCTATATTTCAACCATGATTTTAATAATTTGCTTCACGAAATCTCAAACCTTACATCTTTAGTTTCTGGAGAACTTGGGCCCAACTCGCCTAACTCTATCAACTCTAAATTCACTCAAATAATTACTTCCTACGTGGCTTAATTATCTCAATACAAATTAATGACCTCTACATAAATCAATAGCACATTCCGCGTTTGGTCAATATTACACCCTAAATTCGGCAAATAACATATTTAAATTTTGATCAACAAAGTACTTGGAATTCAGTAATTAGTACCCTCGAAATTCGTTAAATAGCCTACCAAAATTCCATCAATAGCATACTTGAAATTTAGAACAAAACATTCTCAAGGTTCAATCAAAAATATATTTGAAACTCAGCAAGTAACACGTTCGAAATTCTATCAATAAAACATTAGAAATTTACCAAGCTACATATTCCAAATTCTCGTCAATATTACCTCTGAAATTCAACAAGTGACATATTCGAAGTTAAATCACAATTACATTCGAAATTTACCAACACCATATTTAATATTCGCTCACAATTACATTCGAAATTTATCAACGCCATATTTAATATTCGTTCACAATTCTCGACGCTCAAAGTCAATAAACTTCACTCATAATGAAGGGGGTGAGGTAGGGGGAAGCTCTAGACAGAGTGATTCTTGAAAGGAACTCGAACAGTTATTTCTCAACACTAGAAAATCGGGGTCCACATTATTGTCGTTAACATTTCGGAGCAAAACTTGACTGGGGCTCAGTTCCAAATCAATTGCACGTAGAATTCTATGTTAACACAGGAAAAAGGGGTTCACTCATGACTAAAGAAAATTGGGTTTCGGGACACAACTCAACTTGGGGCTTCAGTACGTGACCATAGATAAATTATCCGAAATGTTCAACGGGGTCATAGTTTAGGGGTCATTCTTCATGTGGCAACACTTGACTGGGGGCTCAGTTCACTAGTCACAAAAGGGATTCACCATTGGGGAGACATTTCGAAAAAATAGTATTAAAATCACTTCTAATAAATCACAATAATTCACTAATGAAATAACTAGGAAGGCCCAGTCAAAACAACTCCACCTCGACCACGTGTGACGTCATTTTCTCAACAGAAATGTACAATCTTCAAAATATGGAAACTGATCCACTGTGGCCGCGTGTCGAGCGTGGTTTCTTTCACTTAATACACGTGAGTTGGCCTTACCCGTTGAATTCCGGAATGCTGTGGTTGAACTCCCTTGGGATGAGGAACCGTTGAGTGCGTCTTGACTAGTCCTTTCGGCAAACTATTCGACCATGGACTAAACGAACACGTTAGAAAATTAGAAAAAATACTCAGTGACTTGACACGGCTGAGGTCGGCAGAGAAGAACGAACGTAGCGGCGACGGTACGGGACTCGGTCTCAGCGTTCCTTCTCCTCCTTCTTTCCGGCGTTCCCATTGGTGGTAAGGCCGCTGCCGTGACGGGGTGCAGGGTTTACATTCCAGGGCCGTATGAATAAGTGGAGCTCGGTACCCTGCTATTTTCGGTTTTCATCCTTCCTTCCCTCTATTATCGCCAGGATTGATCCAGTGTTGTTATTTCGACATCCTTACTCTCCAATTCACCCATTAGATCACCTCCTGGAGCCCGAAATTACCCTGGCTGATCAGAGCAGGATTTGGTTCGGTACCAATTGGTATCAGCCGACGTGAAGAGGGCATTGCGCATTGAGATTCCCTAGTCATGTTGGGAATTGATGAAGAAATTTCTCATCGTGAAGTTTCCAAAAAGGTTCTACGCCAGGTAGATGAGTCGTTCCGGATTTTCCGCAACTTGTAGCGTTGCTTCAATACTGGCCGGCATCCTAACATGAATCCTTGCAGATGAGGATCCACAGCTCGTTTGAGTCTGGCAGACGATAGTAGATGGAAAAGGCGGGAGAATTCAAACGGCTTGAAATGTGTGTCGGTGGAATCTAGTCGTTCTAAGAGTGTCGAGTGGCGTCCCATTCGAATCTCGAAGTCGAAAGAAGTCCCTCGATGTCCCTCGATGTCCCTCGATGTCTCGACGAATCCGAATCGTTACAGCAAAATAAATGAAACAAACAGAATAAGTCCTTAAAATTATAAATCTTAAATCTAGCCCTAGTCATGGAGTTTCCGTACCGCAGCCGTGATTTCTGAACTTACAAAATTAAATCTCTAAGTTTACGAGAAATCTTTAAATGTCAAATAAAAATTTGTCAATTCGAATTTGTGAGTTGCAAGAATTTTGCAACGTCACAGTCTTCCATGGTTCAAATTATATTAAATATTTTTGTAATGTATATTTACAGAATTTTTCATCCAATGCCATGGTTTTTGTTGTCATCGTAAATAATTACGGAGCTGCCGGGAGTTCTGCAGATATTTATTTCATGGTATAATAATTAAAGGTAAAGATTCCTGCATCGATGTTGACAAAATTTCAATTCGTCTTTTTCATAAGATTTTTAGAATATATAATGAAATTTTTACGATATATTTTCACTCGGACACAGAAAAAATTTAAAAATAAAATAAAATTTTCATATGTATTCTAGGAACATGTTCTTTAAAAGATAACATTTTTCTATTTGACTAAAAATATTCAATACTGCTATTAAGATTTTGGCAACTTTTCTTATTGAAATTTAACTCCAAAGCTACATTTTTGATTATAAAATTGATACATAAGCATGAAAGTATATATATTGTGACGTGGTATCCAGTACCACGCACAAGTTAATGATTATCACGCCCAATCAATTTAAATTTAACTTCAAAATCATGAATAAATCATACCTGGTCGAGCACAGAATCCATTTAGAAATTTTAATAGTTGGAGAGCTTCGAGGGTAATGGCCTGTTGCCAAATAACGAACCCTGCGATGCCTAGGTTTTGTAAGTTCCCGCCGCTCCAAACCGTCACCAGACTGGGGGGAATACTTTTATTGTTCGAAAATAAGACATTTATTAATGCCTTCGAACTTTTACTTTTTTTTGTTTATTAGACACTCAGGGCCGGGGGCCCGGCCACTACACTGAACCATCCACACGATCAATTCACGAATTCACGACCGGGTAGTCGTGAATCAACATCACACATTACACACTTCAAAAACACAACACTCTCGTTCTCTCTTGCTCACATCCACTGGGAGGAAGGAGGATACACCAATAGAATGTGGTAATGCAGGAGCGGTGCCACCAACTCGTGTTGTTTTGAACTGTCAAAA
This sequence comes from Andricus curvator, assembly GCA_932195095.1. Taxonomy (NCBI): domain Eukaryota; kingdom Metazoa; phylum Arthropoda; class Insecta; order Hymenoptera; family Cynipidae; genus Andricus; species Andricus curvator. The sequence continues at coordinate 85,877 of CAKNYM010049816.1, forward strand.
CACTAGCAACCGTTCATAAGTGGGCGCGCACGGTGTAGGAGGGGTGCGCTTGACAAGTGTTTGCGTCGCGCAGCGGCGCAGGTTAACAGCGTGACTCGCCACAGACTATGGACTAGGCTAGCAAAAGCACTAGATAAAATGGCGAGTCACCATGGGACGTTATTGTGAACGCGCCTTCACACAGTCTTTCGCTAAGTATAGTTGTGCGTCTGGGTGTACAACCCATGGCCTACGCGCCAAAAATCGTTCTCCGCGTCGTAGCAATCATTCTGTGTTCGGCCATTGGCACACTTGCCACTGAATATTAAAAGTACTCTGAATGGACTACGCTGAGGCCGTTTGAGTGCCAACAAATTTGTTTGGGCGTGACCAAAGTATAGACCCGCCAGGAAATTTGTTTGGGCGTGAAGCCAATTGATTGAGCCAAAAGTTATTGTATTTTGGACTAATAATAAAGAAGCATCCAGAGGTATGTCCTTATATTTCGCCTTCGAGTAATTTTAAGTGTAGTGTCGCGGATTCAGTGTGGTGGGAACGTGCATAGTTAAAATGGCTATAGTTAATCAGGGCTGCTAATTCTCGGAGTGGCGGGTAGATGCGTTCTCAACTTGTAGGGTTTGTCTCGTTCGGGAGTGTAACTTTAACCTGTACAGTTTTCCAAAATGGCGGCGACCTTAACTGACCTTTCATGTCAGAACTGGACCGCCATGATGGAAAATCGTTGCGAGGGGAGTCAATCATGTGGTGAAAAGGATAGCAATTATTGAAATGTTTGAACAGATTTAGAATAGCCACTCGATTATTGACACTTCTGAACAGGTTTAGAGTAGTTAAGCAATTTATTACAATGACTGGAAGAGCTTATTGTAGTTAATCAAGTATGGAAATTTCAGAAAAGGTTTAGAGTAGTTAATCAATTCTTGAAATGTCTGAAAAAGTTTAGAGTAGTTAATCAATCACGGAAATGTCTCAGTCGTCAATACTGGACTGACTCATCAGATTACATACTTGATGGCAATGTCGGGTCCAAGACATAACTGTTAAATTTAATGAACTGAATATTGAATTAGTCAACCGGTGGTAGAATAGACACGTACTTGACGTAGGGTAGGTGTAATCACATTAAAATTCAATATGTGTTTGATCATAGTTTTCACATCGATAATCCAAAATGGCGGTAACCCCACATGACCATTCGTGTCATTAGTGGACCACCATAGTGGAGGGTCGTTAAGTACCATTGATCTCAACTCAATTTCTTACCTCGATTATTCAAAATGGCGGAGACCTCATATGACCTAAGCGTCATTCATGGGCCACCATATTGGAGGGTCGTGTGTAGGAGTTCAGTATAATTCATGTCCACTGATTTTGATTATTTTTTTTACGGGATCTAATTTTGATGTGAGGCATCCATGGCCGTAATAAACGGATTTTATGATTGTTACCCGTAAACCCTGGTAAACTATTATTTACACCTGACTCACTATCCTCGCTCAGGTCTTTCCTAACCCCGCCCCTCGCTGTGTTGAGCTAGCGGAAAGGGTGTGAAAATTAAATGGAAATATTACATTAATAAAATAATTTCATAAGGACCATTTTGGTCGTTTTCGGGTCTTGGTAAGACAAACGATCTGGCGCCCTTCAGGCAATAATACCATCAATATCAATTGGGTGATTGGCCAATAAACCAAGAAGTCATTAGTCTTTAGAGTTGATTGACCAATAAGCCCAATGATAAACCTATTAATAATTAAATAAATAAAAACCAAGGTTATAATATGTATAAATCTTTTAGCGTCAACGTTTTGGTGAAATCATTCGTATGACTCGATTTAATAACTTGATAAAATGTTGGTGCAAATGAATGAAAAATTAAAAAAATTAACGTGAAGTAATATAATATTTTCTACATTTGCATGGTCATACACTTCGAAATGCTTAATTCAAGACATGAATTTTGGAAATGTTTTTTTTTTTCAATTCTTAATAGTATAATGTCAACATTGCAAAACACGACAAAAATTTTCGAACATAATTTCCCGAACATTTGATTAAAAGACTTAAGTGATATAAAAATAATATTGAATTTTATTTGATGATATGCCCGTATCTGTATGAACAGATTTTTGTTATTATTTCTCAATAATATGTTGAGACCACGCTGCTTCAGCTTGCCTATTTGAACCTGTGTTATTAATTATTGTTCGAAGAGATAAAAATAATTATGTTAATTGAGATTTAGGATCATATAATATCAAATAATTTATGAGGAATATATTAATATATTCACCTTTTTACACACTGAGGAAAATGAAATCGTAAAAAGTAACATTATTTATGTAAAAATGATGTTGAACACACATTCCAAAAACTAACATTTTCTTTGTAAAGTGTAACATCCATGATGTTAAAAACTAGCGTTACAATTTTAATTTTCAATATCTCAGATGCTACTTTTTACAAGGAAAATGTTAGTTTTTTCATTGTGTTACATACAGATCCGTTTCTACAGGAAAAATCTTACTTTTTACAATTCATTTATCTCAGTGCAAATAATGATTTCTCTCAATCAGTTTTGTAACATAAAATTTTTTTTAAAAGAAAACAGACGAAGAAGTTCACTTTTTCCGCCTGTTTTCGAATAAGACTTTGCTCGTACCACGGACAGAAGTTTTTTTCTCACTCGTGTGGTTGTATGACTCGGCTTTGCCTCGACATACAACATTCATACTCGTAAAAAAAAATTCTGTTCTAGGTACGAAATATACTATTATTAATTTAAAACCAAATATCTCATATAAAAATGGACTTTATTGATAAAATTGAAATAAAATAGGAGATTCAAACGCTTTAAACTTTCATACACCTCATATGTAAAAATTTTCGGCTTAGCTTCAGATTTTTCTTTTAGAATTCGCTGCAATCGACATATGATAGTTATGTTAAAGTCACCATTTAATAACAAATATTATGTGTTAATAATATTTTTATACGCGTGTGCAAACGGAATGTGTACTGATATCTGATTTCCTGAATTGTTTTTCAAATTTTGTATACAACAGCAGTGTGATTTCAAATGAACACTATTTCCAAATAATAGCTTTATTGTAATATCCAATTGTTACAATTTTTTCCTGCAAACTTAAATGTTAACAATGTTTACTTAATTTTGGACATTATAGTACCTTTATGTTTTTTTTTTATATTGACGATGTGTATGTTGCCTACAGATGTTGTATAATTTCAATTTTTGTTTCAGGTTCGAGGAAGCGGTTCAAAGAAGTTCTCCTGATGTCCGCTTTTTAATTATCGTTTTTATGTTTTATTTTCCACGAACTGTATAATTTTTGTACTGTGAAAAGATACGGTTAATAAAAGGTTTTTATCATTTTTTCTGTGCTCTCCTTGAAACTTACTTTACCGTAAGCGTGAAGGTATTAATTTACCTTGAAATTGACATACTGTGTATGAATCTGAACCTTGATAAAGAACTTATACTCTGAAATTGAACCTTGCAAGTAAAATTACATACTTAATACGAACCTTGACAGAAAAAATTGAATATTAATTGAACATTGAAACCCCTGACAAAATCCTATACAAAATACAATCTTAGACATTCAATCAATATATTTTTATTGGCTCCTAGAAAGAAATTTCGTAGTCCAGAAGAAAAAGAAGCTCTTCAAAACGAAAAAAGAAAAAGAAACTCTCAGTGTAAGGCTAGAGCGAGATAAAAAGCGAAAAGAAATATTAATCATGTAAAAGAAAGTGAAAAACATGATCCTCAGTCACGCGGTGCTGGAAACTCTAATTCAGCTGTTCAAATGGATGGCATAACTCCTCGAGATTGTGATACTTCCACTTCTAGAAGTTGTAATAATGCAATTTCTCAAGATGATTTTAATAAAAACAATCGAAACGTGCCACACGATGAGCCAAATACAAAAGAACAAGGAAGTGTGTCTGTCATAACGGATAATAGCGTGAACACGCACGTTGTTCCCGTCACAGGAACAATTTCTTTGCAAAGACGTCAACAAAATAGAGAAAGTCAAAGAAGATTCAGGTTTCGCCAAGAAAATGTATATGAAAACATGGATGAAGATGAATTGAACGAAACTTTGTCGCAAAAACGTCAAAAGCAGTCTGAGCATCAAAGGAACTACAAACAGCGAAAATTAGAATTACGCAAGAACATGGATGACGATGAATTACAACTTCTTGAGTTACAAGAGCGCAACAGTAATACGGAGTATCAGAGAACGTACAATCTGCGTTATACTTATTCACGACGAAGTGCGCAAAAAAAAGGATTTACAAATTTTAAAATCCATGATCTGGATGTTAATGATATTGAGGAAGATTACATCGGGCCTATGAACATATTATGCATGCATTGTGACGCAAAACATTTCATATCAGAAAAAGTGACTAATAAAGACGAATCTCTCCATGATTGTTGAAAACAAGGAAAAGTACATCTAGATTGTATTCCCGAGCCACCAACGATTCTCAAAAATTTGTTGCAAGGTTTTCATGAACAGTCGGAACATTTCTTAGACAACATACGTCAGTACAACAGTTCATTTGCTTTCGCATCTTTTAATGCTAATTTTGTGAATTTCAAACAACGCAGACCAAGACCTTTTTCAAAATTCAAGGTCAAATTTATTATCAAATCAACACATCTCTTCATCCTGACCAAAGTGATATGCCAAATTATGGACAACTTTTCATAATCGATCCAAATGAAGCACTTACCTATAGAATTGAGCGAAACAAAGTTTTAAATTACGATTTATTGTTTTCGCTTGATCAGATGATGAGAGTCTACAATATCTTCGCTCAGTCCTACGAAATGATGTCTAATGAATTGAGTATACAGCATGACGCACACTGTGAATCTCCCAATGAATTAAGTCTTCTTTTTTCATTGAAATCTGGATAAGACAAAGGAAGATATAATTTTCAAAGAGTAAATGAAGTTGCAGCAGTTTTTGCAACCACTGCAGATGGTAAAATACCAGATTCTTACGTTCCAATACGCGAAAAAACAACTAAGTCTTTGAAATACGTTAGCACAATGGATCCAAATGTTGAACCTTGGATTTATCCTATCTTCTATCCGCATGGTACACAAGGTTGGCATTCTAATATACCATGTGTGGGAGTCGCAAAAAAAGTTACACGATCTGCATATATCAAATACAGAATGAGTGTACGAGATGAATTCAATACTTTTCTGATGGGACGTAGACTTTTTCAACAGTGGATTGTCGATGGTTATGTTAAAGTTGAAAAGGATCGCACTCAATACATAAGAGCAAATAAAAAAAAAATTGCGCGTAGATACATACAAAGGTCTTCATGATTACCTTGAAAATTGCGCAAACAAACAAAACTGTCAAATTGGAAGAATAACAATACTTCCTGAATCTTTCACTGGTTCACCACGTAACATGTTGCAGCATTATCAATATTCTATGGCTGTGGTTCGAAAGTTTGGAAAGCCAGATCTTTTCACAACTATGACGTGTAATCCTAACTGGAAAGAAATACAAGAAAATTTGTTGCCCGTTCAACAAACTTCTGACAGACCAGACTTATGCGCCAGGGTTTTCAACATGAAAAAAGATAAACTTCTAGATATTATCAATAGACAAAATTACTTTGGTGAAACTGCTGCTCATGTTTACGTCATTGAATTTCAAAAACGTGGCTTACCACATATGCATTTACTTGTGACACTTAAACAGAATTGTAAGCTTGACACGGCCGAAAAAGTAGATAAGTACATTTCCGCTGCAATTCCTGACCCAGACGTGCATCCAAGACTTCATGAAATAGTAATGAAAAACATGATACATGGCCCATGCGGTGATTGGTATATGGTCAATGATCGATGTTCAAAGCATTTTCCAAAACCATATCAATCAGAAACAACAGTTGCAGAAAACGGCTACCCACTCTACCATCGCCAAGACACTGTAAAAACTTATAAAAAGTCTGGTAACTACGAGGTCGACAATTCATACGTAGTTCCTTATTCACCAAAGCTATCGCTTATGTTCAATTGTCACATCAACAAAGAAGTTGTCTCCAGTGTCCAAGCAGTAAAATATATCTACAAATATATTTATAAAGGTCACAATGCAGCCTCACTGACTGTAACGGACAACAATGAGAACATTTCTTCCGAAGAAACTGCCGAAAACGTGATACATCACGATGAAATAAAAGATTTTATAGATGCACGATATGTCAGCCCAATCGAAGCATGTTGGAGAATTTTGGGAAAACACCTTCATACAATAGTATGAAAGTCATACTAGTAAAGTCATACAATAGTACGTTTGCCTGTACATTTGCCAAATGAACAGAGTATAATAATTAAAGACATTGATGACAAAGAAGGAATAGCTTCTGCTTTGGAACAAATGACAATGCTTCTCGATTATTTCCAATTGAATGCTACAGACCCAGAAGCGAAAAATTATTTGTATGGAGAGATTCCATTGCATTATGTATTCAAAACAGTAAAAGTTGAAAACAAAACATTTTGTCAATGGGTTAAGAGGAAGTTACACTTCAATTGTATCGGTAGAATGTATTCTGTCAGTCCGGCACAAACTGAATTGTTTCATTTGCGAATATTGTTGCTAACTGTAAAAGGCGCCACAAGTTTTGAAGAATTAAGAACTTCCAACGGAGTTATTTCACCTACATTCACTGAAATCTGTCTTGGTATGGGGCTTATTGTAAACGACGACGAATGGAAAAAAGCTATAACTGAAGCAATATCTTGGATGATGCCACGGCCATTGCGCAATCTATTTGCAAGGATATTGATTCACTGTCAACCAATCCATCCAAATGAATTGTGGGATGAGTTCAAAAACGCTCTATCTGAGGATTATGCAAGGCGTTTTGATTTAACTTACAGTTACAAAATGGCCTACGAAGACATTCAAAAAATTCTTGGTGACCACGGTCATACATTTTCTGACAATGAAATGGAACAACTGGAGATTGCAGTAGAAATTACCGATCAAAATGACTTACAGCAGTTGCTGCTTAAAGGAAATCAACAATATGATAAACTAAATGACGAACAAAAACAATTTGTAGACCCCATTTTGTCAGCTGCGACGAATACTTTGTCTGTTGATAACTGCTTCTACATTGATGGACCTGGTGGATCTGGAAAAACTTATGTATACACAACGTTGTATTATCTCCTGATAGGAACAGGTAAAACAGTCAGTACAATGGCCTTTACCGGCATTGCAGCTACATTATTATCTCAAGGTAAAACTGTTCAGAAAACATTTGGTCTGCCTGTTCCTCTTTTTGGCGATTCATCCTCGAACATTGCAGCGCAATCCAAAGAAGGACATTATTTAAAAAACGTTGATATTTTCATTTGGGATGAAGCACCAATGTCACCACGTTATGCACTGGAAGTAATCAATAGAACATTGCAATCCATGATGGAAAATGATCTGCCATTTGGCGGAAAAATTATAATAATGAGTGGTAATTTTCGCCAGTTACTTCCCATTAAGCAAGGTGGAACTCGAAGTGAAATAGTGAAATTATCAATGAAATGTTGTCCATTATGGAAAAATTTCAAGCAACACGCGTTGAAAAAAAATATGAGGGCTAAGGAAGAGGATCAGGAATTTGCAAAGTTTGTTCTGGATATAGGAAACGGAACTCTGAATGATCGTGACGAATTAGTTCAGTTACCAGAATGTTGTGTTGCTCCAGACGATGATGATATTGTTGTACAAACTTATGGAAAATTGATTGAACAGAAAAATGTCTCAACAATTGCAGAACGTGCAATTTTATCTGCACGAAATGTTGATGTCACAGAAATAAATAATCGTGTTGTACAGCTCTTAGATATGTCTTCAGAAAAGATTTGTACAAGCATTGACAGTGTAGATCTCGACGATGATAATTGTGATATGGGAGAAGCTCTTTTACCAGAGTATCTGAACAGTTTCTCGCCTCCATCTTTACCACCTCACGAATTGCGTATACGAAAAAATTGTGTGCTGATGCTCATAAGAAATTAGAATATAAGTGAGGGTTTATGCAACGGAACTCGTCTTTTGGTGCGTGACATGAGTGACTACTTACTTAAATGTGACATATTAACAGGTGATCAATCTGGGAGTATTGTATTTATAAACCGCATTTCTCTAACATGTGACAATATTTATCCCTTTTCATTCAAAAGACGACAATTTCCGGTGAGACTTGCATTTACTATGACAATAAATAAGTCACAAGGACAAAGCTTCGAAAGAATTGGGTTAGATTTACGTAAGGACGTTTTCAATCATGGACAACTTTATGTAGCCTTATCACGGGTTCGTTCATGGAATGCTGTGAAAGTGTATATTTCAGGACGTGAAAATAAGAAATTGAAAAATTTTGTCTACACACAATTATTCCAAAATTAAGAAATGTGAATATTATGATGTATACATACCGATGATATAATAATTCAGAAGTTAATACCATTACTATATTTAATATTATGACTATACTTTACTTAGCCCTACCAAACGTATTAAAATTTACAAAAAAGGTACATAAAATGTTACCAAAATTTTTTATACATGATTTGATATGCCTGTATCAATATACATTTAACGTTATTTACGTTATGTACGTTAATTAAATTAAATATATATTGGACTATTGTCACATTCGTAAAATATAAATATGGGGCATTGCACGAAAAATTTCGTGCGATGTTTTACATATAGCAAAATGTTTGAATGTATAAACAAAGTTATTTTATATAAATTGAAAAATTTATATCAAAGCATGAAAATTTACACAAAAGCTCCTGCAATAGGTATAAAAAAAAATTGATTAGCTGTTTGAACTCGAAAGTTCATTGCCTCACTACCCGATTCGGGTAGTGTTTCTAGGTGGATATTTACTACCAATGTGGGCCCACCACACCCACGACGGGCCAACAGCAACGCAGTGGTCCTGAACGGTCACCCATCCTAGTACTAACCGCGCCCAACGATGCTTAACTTCAGTGATCTTACGAGAACTGGTGTCTCCAGAGTGGTATCGCAATAGGTATATCATTAAAAAATTAACACCTAAAAAAATAATGATACCACGTGCGCGGAACGCGCGCTATGATCTATTATAATTAACATAATGTGATTAGATTTTTTTTTACTCCATGTATACCGTTTTCTGGTTTTTACCTATCAAGAATCCTCCTCCCCTTCCCAAATCCACAATTACCCCAACTCTCATAATAAGCCTCCAAGTAATGCCTGACGTACACATAACTGTGTTTTTTCCCCTCAATTTTTAACATCCCCTATAGTTTGTCCTACTTACGCGTTAGCATTCACCTGAATATTTGATCAGAGAATTGAAAAACTGCAGAAAATCAAAATTTTCAAGGAAAAAAAAATTAATTAGAAATCAAAACTCGTGAGCACATCCGACTACCATCAAAACAGGTTTGGATGTAGACATTCGATTGTATCGAGTGCCCACATTCTTCCTCGACATAAAACCTCGCGCTCGACAGTAGTTAAACGTAGTGAAAACACGACTGAGCGAGAATCACGAAAGGTCACCGATCTGAGCGCTAACCGTGCCCCACCGTGCTTAACATTCGAGATCTCGACAGGTCGGGAATCATCACTCTCAGTGAGCCTGGAATATATAAAATCCCTTGCTCTTGCGGCAAAGTCCATATTGGAGAAACCGGGTGAGCGGTGAGCCAACGTATAAAGGAACATGAGAGTAAAGTCAGGCTGAAACATTTCATGCAATCAGCACTAGCTTAGCATCATATCGAAACAGGATATAGAATTTGTCGGTTTGAATTACATAATAATTAACCTTGGAAAATATTTGTTGTAGGATATTCAACTGTACAGGATGGAGTTCGTCTTCTGCTTGCTTTTACTCGGATTCTCCTTCACTGTGACAAAATGTACTCCGTTATTCGAATTATCTCAAAAAGACACTTATGATGAAGATGATTATAATAGAAATTGCAATAATCACAGCTCAACTTTGAATTATGTAAATAAATAACGATGTATCCTTTATTGGATCAAGCTTTATAGATGATCCTCTGCTATCCTGTTTGAGAATAGAGGGCAGAGGAATTCATAGCATATCCCCCTTAGCTTTTAATAAACTTCCAAACTTGATATATTTGGAGTTATTATACAATGATTGGTTTGGCAAACAGATGTTATCGATCGACGGACATAAAGCCCTAAAGAGACTCATTACGCATAATGTCTGGTCAGATAGGTATGAAAGGATGAATATGTCATTCAGAGCATAATACATAGAAACCCAACATATCCCGAATTAGAAATGTTGGTTTTCAGAAAGAATGAATTACATATATTGAGAATAATAGGACACAAGGCTGCTTACTTTCCTAATCTTTCATATTTAGATTTGAGTTTTAACAGAGTTGTATTCATTCTATACAATACAACATGTACTGGCTCTCGTACTGACTATGATTATCTCAATTATCGAAACGAGTCATCATGGTTACCTAAATCACTGAAATATCTTTACCTTGATGGTAATGATTTACATTCTTTGTCGCTCACAAATATGAATGAGCTTGAAGTTTTATCAGTCGATGGTAATAAGCTTCAAAACATCACCTTACAAAACCTAAATAAACTTAAGGCATTTTCAACTCATTTTAACTCCATTGGTCCTAATGTCTCCGATCAATTCAGTGCTGTGTCTGAAATTGAATAATTGGATTTAGGCAATAATGAAATTTCTTATTTTGCTGGTCAAATTGCAGATTTTATGCCAAAGCTGCGGAACCTAAATCTCGAACGGAATATTTTAACTGATGTGCCTGTAATAAAAGATGCACCCAATTTGCAGACTTAAACAATCTACGTTCTAATAAAATAAGCAAATTAGGGTCTTATGATTTTCATAGTATGCCAAATTTGAAATCGTTGGATCTCGGTTATAATAAAATTGATGCGATAGATCCGAATACCTTCGATCATCTTAAGAAGTTGGAAACACTCTCACTCCAAAGAAACAAGCTAGTTAACCTTCCAGCTGGATGGATGCTTAAATTCCAAAATCTTCGTTCTGCTCATCTGGAAGGGAATCAATTTACAAAATTTAAAAAGCTTGAATTAACAAATAGTCCTTCGGTGGTGCAATTTTTTCTAGGAAATAATCTTTTCAAATTGCCTGATCCTCAGCCTTTCGCTTTCGTACCCAAAAATATATCAATTTACGCCAAGTAAAAATGCTTCGACTCGAGCTCGCCTTGGTGATGTCTTGAGTTCGACTCCAAGACATCGATGTTTGCCTGCGTCTCAAAACTGAGACGTCACATAAGATAATGTCTTAATTTTATGGTCTTAGCATGGCAATTTCAAGTCGGCGTAAACTTGTGTCACGGCGCACCTTTTTGGACTCATAAATGAGACTGTCAACAGATGCGAAGGATTAAAATTAATGAATGAAATATTTGCAATTATTACATTAGTTATTTTCAATTTAAGTATTCGGAATCTGTGGGTTAACAACCCTAATGATAAAAGAACATGAGAGTTATTACATGACATGAGAGAACAGTCAAATGTTGGAGAACCCGGGAGTGCGGTGAGCCAACGTATGAAGGAACATGAGAGTAAAGTCAGGTTAAAACATTTCACGCAATCAGCACTAACTGAGCATTATATCGAAACAGGACATAGCATTTTATTTGACAAAGCAACCGTCATCGCAAAAACATGCAATATTTTTCCAAGAGAACGACTATAACTCTAAACAAATTTCTTCAAAAAAATTAACATTATCGATATCGTCGTCAAACAAGGTTAATGCGAATGAAAATAGGTTTTATGACAGTCATAATTACCCTTTTTCAGAGCAGGTATATACTCGAAGTTATAAACAGCTTGTCTTGGAGTCATGGAAATTCGACTCAAGATATGAATATATGTCTTCAAGGCATATAAACTTCTCTACAAGACTAAAATTTAAGTCTTGCTCTGACTCAAAAATGATATATGCTGGAGTCGAACTTTTCGACTTCAGGATGTTATCAATTCATTTTTTTCTTATTGAAGATTTTTCATTTCATTTATTTATCAAAATGAAGAGCAAGTTTTCTGATCAGAAATGTATTAAAAAAAGAGTATCTGATTACAAGTTAACTAAATCAAAACTTAACTTACTTCAACTGTTTTTGATATAAAATAAAAACGATTTTTTGGTTAAAAAATTAATTAATCTTCTTGGTTAAAACTTCATCTTTTATGATGGAAATTAATTTTTTGTTTCAAACATTCAACTGTTTTGTACAAGAATAGCCTTTATGGCTTAGAAATTCCACTACTTGATAAAAAATGCAAATATTTGATTGAAAATATCATTTTTTTAGATGAAAATTGAACAATTTGGTTTACAATACTTGTTTTATTGAAAATTAGATTTTTTTCTGATTTCACCTGTTTTTTATTTAAAATTGAAATCTTCTTAGATTGAAATATCAACTATTATACAGTTTTCGTCACGATTTCATCTTTTTTGGTTGAAAAATAACTTTTTTTGAAAATTCGTATTTTCGGGTTGAAAAATCAAATTGTTTATTAGAACATTCTCCTCTTTTGGAAAATATTCTATCTTTTTTTTACATTCTCATCCTAATGAGAAGGTATTGGTTATATCTAAAATTAACTTAGTCGGTTTTCATCAAATTTCCACGTTTTGAGACCCTCTGAGCTAGAAAAAATGATTTTTACCAAGGTGTATGTCAGTCTGTAGTCTGTCTGTAATCTGTAGTCTGTAGTTTGTAGTCTGTAGTCTGTCTCTCTGTCTGTAGGTACGATAACTTTCGAAAAAATGATCAGATTTGATTAAGCTTTGGCACATCTTTTGAAGCCCTAAAAGAAAAGAACAAGTTCGTTAGCCAGCTATTTTTGATAAAAAATCAAAAAGTTAGAACATTTTCAAAATGTTTGAAACCATTTTTTTCTTTAATTGAAAAAAGCTATGTGCGGAAATTTATAACACTAAAAAATTTGAACAATTCATCATTACAACATTTTTCGATAAAATCAAAATTATCAGAGCTATAGCATTTTCAAAATCCAAAAAATCAAACGAAAATGAACATTGTAACCCAAACAACGCACGATATAAAATAAGTCACGACAAGAAAAACATTACTTTTTGAAAGCCCTAGAAGATTATCTTAACAACTTTTCGAATTTTTCTGAAAAATCGAGAATTCAAATTTTGACCCCATAAAACATAATAAAAAAACAAAAAATATTTTTAGAATATTTTTAAAACTTCCAAGGAATTTTAAAGATCTTGAACTTTCAAGAGTAACCAAACGATTTTAAAGAGTTTGGTGTATTTTTAAAAATTCCAAGGAACTTTCAAAAGCTTTATAAAATTTCAATCGATTTCAAAAGTTTTCAAAAACTTTGAAATATCTTGAAACTTTGTAAAGCTCTTAAAACTTCCTTGAAATTTCTAATAGATTTCAATAATTTGAAGGTATTCTGAAAGATTCGAAATATTTGGTGATATTTTTAAAGATTCCAAAAAATTTTCAATTGATTTCAGTAATATAATTGGATTTAGAAGAATTGAAAATATTGTAAGGTATTTCCACAGATTTTAAAGAATTTTGAAACATTATATATTATATATAATTTTAAATCTATGCTATATTTAAATAAATATTTTTATTTTATTTTTCATCTCGGTTGTGTTTTTTTCACAATATTTTATTGTTTTTATGTTCTCAATACTATTTCTAACTAGTAAAACAATAAAATAATCATCATTATTGCTCATGGTACTTGAAAATTTGTATTTTTACATTCTCATCTAGAGAAGGTATTACATTTGTGTAAAATTTGGGGGGCCCGCCCCCCCCCCGGTTTTTGTCAAATGTTCACGTTTTGAGACCCCCCCGAACCCAAAAAACAGGTTTTTACGAATGTGTCTGCCTGGTTGTCTGTCTGTCTGTAGATTTTCAGTTTGTTAGCACGATAAATTTCGAAAGAATTAACCTATGTGATTTGGCTTTCGTATACTCTTCCAGTCTCATAAACTAAAGGTCATGTACGTTAGCCAGCCATTTTGGATGAAAATTCAAAAAGCGAGAGGATTTTGAAAGTTTTTGAGACCATGTTTTTTCAAAATTTGAAAAAGGTTTGCGCGACTGTTCATTTTACTCAAAAATTCAAACAATTTATTCTCATAAAATGTTTCGATGAAATGAAAATTTTCAGAGAGATAGCATTTTCAAAATCCAAAAGAAGAAAAGAAAATTAACATTTTCAGCCAAACAACGCACGATACAGAAAAAAGTCAAGACAAGAAAAATGTTTCTTTTTGCACGCCCTACAAGATTATCATGATGACTTTTTGAATTTTCTTGAAAAATCAAAAATTGACATTTTTATTGCACAAAAAATAATTAAAAATCCAAAATTCCAATTCTACGGTCAAACTATGCAAGATACGACAAATGATGATGGAACAAAAATTGTGCACTCAAAAAAGATCTACAAATTTGTTATTGGTCACTTTTTGACAGGATGTGTAGTTTTTGTTTTATTCGTAAAAAATAACATTAACAGTGAAAAAATCGGCCCGATATGTGGGCACATTCTCATCAAAACTTTGCTTATTTAATTTCCTTTTCATCTCGTGTGTGTTTTTTCACAATATTTCATTGTTTTTATGTTCTCCATGCTATTTCTAACGATTAAAACAATAAAATATTGTATTGTATTGTATTTATTAATTTGATTTAGGCATTTTGCCTGTAGAAATGAGAGTCGTGCCTGCAGTAATAAAGTTACTTAATCAATATAAAATGAACCTAAGTGCGCTATAGTAATTTATATAGAGAAGAGTTATTAACCTATTATTCCCCTCCTATCAGAGTGCGAATTGCTAGAATTTTTACAAAAAATCTGTATAATTTTTCAACGTCAACCTCAGATTCTGCTTTTAAAATATTTACTATTTAATCTCTCACGCTGCTGTCTTGCTTTGTCTTGTCAATTCATGAGGTCCTAGCTTCATTATATGTACATTGGGCATTCGACCAAGACGTGAAATAAAGTTTCCCGCTTAGGTTGGAAACAAAAAGTACAGTTTTCGTCGGGATTTAGTCTGATTCTCTGGTCATAAACTCGTATTCTAGGCATTCTAGTGGTTATCAGGCGGCATTGTGCCATTACATTAGTCATAGCTGATGAAATATTTTTCTTAAGACAGTATACATTATTTGCACTAAACCCTCCAACTTGAAAAAATTTCTAAACTGCTTGACTCTTGTACTCTTTCATTATCTTTACGCCTTATGCTATCTTTATTCATGTTCAATAGATCCGCTTTTCTCGCAATCAGATTCGTTGAATTATTAAAGTCATCCACGGTTACGGTTATATTTTGCTTCTCAAAAATTTATATAATCTGTAGAACCCAATTATATTTGCTCGGACTTTGATGCCTGAATGCGAGGTCCACCAATCTATTGAAACATATTCTCGGTAGTCTAGTTTCTTCCATATTATTTATTTTCTTCAACCAGTTAAAAACTCTGCTTAACATTTCACTTGACAATCGAGACACCTCTATTTCGTTTCGCACCGCATAATTGGGACAGTATTTCGGCAAGTCCAGAATTCTCTTATAATATGTCATCTGTATTTTATCAATATCAAACGACTGGAAAAGCGTTTCTTTTGTGTACCAGCTGTTTGACTTCGACTCCGCGACTATCTTATTAACCGACGCTATTGCTATTCTGGTTAAGGAATTCGCCTTCATTAAAGCTTGTAAAAATACCGCTGAACTAGAAAACATTGTTCCAAGGTAATTAAACGTACTAACAATCTCTAGTGGTTCGTTTTCGCAATTAAAAGAGAGGTTCTCGGCTAGTCTTCCTTTATGGAAAATCAAAATTTTTGACTTACGCTTGTTAATTTGTAGCATATTAATATTGCAGTATTCCACCAGGAGGTTTATTTTCCTACGCATATCTACTGGTGAATCAGCAAACATAACCAGATCGTCTGCATAGGCAATAATTAAAGTTTCGTGGTTATGATCGACAGGTATCCCACGTGCACCCCTTTCGTAAAAGAACTCTTCTCTGTAGTTTAAGTATAATGCGAAGAATATCGGACTGAGAATCTCACCTTGCAAAACCCCCTCTGTTATATCGATTGCCTCTGTCAAACCATCAGGCGCACGGACTGATAATACCGCTCTATCGTGAAGATCTTTACAAATTCTAATGAACTTGGAGCTAATTCCGATATGAAACAATTTGTTCCGCAGTAACAAGTGATTCACTGATGGGAAGGCCCTAACGAAATCGACAAAGAACGTTTCTTCCTGGACGACTAAGGTGAATTTGAGCGACAGCATTTAGAATAAAAATATTGTCCATACATCCCCTCCCCCTTATAAATCCGGACTGAAATTCGTTAAGAAACCCCGTTGTGTCGATCCAATTAAGCAATCTTCCGTATAATATTTGTGTAAAAATTTTAGTGATTGAATTGAGGAGCGAGATGGGTCTATAGTTCAGTGGATCCTTCAAATCCCCCTTTTTATACAACATTATTGTGTGCGTGTACGTCCAGGAAGAAGGCACCCTCTCTTCACCCATCACTCTATTAAAAAGATCTTTTATTTTTACTAAGCTGTTATTCGGCACATCCTTAAAAAATTCGTTCGGTACCCCATCTGGACCTGGTGATTTTCCCACCTCTACATTTTGCTAAACTGGTTTTGATTTCCTCCAAAATAATCGGTTTATCAAACAGAGGGTGTATTGCATCGTACATGGTTATTACTGTACTGTCACGTGGTTTGGAGAGGCTCCTATAGAAATCAAACAATTCACTTGCTGTAATAACATTAATCATTGGTTTCTTTGCTCTATACTTATTTACAATTGACAAGAAAGTTCGACTGTCTCGGCATGTGTTAATTGTCTCGACTATAGATTTCACATATGTTTTTTGTTTAGTTTTCAGTAATTTTTGATATTTACTTTTCTGTTCTACAAAATTTTCAACCAAATTCTGATTCGTAAACTTATTTTAAGCGCATTTCCTCAAGAGCCCCCTCACTCCTCGCTTAGCTTCAATACATTCTCTGTCACACCATGGTTTATTATATTTTGAAGTACTATCTGCGCTGATCCTTTTCTTTAGCATACCAAGTCCCTGAGCCTCTTCATAGATGGTTTTAGTTATATTGTAATTCATTTTATCTATACTATTGCTAATCTTCTGATTGGAAAAATTATGTTCAATATTTTGTTTAAACTGCAACCCATCTTCCTCTTTCCATCTCAGAGGATCAAGGACCCCCACTGTTGTTCCGTCGTTAGTCAAGTTCTGATACAAAAACGTTTCCAATGCCACTGGCATATGATCCGAAGCTGTGACAATATTTAGTACCTTAACATCCTTTACTATCTCAATATGCATCAAGTCGCATGAAATTAGATCAATGACGCTGGGATGGTCTGAACTATTATAACATGTGAAACATCCAGGTCTATCCCCACTATATCTACCGTTTGCAACCACAAGCCCATTGCTCTCTGAATTATCTAAGAGTTCTTCTCCTCGCTTATTAATTTCCTGATCTAGAGAGAGTCTGTCTGGATACGCCAAGTTCCCCTCTGCCAATAATTCTCTATCTAAAGAACTCAGGTTTTCTATCCTAGAATTTAAATCTCCTCCCACTACCATCGGCAGGTTGGGATACCTAGATTCAGCATACTTTACAGCTAGATTGAAGCCATCGAGGGAAGTATCAAGGTTTGATTGTGGAGAAATGTATATTCCTATGATTATAAATTCATTTAGATTAGAAAAGATCCTAAGCATTAATAATTCCGTTGACGACTTCAAAAGTTCGTGTTCAAATAAATTCTTATTATAAGCTAAGATAATGCCCCCTTTCGCTCTTCCCGTCGAGTGCTCTCTCGTTGCGCATGAGTACACCAAATTATATTTGGAAAGATAAGAACCAGGCGGCATCAAAGTGAGAGGACATGTAACCCATGTTTCTATAAAACAAAGAATATCCGATCCTATTGTAAATGGTGCAACATCGACATTATTTATAAACCCTATAACATTCCAAAATATTATTCTAAGATTCGAATTACCAGACGTTCTTTCTCCTTCTTCTACATTTTTTCTTTTTACCTTAGATTGCTGGCTTGCCATATAATCCTTACTCTCTTTATTCTCTGTTTTTCATTGCTAGATTTTACTTGAGGTCCTGTTTCGAGACATTCGTCGAGGGGTTTTGTTTCCTGCTGGTTCCAATGCCGAATCTGAGTGCGAGCTAGACGAGTCCTTTCGGGGACGACCAAGCTGTTTATTGTTCTTCACCGTATTTGCAGCCGATAAGAAGTTCTCCAAATTGTGATCATTTTATTTTCTCCATATAATGTAGTCCCTCTGATGGTGGCTATTTCGCCTTTTTGTTTAATTGCATTTTTCACATTCACCAATGACTTGATGATCAGCCTTTCTTCACTCGATAAGTCATTTGAGATTCCTAGATTAAGGTTCACGAAGCCATCCCTTTTCTCAAAAATCAGTTTCTTCCATCTTGGTGCGATTAATTTAACCAGTATTGGTCCTTTTTTCGAGGATTCATATTTGCCCACTCGGTGTGTTGTTATGATACATAAGTCCGGTATACTGACGTCGACCTTCTCAAATATTTTCTTAACTACATTGATAAGGCTTCTGCCAGGTTCCTGTTTCTCGGGTACTCCGAATATCATTAATGTAAGTTGCTTGCTTTCTCGTATTTCATGTTGGAATTGATTTTTTGATTCAGCTTTTCTACCTTTGCCTCTACAGCTTCAATTCTTCCCAACTGCAGACTTTGTGATACTTTTATTAATTCAATGTTTTTTTGAATTTTTTCATTAGAGGCTGTAAGCACCTTCGTGTTTTCTAGAATTTGCTTCAGCATCTCGTTGCTTAATTCATCACCGACATATTGATTGTCACAACACGTTCACCACACTATTTAAGAATAAAGCTTGATACAGCCTGAAGAGCTTATATCAATTACTTTCCACAAATCTGCCAGTTTTTACTCAACAACATTCACTCGAGTCAAAAGTCAACGGAGCAAACGAAAACACGTCCGACTCGTACAGCTGTCAGCACGAGACCCTCAAAACAATAAAATAAAATAATAATGCAAACAATTTATTATGACTGAAAGTCTGACTTTTATTTCAGAATGCGTTTTGATCTTTGTTTACTAAAATAATTGCTCTACAAAAATTCGACTATTACATTTAAAGTTCAAGAACTATGCTTCAAATAGGCGAAATAAATAAATATATATTTATATGAAAAAAAAGAGTTTTGGGTTCCTTGCCTAGAGGTAGGCCGGGTATTGGAAGATTGGAACATATGATAATAATATAATATAATACAAGGCTGCTGAAGGCTGGTGACCTTCTCAGCATAAAACATCAACCAATTGCGACTCTCTCGGTTTCCATTCCTTGTCCTCACCCCCCCCCCCCCCCACGTAACAGAAGTTTTGTGGAGACTGACGTTACAACTAGACTCTCCACCATACGACGAATCACTACTCAACTTGGACATGATTTCGACTCGCAAAACAAATTTCGCGCATAAAGGTGGTAGTTGGGTGTACAATCTAAACAATGAATAATACAAACAATAAAATAACCTCGGAATGAACTGAAACTTTGATTGAAGAAATGCATATACACGGTAAACGTAAAGGTCAAGTTTCAGGCGATGAATGGAGAATGGGTGTCTGGAATGCTAGGGCGGCGAATGATCTTAAGATAAGAGAATTACGAGAAACTATGCACGTAAGGAAGCTAGATATTTTATGTGTACCTGAGACAAAGAAAAAGGGATGCGAAAGTAGAAACATAGAAAATGGGGTGTTGAAAGGCGGTTTTGAAATATGGTCAGGAGTAGATAGGGAATCACATGGTAGTCAAGGGGTAGGTTTGATTATGAATGAAAACGCAAGATATATGTTCCAAAAACGACTTAGATACTTTTTTTCTCCCCTTTTCAGATAGTTGGAAAAAATCTTTCTGATTGTATAATTTATTGGAAAGATACGGAAATATACGCTGAAGTGAAGAAATTTCCTTCTTCATTTTAAATCAAATACAACTTTAGTCATTTTTATCTGAAGAACATTGAACATAACATATGGTCGTTGCGAAGCGCGTTCAAACTTCTGAGTTTCTATTATACGATGAACAGAAACGAGCGTGAAGCGCGAGGTTTACATGATGTTCAAACCAAATATCGAGCGCGAAGCGCGAGTGTTTTTCTGAGAAGGTGTTCCTTAAGGTCGATAGAACCTTAAGTAAATTAGTTCTTCTTTTTATGTAAAACTGACATAATTAAACCAAAAGCAAGTCATAACGATGAAGCTTACTAAGAGAGTATTAGCCCCCGAAGCGCGCAATACCGAGCACACGAAGCGTGAAAACCGAGAGAAACTTAGCCTAAAGTGTCATGCTAATGTATCCGAGCGCGTAGCACGAGGTGAATACATTATCGAGCGCGAAGCGCGAGATGAATACCTAATCGAGCGCGAAGCGCGAGTTCCAACAGGTGCGATGAGAATGTGCCCGCCAAGCGGGCAGATTTCTTTAAATACAATTGGTTGAAAAATAGCCTTTTTTGTTTGAGAATTCAACTATTTTGTTGAGAATTTGTCTTTTTTGGATAATTTCAACTGTTTTTGTTTACAATAAAAAGGTTTCCGGAATGGAATATCAACTACTACAGTTTTCGTTAATAATTCATCTTTCTTGTTCAAAATTGCAGCTGTTGGTTTAAAGATTAACTTTTTTTTGCAATTTTAATTTGAAATCTGAAAATTTCAAAAATATTTCAGAATTTTCTGCAGAATTTTAGGAAAATTATATTTATATAACCTTTAATACAAATAAACGATGACAGTGTGTATGCGCTTACTATACAATTCGTGTCCTATATGAGCACTTCCATGTTAAATCATCTGAAGAATTTCAGCTATTGTTAGTAATTGTGATGAAAATTCTAGAATCCGTTCTCTTAGGTGTAGAAAGAAAAACCCAAAATTGTAAATTTTGGTCATTTTTTTCTTAAAATTTCATAACTTTGGTGATTTTAGTGATATTAAGGTTATTTCTTTGTAAACTATTCGTAATAGAACATAGATAAAAAAAAATTTTTTGAATAAAAAAATTTTAAAAACTTCTTGGATTTTCCAAACACCAATGTTGAAACTGAATTTCTGAAAAACCCCCACTTTCTATTCTCTTAATTTTTTGTATATTGAATTCACGAAGGGAAGTTTGTCTTTCCATTTATTTCTGAATTGTAATAGAAACATTTTGTGTTTTTAACATTTTGATTAGTTGGAAGAAAGGAACTTTTGATTTATAACTTTCGTTTTCTTAATTGGAACAGAATTTTTTTTTTTTAACATTTTGGTTAGTATTTCAATTTGAATGAAGAAGGGAACATTTTGTAATTTTCACATTTTCCGTAAAATAAAGAGGCGGAATTTTTCATTATTAGTTTTTTCTGTATTGGAAGAGCGGCATTCTTTATTTTTAACATTTTTCATGATTTGGACGGTAGGAAATTTTGGTTTTTTATTTTAACTAAACTGATGAATTTTTAAGACAAGGAGAAGACAAGGAGAAAAAGGATGATTTTCAACAGAACAATTGAATTTTAAAACTAGAAGGATTACTTTTTTCAAATGATTGGAGTTTCAACAAAATAATCCAATTTTCAACTAAATATATAAATTTTCAACAAAAAAAAACAAGAAATTTCTAACAAAATAGTTAAATCCTCCACCCTCCAAAAGACAACATTTCAACAGAATACATGAATTTTCAACCTTATAGTTGAATTTCAACTAAAAATGGAAAATTTTCTACAAAGAAGAATTATTTTCTACGAAAAGAAGACGGAATTTCAACAAAATATAAATTTTTTCAACCAAATAGTCGAATTCTTAACTAAAATTATTATTATTATCGGCCTGAAGTAGCCCAAAGTAGGGAATATATAAGGAAAAGGATAAAAAGCACACAACAATACAAATTTTATAAAAGACGTACAGGTTGTTGAATTTAAATATCTACCCAAGCAGATTCCTGACGCTCAGCCGATGCGTCCATAAAAATTTTGAATCAGAGTTGAAAACGACGTGGCATGGGTAGAAAGTTCTAGATCAGCTGTGGCGTCAATCTTGAAATTACGAATTTTCCGTCAAGGTTTCCAAATTTAGAATTTCCAAAAATGTGTAGATTTAATGTCCAGGAGCTGGTAGTAGAGTTTCTGTCTGCTCAACCTGATGATCAAGTCCGTGAATTTCCAGGAAGTGTATGATGTTAGTAATGCCGCCAATATTATTTAATGTGGTGAGAGGCGGCGATGGCCGGAGAGGTTAAATAGGCAACAATTGTAGCAGCTTCCCACTAGTTGATAATCTGACTCCATTAAATTAATATTATTCCGCAACTACCAAGGCAATAAATCAAGGCAAGAGATTCTGGTTAAACTCAATAACTTAGTTTATTAAACTGGAATTTACAGTGTGCATGGGAGCACGAGTCAAAGACGTGAACGGCAGGTCGAACCAGTACCAACTGACGAGACGAGCGTCATGCGCGGCCGGCTAGAGTCTACGTTTATGCAAGTCGCAACAGGGTGGAAACTCGACGGTCAAAGACCTGACTAAAAGTTACTATAAAAGCTTACTAGGAGTAGCTAGCCGTGACTATACAATATTGTCATAGTGATTCCCCACAACTCAGTACCTCATGGAAGTAAAGCATGTGAAAAGCATGCTTAACAGTGTAATGGCCGTATCACATGCCCACACGCGTGTTTCTCGCCGACGTCGCGATTGCGATTGTTGTTGGCGTTAACGTCTCGACCAATCAGAGCCTAGGAGCTGACGTTGGCGGTTGCGATCGCAAGGTGTTATGACCTACCTGGCGCTGTAATTCCTTCTTCCGTTGATTCTCCAATGAGGTTTGGTTGATTGGCTGCTTCCTTTCGCTTGAGTTTGAATTTCGGCGGGGTCCTCTGTTTTGGGTGTGTTCGCGTCCTTTTTACGCTCTCACGTGTGATGTGTTGGACCGTGGAGTTTGATCTTTGCACTTCGGTGCACCCTGGATGGCGAGTTGAGTTTGTCGCCTAGAAGGAAGGGACGCATGCGTGGGCCTCCCTTAAGCAGTGGGGTAGGGGTGCTACACGATGGGAGAGAGACCCCATCGAATCAGTATCGATCGGACATTCGAGGCCTGCAGACGTGAGACAGATCGAGATTGTGACTGCCTGTGGTGTGTGACAGGGGTGGATACTCTGTATGTGACTGTGATGTGCTCTAATTGTTGAACCAGTGATATGCTCTGGATTTGTTGATCATGTGATAACCTTTAACTGTGGACCCAGTGATATGCTCTGAATTTGTTGAGCAGGTGATAACATTTAATTGTGGACCCAGTGATATGCTCTGGATTTGTTGAGCTAGTGATAATATCTAATTGTTGAGTGTTTGAGAGTGGTGAGGACTGACTCTTCGAGAATGGCAAGGTGTTGCCTCTGATGTACTATTCGTGTTGAGTATGCTTGCGAGTTCTGTAACTTTGAGGATAAGGTAAGAGAGATCTCTCTTAGGATTAGGTTCACAACCAGTGTGTGATTAGTTTAATTTGAATGTATGCTGTTGATTAAAGTGTTAAAATGAATTTAAATAAAGATGCTTTGCCTCTTCGGCTTGCCCGGGCTTTTCCCTCAAATCGTGAGGGTTTTTATGCCTAGGCAAGTTGTTGTTGAAGAGTTGATGATCCGCGAAAATGGTCGCATTTTCATTTCTGGGAGCCTGATCACTTATTCCTTCCGAACTCCTCTTATAAAATTATTTGCATAGTTAGTCGTTATAAACATTGGTGCCCCGGGTGAGGAATGTGTGGTCAAGGTTCTTTGCTTTGTTGGACCCTGCTTTATTGCTTTGGTCGTCGAGCAGGAACAGGGCAGGGTCGAGATTTACTGTTGACGGTTTCGCTTTAATTAACAGCTGCAAGTGTGTGGTCTGGGTTTCTCGGGTCAGTTTGCCATTTATAGAGGTATATTGTTCATATCCGTAGATGATTTCAGGGATTGAGCATTGTTAAATTTCAAGTAGTAGCACAATGGCGCCCGTGCCACTATGAAGGCTAACTTCGCAGCAGGATGCACGTATGAAACGGATGGAGCGCATGGGCTCTTGTCTGAAAGGGAAGCCACCCAACTCATTAAATAAAAGTATGGTTGATTCGCGTATTGACGCTCTCAAAGAGATTTGGTCAGAGGCAACCGAGGCGCATATGAGGATCTTTTAGACAAATTACTGACTATGTTATCCCAATTCAAGGGCAATGTTGACCCCCCTATTCAAGGTCACAGCAATATGTCAAACGATAAATTGGACACGGCAAAGTTACCGAAACTTGATCTTCAAAAATTCGCCGGTCATTATGAAGATTGGGAGAGTTTTTCTGATCTATTCACTTCACTTGTGCACTCAAAAAAAGCAACGGATGCTACGAAATTGAGTTATCTTAAGCTTTGTTTAAGGGGAATAGCGGCAGATCTAGTTAAAGATGTCGCTACCACTGATGCGAATTACCTTACAAATTAGCAGGCTCTGACACAACGATGTTATAACCCTAGGCTTATTGTGAATAAACATTTAAATTTTATCATGAATGTTGTTACTTTGAAAAAGGAGTTGGCCATGGATCTATGTGCGTTTGCTAATGAAGCACGGCGTATCGTCCGCGCTTTGTCTGATGTGAATGTGCCGGTCGAGCATTGAAGTGGGTGGTTCATACGTATATTGTCCGCGAGGTTGGATCCGGAAACTCGAAAAGCATGGGAGTCGGAGTTGAGCGCGAGAGATCGTGTAGCGATCGTAAACGTAGAAGAAGGTTAGTCCCTGTGTTCATCTGGGCGGTGGTGGTTGCACCAGTTCCCAAAATTCTCAGAATTAGCAGATTTTCTCGAGAAACGTACGCAAACGTTAAGCATGATGGCTGCGGGTATATATGTATGTGTGTGCATATGTGTATGTATGAGGATATGTGTATATATGTATGTGTGTGTATATCTGTATATATGTATATATATACATGTATGTAATGTATATATATATATATATATATATATATATATATATATATATATGTTTATCGTTCTCGAACTCAAAACAGAGTCGCGGTACACGAAAGGCATTTCACACGCGTTAAGACTTTAAAGCGCCACCGAAATGTGTTCTGTGTACGAGTTCACATCACCTATGGAAATGCTATAAACCAAAATCTAAGTCGCCGTATGAGCGCCGGTCCGAGATAAGACGTTTGGAATTGTGTTTCAATTGCTTTGGTCATCATGGATGCATCGGGTGCAATTGCAGGGGACGCTGTCATGTGTGTCAGGGATGGCACCACGCGCTGGTTCATGTGGATTCGATGCGAGGGCGGAATTTCCCGCGATCTTCAAGCGTTTCTGGAAACAGGCCCGAGGTGGGCAACGATGCGACACCGCAGAAGGGAAACGCGCTAACCGCTAGCATCTCCAAATCGAAGCACACAGTTGTTCCCGCCACAGCTCAGGTTACTCTTCGAGGGCCGTGCGGTGGACATGCTCGCGTACGTGCGTTACTTGACCAAGGTTCGTAGACGACATCGTTCTCTGAGGCAATCGCGCAGCTACTTGGATTACCCAGACGTCCTAGCAATATTTCATTATTGAGATTCGGAATGAGGTCTTCGGGAAGAGCTAAAATCATGACATGACTTACTTTGCAGTCGATAATTAATCCAGATTTTCAAATAGAAACGGAAGCTCTCGTACTCCCGCGTGTTTCGTCACATTTATCGGAGCGTACTTTCTTGGATATAGATCTAGATCAGTACGCTGGCATAGCTTTAGCTGATCCTCAATTTTACGTTAGAGATTCTGTAGATATAATAAAAGGAGCTGAAGTTTACGGGCAACTATTGCTGCCTGGTGTGCGCAAATTCCCCGAGTCAAATGTGATAGACCAGGGCACAGTGCTCGGATGGATTCTATCGGAAGTAATAAAAGCGAGTCCGTCACGGCGGGCGGAGCATCCTCCTCGATCCTCGGTGCAAGTGCTGCATTGCGTTTCAGCATCTGATCTGAATGAATTATTGCAAAGGTTTTGGACTCTCGAGAAATTGCTGGACTGAAGTTCAGAAAAACCAATCGAAAAAAAAATACGAGCAAGCGTTCAAAGGAAAGAGAGGCACATACGCGCGGCTCTGATGGTCGGTATATGGTACGCCTCCTCTTGAAATCAGATCCACCGGCAATGGCCGTGGAGACCCGACGTATGTCGTTAGGCTCACTCTCGCATATGTATCGTCGGTTTACATGCGACATAAAACTCGATGAAGACTTTCCGGAGGTGGTCTTGGTATTCCTGGTATGTTGAGGAGCTGGCGCGATCTTCACCTCCACAGTTCGCGGATTTTGTGTCAGCATTTGTTTTACACATTTTTTGGAAGGGTGGTCTCCTCCGCAATTCACACTATTAGGTTTGTTGTTCCGTGCCTAAACTGTTGGCAGTTGCAGCATTGCGTAACTATTTGTGGGTTTTGGTAGTCTTCCCATCTTATCCTAGTATAGCATATGATTTTAATATTTCGAATTTTTGTAGTTTTTCTCCTTCCGTTCCAGATCCATAGTAAACCATGTATAGTGGATACGTTGGATTTTGTTCAACCTTCATAGCTATAACCTTTTCGGCTCGTGGCCTAGTTCCTTTAGCTCTTCGATGATTTTATCCATTTTGGCTTCTGGTAGTCCTTTGAGCGCTTGTTTCTTATCCCTTTCACTCTGAAGCACGAAGGTGTGGATAGGTATGCTTTTATCCAGAAGATGTTTCTTGATTTGTTCACGTTCCTTCAGTCCTTTTGGAAAAACAGTGAGCTGAGTATTCGTTATTCTCATGATCGCATGTTTTGTCATGGTTTTAAATTTGTTGTAAATCAAAAATATGGTTTCGTCAGTAGCGTTTAGGTTGTTGAGAATGATCAATAGTGCCTTTTCTGTTTTCGGATTTGTAGTTGTCAACGTGGTAGGTGTTTTCCCTTGCGGTTCTTCCTCTGGTTCCGATGATTCCATTGCGCATCAGTGTCTGACTCGCTATGATTTTTTTTTCTTTCTCCTTTTAATCTTGTATGATTGTCTTCTATTTGTGGATTCACCACGTGGGGCCTCATGTGTTTGATTGATTTTTGTTTGAGGTTGAGTCAAATGGATGGAACAAACGGAAAATTTTCCCGTCGGTCGGGTGATATTAGTCAGGGACGATTGCTACCCACCTTCGAAATGGCCCCTAGGCTGGGTCATTGAAGTACATTGCGAAGCAGACGGTCTCGTAAGAGTAGCTACGAAGAAGACTTCCACAAGTACCCTAAGGCGTCATATTGCTCGTCTCTTCCCATTGTCAACAGCCGACCACCTTACGGAGAGAAGTGAAGGTGAAATTGTTACGCGTGAACAATGATAAAATAATTAGTGTTTGATGTTCGTCCTGTGGACGAAGGCGGGCGGAATGTTCGCGCCCTTTTTACGCTCGCACGTGTTATGTGTGGGACCCTGGAGTTTGATCTTTGCACTTCGGTGCACCCTGGATGGCAAGTTGAGTTTGTCGCCTAGAAGGAAGGGACGCATGTGTGGGCCTGCCTTAAGCAGTGGGGTAGGGGTGCTACACGATGGGAGAGAGAACCCATCGAATCAGTATCGATCGGAGATTCGAGGCCTGCAGACGTGAGACAGATCGAGATTGTGACTGTCTGCGGTGTGTGACAGGGGTGGATCCTCTGTATGTGACTGTGATGTGCTCTAATTGTTGAACCAGTGATATGCTCTGGATTTGTTGAGCAGGTGATAACATTTAATTGTGGACCCAGTGATATGCTCTGGATTTGTTGAGCAAGTGGTAACCTTTAATTGTGGACCCAGTGATATGCTCTGGATTTGTTGAGCTAGTGATAATATCTAATTGTTGAGTGTTTGAGAGTGATGAGGACTGACTCTTCGAGAATGGCAAGGTGTTGCCTCTGATGTACTATTCGTGTTGAGTATGCTTGCGAGTTCTGTAACTTTGAGGATAAGGTAAGAGAGATCTCTCTTAGGATTAAGTTCACAACCAGTGTGTGATTAGTTTAATTTGAATGTATGCTGTTAATTAAAGTTTAAAAATGAATTTAAATAAAGATGCTTTGCCTCATCGGCTTGCCCGGGCTTTTCCCTCAAATCGTGAGGGTTTTTATGCCTAGGCAAGTTGTTGTTGAAGAGTTGATGATCCGCGAAAATTGTCGCATTTTCATTTCTGGGAGCCTGATCACTCATTCCTTCCGAACTCCTCTTATAAAATTATTTTCATATTTAGTCGTTATAAACAGAGTGATTTGAAAATCACGAACCAAGGGAATTGGGATTTAAAATAATTCCAAAAGTCAATTCTTGGTAAGTCACAGGTTTATTCAATTATTATTCTCAACTAAAACCCTACCAGTTTTCTCTCACTCACTGCATTCAGTTGCACAATTTCACACAAAAATTTCATCCTCTAGTTGACACTGATTGTTTTAGGTCGAAGGCTAGGTTGGGCTAATGATTATTATTATAAATAATAATAATCATTAACAGAAAAAACTTGTAGTTCCGATCGCAAACGCGGCGCACGCGGTGCTTGTTGCCTGGACATTTTACAATTAAGTTTAAATTATTTCGGTAGAGGATCCTCTTGACGCAAAGAAATTCGGAGTCGGAGATTACAACGATTCTTTCAGAAAAACACGCTCAGGCAAACGCTAGCGAAGAAGTGAAGTGTTTTACTTTTTCCCAAATCATTTCTTTTCTCCCTAGAAGGTAAAATTCCTGTGGTAGGGGTGAAATAGAGGGTCGCTCATCATGAAAATGTAACAGCCATCATGAATTTTAAAAGGGGGTTATCCCAATTTCAACCAATAATATAATAGAATTATTTTCTCAAGTCAGATGTTGTCTTCTTACAAGTTCAGACTTGCAAGTTATAATTCTGCTCGCCTAACTGCGAATGTGCACAAAAAAATGATCCCACGGGTTCCCACATCAGAGGAAGCGCTTCTTAATCAAAATATTTACCAGATCACCCTAATTTCAACAAGCAAGAATACTTCCCTTATTAGGATATTGAAACTATGTTAACCAGTTCTGTCTTGTTGAAGCTTTTAATGATTTTACGCAGAAATATGTCAAACCCCACGTCAAAAAGAGTAATTTATATTTCCTCAAAGTGAATTTTCATATACCAATATGGAATAAACAAGCAATGATTATTCTCAAACTTCAAAGAATTTAAACATCAACGAAAAATTGCGTGCTAAATTTCAAGCGCGTTAGAATTATAATATGAAGTAAATTTAAGAGAAGTAGGCAATCCCTTATTCCTATATATACGAATGAGTTACCACCCCATCCATCGCTACTTGTGATGTCAATAATGGTTTTGCAAAAATTGAAAGATCACAATTTCCTGGCTAATTATAATCTAACAGAATTATTTTCACAAATATTTCCATGTCTATAGACGGGTATTTATTAGCCTCTACTTCCTATAGAGAGAGCGAGAGAGAGAGTATTTGAGTTAAGTTCTGTTTTAAATTTTGTATAATAAATTTTCCAAAAATTTAAATTTTAGTCCAATGAAGTTGGTCTTAGTTGGTATCATTACCTAGAACATTTTGTGCAAGCACAGAATCCCTATATAGTAATTATTTTAGTTCTTAACCTCGACGCATTCTATAACACAAGGATATGATAGCCGGCTGGCAGAAGTGACAACTCTTAACCGGGAAACGACGTGAAACTCAATTCTTGCGGTTCGCGGCCAAAATAGCCAAATTCACGGGTCTCTCGCACTTAACTAGCCCAAATTTCGACTTGTCGCACATCGCCGATTTCAGTCTGAAGTAGCCCAATTTGCGATTAATCGCGCGATCCGGTAACACTCAACATGGTGGTAACAGCCGGCAGCGATCTTAAGTTTCGTGCGTATGTGCAAGGAATAAGCATTCATTGGCTCCGTGATTTCCCGCATAATTTAAAAAAAGCAAACTTGAATAGCTTTCACGTTAATTTTGCAATAAAGAAATATATTTCATTTCTGCTCGTAGTACATACGTTTTTTAAATTATAATTAGCTCTTAAATGATCTGAATTACACAGAAAAATTCATTGATTTAAAAATTAGTACAGAATATGTACAAGCTTAGCTATATCAATAATTTCCAATTAATATTCATTATTTACAAATTTTAAAGTTAGAATTAAAAAAAAAGTCTCGCAAACAAGGAAAGTTTTTTTTTTAAAATGTATCTATTACATTTTTATATCGATGAGCATTTTATGTATGAGCATATTTTATATATTGCAAGCAGTGTATAACAAATAATTTTTTAAGGATTTGAAGGACGAATAGAGTAGTTGTTATTTTATGAAATTAACTCTTTAAATTATTTAATCATGTAGTATCTATTAGGACAGATATTCCATCTGTTTACTGAATCATTCTATCAAAATCTTACGAAAAATAAGTCCAAGGTGAAGAATTTTAAGATCGATTTCTAAATGTTCCTGAACAGTTTTAATAAAAGAGAGAATTTTAATTGTAAATAACCGATAAAAATTGGGAAATAATTCTGTTTTTAACATTTCACTACCTCATTGGTAGTGGCAACCAAAAACTTACTGGTAGTGAGAATAATATTTCTGTGAAAATTTTTAATGATTTCGGTTTCTACTTGAAAGGTTAACTTCAAGTTTCGACTTTTGTAGATTTCAAATTATTTGGAAAAAGAAGCTGGAAAATGATAGGACAATTTTTTAAATTTTGCGGAATTTCAACAGATTTTAGGAAAAACAAATTGTTTCAATAGATAGAATTTTGAAAGCTTCAGAAAGAATAAAAAAAGTGTTAAGGTTGTTAGCAAGATATCAAATAAATTTTATTTTCAAAAAATTAATTTTCAGAGAATATTTAAAAAGATTTAAAAACATTTCAAAAAATTCCAAAAATTATCAAGAAAGAATCTAGAATATTTTAAGCCAATTTTTTTAATTTTGCAAAATTCAAAAAAATCGAATCATTTTAAAAGATATTTAGGAGGTGTAAGATTTCCAAAAAGACTTAAAAGTAATTTTAAGTTTGAACAGATTTTTAAAAATTTCAAATAAATTGTAGATTTAGAAAGATTTCAAAAAACAGAAGCTTTTTGAAGAATTCTGAAAGGTTTCAAAACTATAAAAAAATCTGGAAGATTTTAAGGGAGTTTTTTAATTTTGAAAGATTTTTCAAAATTTTAAGAAAAATTGGGGTTAGTTTAAAATATAATTAGGAATTTTAGAAGTTTTGAGGAGATTAAACATATTTTAAAACTTAAAAAGGTTTTTGAAAATTTATGAAATATTTGGAAATTTGTTCCAAACTTCTAAAAGTGCTGAATATAATTTAAACGGACCCGAGTTTTTCCTAAGAGTTTGTAAAATCCTGTAATACAAAAAATTTCTTTAAAAGTTTCTAGATTGTTTTTCAATACATTTTTATCATGTTGAAACCTTTTAAATCCTTAGAAAACTGGGACAGTTTATTTCAGAATCCTTGAAAAAACTTCAACACTTTGTTTCAAAATCTTCAAAAATCTGCATTTTATTTTGATTTTTTTGGAACCTTTTCAAATTTTAAATTATTCTGGAAATTTTTCATAACATATAAATATCTTTTCAAAGGATTCGAATTTTTCCTAAAAATTCGAAACAGTTGAAATGATCAAAAACGACAAATTCTCAATAAAATAGTTAAATTCTCAAACAAAAAAGAATAATTTTCAACCAATTGTATTTTTAGCAAAAAACAGATTTTCAACAAGAAGACGAATTTGCAACTAAAGTTATTTTTCAACCGACAAAAGATGAATTCGTAACAAAAAATGTATAATAGTTGATATTTCAATCCAAAAAGACTTCAATTTTAAATAAAAAATAGTTGAATTCAGAAGAAATCTAATTTTCAACCAAAAAAGTATTGTCAACCAAATAGTTAAATGTTCACCTAAAAAATTACATTTTCATTTTCTGTCAAATAGTGGAATTTCCAAGCCAAAAAGGCTATTATTGTACAAAACAGTTGAATGTTCAACCCAAAAATTAGAATTTTCAACAAAAAATTAATTTTTAACAAAAAACTAATTTTCAACCAAAAATTAATTCTTATCCAAAAAGATGAAGTTTTAACCAAGAAGATTAATTATCCACACAAAAAAAAAAAGAATTTTTAACTAAAAGTGGAATAGTTAAAATTTCAAATAGAATTATGAAGCTTTAACTTTCAACCAAGCAGTTGAATATTCAACCCAAAATGATGAATTCTCAAAGGAATTAAGTTAAGAGTTGATTGAGGTAACTTGTAATTAGATACTATTTTTTGAATACATTTGTAATTAGACAACTTGCTCTTCAGTTGAATGAATAGTAGTATATTGTGCTACAAGTTGAAAAAGCGAGAGATTTAAAACGAGTGTGAAGTTAGCTACCCGAGCGGAGCGAGAGTGGCTATCACACGAGTTTTAAATCGTCGCTTTTTCAATGTGTGGGACACGATAGTTTTTCTATAATTTGTTAAAAAGTGCTAGTTTTTGTTTACCTGTTTTTTTGTGTAAAAAGAAGGCGATTTTTTGTCGATTGACGCAACAATGACAATGGCAATTATCAAAACCATGGCAGTAATAATAAGCTGGCTCTCACAATTGAATAGTTGGCCCATCAAGTTGAGGGCTTCAAAATTTCCGATTTTTCGTGAAAAAAACCAAGCACAGTATTTTCGGAGAAACTGACGGTGTTTTTTTGCTTTTGCCAAGTGACAAAAGTACATACAAAATACACAACTCGAGACTTTTCAGGAAATTGATTTTAGGTTAGGGACGACAGTCGGAAAATATGGAGACGATCATTCACACACCTTCACCCCCTACTCTTCAGCCCATGTACCCGTTTTCGCGCATGCGCACCGTGTGCAACTATCAGTCCAGCGTCCAGCTCGAAATTAGTTCGCTGCTCCAATCTGCTCACTTTTTATGTTTGCGTTTGTTTATTTTCGATAAAAAATGGATTCAGAAGAAAAGAAGGGGAATTCCGTGACAATAAAGTTTCAGTGAAAATGTTGCGACAAAAGTTTTGCAACGAAGTATACCCTACAAAGACACGTCAGGGAGATCCATGCTCCAATAGCTATTTTAAATCCATAGATTTTGCAATAAATATGACGGATAATAATACGCACTCCAGACTTTTTAAGAAAAACTGCTGTTTACTAATTAATTAAACAATTTTTATAAACAAATCCACACTTAAACGATTTTTTCATGAATAGGCTTAATTTGTTAATTCAACTTGAAATGTTTTGCCAAAGACATATTTTCATTATTGCAGAAACTTTTAGTTATATAAACAATTTTCATAAACAGATTGTTTATATAATCAATAATTATTGTCATTATGAAAAATATGGCAGCAAGGAGTTTGTTTTTCTTAAACTTCCCGTCACTTGGATTCAATGCACAGAGGTAAGATAAGAAAGAGAAGAAATGGTTAACTTGTAAAGTTGATTGTTTCAACAAATAACCGACATGAAAATCTTTTACAGTTTCAAATTCTTTTTGAATATTTTTTGATTTTTTTTAGTGTTCAATCTTACCAAATTGAAACGTTTTGCTTTAAAATATTCAACACTATTTTTCGAAATTTTACGATATCGTTTGAAATGTTTTGAAATATTTTTTTATTTTTTTTTCATAGTTTATTTTTCAAAATAAAAAATAATTTGAAATTTCCTCAAAAATCTTGAGAAAATTCTTTTTTTTTAATCTTCTCAGAATTTCTCAACCTTCTAATCTTTTAAAATTATTCAAATTTTTGTCTGAATTTGTTTTAAATTCTGCAAAATTAAAAAAATTGACTTAAAGTCTTTCAGATTTTTCTTTGACAATTTTAGAAATATTTCGAAATGTTTGGCAATTTTTTTAAATATTCTCTTTAAATTAATTTAAAAAAAAATCATTTTAATTTTTCTTGGAAACCTAATGATTTTTTCTTTCATTTTCTTGAAACCTGACAATATTTTTAAGATAACTTTATAAATTTTAATTCTTTTTTAATCGTTTCAAAACTTCTGAATACCTCCAAAACTTACTCAGATTTTTTTCTAAAATGATCTAATATGACAAATTTTCGCTTTAAAATCTTTTACTCTTTTTAAAAAATTTAGGAAGTAATTTGAAATATTTTGTAATCTTTTCATTCTCCTGATACCCTGCCAAATTCAGTTTACCTAAAAATGGTTCAACTCCTGAAAAATAAAAATTGTCTTGAAGTCTCCCATATTCTTTTTCCACACATTTTGAAATATTCAAAACTTAAAATCACCCCCCCCCCCTCCGCACGTAACAGACCGTAACGAAAGACGAACTCCCTCCCCCCTTTTTAATGTTACGTAATTTGTGAACGATCCCTTTCTTATATTGTCCCAAACCATTTAAGTACTAAAATGTCCAAACAATTCCGCGTAAAAATGTCAAAATGCACAATTTGATATTTCAACTCCTATAAAGGGCAATTTTTCACGATTAACGGTGATATTTTTTTCCGTCATTCAATTATCATAATAAATGTTAAGGTTCATAACAGATGAGGGATAAATAAAATCATATTTTTATGATTTTGACTGAGTTACTTATCATGATTTAATTTAATAGACAACAAGATGTGAAGATGAAAAAATGTGTCGTCCACTTCTGATTTTCAAACTTTATGTTTATAAACTCTCACAAGTCAAGCGCGTCAGGAGAATAAGTGACACGAGGCACGAGCAGACAACTTGTTTCGAGCTGGAAGCCGCGCGCGCACACGGGTACTTGGGCTTGGGCTAAAGAGTAGGGGGTGAAGGTGTGTGAAAGATCGGCTCGTGGAAAATAGAATGAAGTTGGCTGCGCACGATGCACGAGTCCACCCGAGGCAGTACGAACCCACCCGAAATAACATTTACTTTTTCCACTGTGCCTCACTTTTATCACTGTCCATTTACTTTTTCCACTGCATCTGTCCACTTTTGTCACTGTTGCCCGGAAAGGTCGGCACTGCGCATGCGCCACGTCATCGAGCAAAAATCGGTAACTTTTTACACCAAAAACAGGTGGAAAAACTAGCACTTTTTCGCGAATTATAGAAAAATAAATAAAATGAAAAATCTTCAATAAGAAAAAAATGAATTGTTAACAAAGTAGTTCAACTTTCACTCAGTTAGTCAATTTTTTTAACAAAAATGATGAATTCTCAACAAAAAATGTAATACTTGATATTTCAACCAAAAAATTTAATTTTTAACCAAAAACAGTTGAATTAAGGTGAATTTTGAACAAAATAGTTGAATCTTCAAAGAAAATAGATTAATCTTCAGCCAAACAGTTGCATTTTAAACCAAAAAAGATTAAATTTCTATCAACGGAGAGGGACTTCTAAATCAAAAAAGACCAACTTTTCACAAAATACATACATTTGCAACGAAATAGGTGAATTCTCAACTAAAAAACAGTTGGATTCAACTAAAAAAGGCAAATTTTCAATAAAATAGTTTATTTTCCAAAAACGTTAAATATCTTTCAAACTGACGAAAATTTATCCTAAAATTTTGTAAATTCCTGTAAAATGAAGAAGTTTTCTTTAAAATTTTCTAGATTAGTTTTCTAATTTTTTTATTCTTTTTCTAGTACTTCCTTCTTTTTCTTTCATTTTTTATTCTTTTTATAATTTTCTACATTCTTTTTATGATTTAATCTCGAAGTTATGTGTTCAAAAAATATGTAGCTCTAGCGACTTTTCAGAAATAAATACAAATACAAATAAATAGTAATTAAAAATTTTCATTTAGTAGTAACATTTTTTTTCTATAAACTATAATTATAAACTGCTATTGACCTTATTTTAACCAAAACTCTTTTAATTGTGGAAATGAGGAAATTAGAAAAAATTTAATCAAGTTTTCGGTTGCTCAACATTTTATTGCTCATTGATTAAAAATACGAAATTAATTACAACATTGATTATAAAAAAAAATTTTGATTACATTGTATAAAGTTTCTTATAAAGTCCAATCTAGACTCAATTTTTAAAGGGTTGTTAATTATATTACGTACATAATAATATATTTTTGGGTACGGAAGCATAAGACTGAGGATCACGCAATTTGAAATGATTATTTTCTACATAAAATTGCACCAACGAAGGACTATTATTTAATTCAAGATTTTCCAATTTTGGAAATTGATTCCATTCCAGATTAACAGAACGAAGATTTTGGAATGTCAGCATCCATCCAAATGGCAGCTTTATTAGCTTGTTTGATCTGAGTGAAAGAGTTTCCAATTTCTCAAGATGGTCGAAGGTAATCCCATGTATCGCATCAATCTCATTATAACTTAGGTCCAAGGCTTTCAAATTTCGCATACCTATAAAATCGTGAGACCCTAATTTGCTTATTGCATTACGACTTAGCGAGTAAATCTGCAAATTGGGTGCATCTTTTATTACGGGAGCATCAGTTAAAATATTCCCTTCGAGATTTAGGTTCCGCAGTTTTGGCATAAGATCTACAATTTGACCAGCAAAATAAGAAATTTTATTATTGCCTAAATCCAATTCTTCAATGTCAGGCATACCACTGAATTGATCGGAGACATTAGGACCAATGGAGTTGAAATGAGCTGAAAATGCCTTAAGTTTATTTAGGTTTTGTAAGGTGATGTTTTGAAGCTTATTACCATCGACTGATAAAACTTCAAGCTCATTCATATTTGTGAGCGACAAAGAATGTAAATCATTACCATCAAGGTTAAGATATTTCAGTGATTTAGGTAACCATGATAAATCGTTTCGATAATTAGGATAATAAGAGTCAGTACGAGAGCCAGTATATGTTGTATTGTATAGAATGAATCTAAGTCTGTTCAAACTCAAATCTAAATATGAAAGCTTAGGAAAGTAAGCTGCCTCGTGTACTATGATTCCAAGTCTACGTAAGTTATTATTTCTGAAAACCAACATTTCTAATGCTGGATATGATGAGTTTATATGTATTATCCTGCGATTATCGTATTCATCGTATTCATACCTATTTGACCAGACATCATCCAAAATGAGTCTCTTTAAAGTTTTATGTCCGCCAATCGACAACATCTGTTGTCCTTTCCAATCATTTTCTGATAACTCCAAATATGTCAAGTTTGGAAGTTTATCAAAAGCTCCGGGGGCTATTCTTTCAATTCCTCTGCCCACTACTGTCAAACATGATGGGAGAGGATCATCGATGAAGCTTCGTCCAATAAATGATAAATCGGTATTTCTAGAATAGAAATTTAGGCTGCGATTATTAGAAATTCCTTTACAATCTTCTAGTGCTGGAATCTCTTGTCGATATAATTCGGAGAACGGAGTCCATTTTGTCACAGTGAAGGAGAATCCGAGTAAAATCGAGCAGATGGAGAACACCATCCTGTACAGTTGAATATCCTAAAACAAATATTTTTCAAGGTCAATTATTATGGAATTCAAACTGACGGCAGTAGCAAGGTGGTGATTCCCGACTCGTCGAGATCTCGAATGTTAAGCACGGACGAGCACGGTTAGCGCTCGGATGGGTGACCTTTCGTGATTATCACTCAGTCGTGTTTTCACTGCGTTTAACTACTGTCGAGCGGGAGGTTTTGTGCCGAGGAAGAATCTGGGCACTCGATTCAATCGAATGTTTTCGTCCAAACTCGTCTGAGAGTAGTCGGATGTGCTTACGAGTTTCGGTTTTATGCAGTTTTCCAATTCTCTGACCAAATATACAGGGGTATGCTAGCGCTTAGGTAGGACAAACTGTAGTGGATTTTAAAAATTGAAGAAAAAAAAACAGGATTAGTACGTCGGGCATTACTTCGAGGCTTATTATGAGAGTTGGGGTACTTGTGGATTCGGGAAGGGGGGAGGGTTTTAGACATGTAGAACCCCGCAAACGGTATAAATGGAATGAAAAACTAATCTAATCTATTAAGCTAATTATTATTTTTTTGAGATTTCTTTTAGTACCAATTGTTTCTAATACACTAAAAATTACGTTAGAATGATAACTAGATGTTTAAATAAATTTTTCAAACAATTCATTATTGTTTGTAGCAATTTCTTTTCAAGATAGAGTTAGAAAATCGCGGATTTTTCCAAATTTTCCAACTTATTTTTAACTTTTAAGTTAGATGGAGGTAATAAATAATGCAATTTTTTACCTAATGAGATAATAATGATTCCAAGTTAGCAAAAAGAATTGTCTAAACAATTTATTATTGTTTATAACTATCTTTTTGGTTAGGAAAATACCAAAAATATTATTATTGATATTAATCAAAGGTATATCACGCCACACGTAAATTTCGTGCCTGCGGCGGAAAGGGCAAATAGTGGCGCTGCGATCGTCACTCGATACGTTTGACTTGGAAACACTGTAAAGCAGACATACCCAACTGGGGGAAATTCCCTCCGGGAACACATGTTCCGCGTACCCTACTCTTTCTCCTAGAGAGCGGGAGAGGTGGTAGACGCATGCGCGTGGTGGTAGACGCATGCGCGTGGTAGACGCGTACGTCACAGAGGAGAGATTCTCGCAAGCGTTTACCACCACTCCCGCTCTCTAGGAGAAAGAGTAGGGTACGCGGAACATGTGTTCCCGGAGAGAATTTCCCCGAGTTGGGCATGTCTGCTGTAAAGCACATTAATTTTTGTTATTTTTTATAAATTTCTAACCGTTTTCGAAATTTCTCAAAGCTAATTTGCAATCTGAATTCTTTGAATCCTCGGACCAGCCCTATATTAGTAAGCTCAGTGAGCTTGCCAGGTATATTTATTATTTGATATTGAATATAAGCTACCTTTTGAGGGAACAAAATTTCGGTATTTCAAAATTGATTTCTAAATCATTACAACTCCTATCGGCCGCGTTTTTGCCTGAAAATTCTTTATATTCGAAACAAAAAAAAACAGTAACTGGTTGATTTACTTTGGATAAAAATAATTATTATATTTTTTACTCGATTCCTGCATGGGAAAATTAATTTTGAAAATGGAAAAACTTGGAGGTAAGAGACGAGGTTGATATTTTATATAATTTCCATTTGTTTCATTTCATTTTTCTATGAAACAAATAAAAATTATATATAATATTTCAAACTATGTATAAGCTATATACAATTTTCCCGCCTAGGGTTACTGTATTATACATTCTTTTTTTAAGTAAAAACGTATAATGAATACCAAGTTTTTACGTAATTTATAGATTTTGTAGGAATTATTATTTTTTATGGTTTTCTATGAGAAATAAAGAAAATCAGGTTAAATTGTATGAAAATGACTATATGTTAAAATAAAACGTTACAAATTTGCCGTGATGATTACAAATAAATCTTATTATGCAAGTGACACTATGTCTTACAAAATCAGCAAAATTTAAGAATTTTTATTTATGCATCTTTAAAATTGGAAAATTTTAAACAGAAACCGCGAAATTTAAATAATTTTCAATTTAAATCTTCATAAATGTAGAACTTTATATTTTACATTATTAAAATTTGAGAGTTTCTAATTTTTCAAATTTACTACTAATTTTGACTACAAAAATCGGAACGACTGGAAAATCTTTGAAATTCCCGAATTGGAAATTATCGAATACAATTTCAGAATAATAAAATTCCTTAATTATAAAATTCACAAATATTAAAATTGCCGAATGATATAATTCCTACACAGTTTATAATATTACCGAATTGAAAAATTCACGAATGATAAGATTCCCGACAGGAAATTGCCGAATTACAATTAAAACTACATTATAATAAAACGTTTGTTTAATTATAGAAAAAATTAAATTGTTTATATTCGGGCATTTTGTAGTTTGGATATTTTATAATTCGGGAATTTTCAAATCTGAGAATTTTATTATTTGGACATTTTATTGTTCAGGAATTTTATTATTTGAGAATTTTCCCCTTCCTGAAATTTTACAGTGTCAGCAATTTTATTTTTTCGGATTTTTCAGTCGTCCCTAACAATCATCAAAATTTTAAAATTTCCATTTATTTATATATATATATTTAAAATTGAACTATTCCAACAAAAAAGCGTTCAAAAGTATATACTTTCAAGATATAAATCTTGAAATTTGAATAATTTGCATGAGAGCTTCGAGGGATTAATTGGGAAAATTTTCGTCTGGTTTTAATAGTTTCAACGGCACTTCAAAAAATTGTTTTTCTGAGAATTTCTGACATCTTAGGGCTTTTTCCAGGGATTAATTTTGATGATTTTCACTGAATTCTTATAACAATGTCTAAATGTGTGTTTTTTTCAAAGAATTTCATAAAGCGAGAACTACACAGTATTTCAGAGATTTTTTACGTTATCGAGAGAATATGAGAATATTTTTCAAATACTCAATTTTTCGAACACTTAAATCCGAAAGGCGACGAAATTTGAAGCGAACCTGTTACACATGGCATCTCTTTGTCCCTCTAAAGAAAACAAAATCAGTCTTGGGTCAGTTTTTGAAGAAGTAGGACGTGTTTCTCAAATTGCGAAAGAAACCAAATATAAAATTCTACAATTTTGATGATTTTTCCTTTGACCTGTGTATCTTTGCACAAAAAATTGCATACAATATTTTTTTTAACCGTGTATAGTTTTTCAACTTAATTATACCGCGTAACTCAAGTGTAATCTGAAAAGTTAACAGAAAATAGAAGAGCTCGAAACCTTTTTTTCAAAGATAAGTTTTTCTTTTATACCAATTTATATTAATTTTTGCTGAAGTAAAATATCTTCAAACATTTTTAGAAATCAAAATTTGCAGTTCAATTATTATAACTATTTGGATATTTAAAGCAAGAGA